>NW_006500353.1:3618453-3629148 GCF_000471905.2 Amborella trichopoda
CGATTCGAGAAAATCCTTCTACTAATTTTCGGTAATATCCTGCCAATCCCAAAAAACTTCGAACTTCAGTCACATTACTTGGTTGTTTCCGATTAACAATGGTTTCAACCTTTGAAGCATCAACTGATATACCTTCCTTTGATATGACATGCCCTAAAAATGTCACTTGTTCAAGCCAAAATTCACATTTATTAAGTTTGGCATACAATTTCTTCTCTCTTAATATTTGCAATACCATTCTTACATGCTGCTCATGTTCCTGCTGATTTATGGAATAAATTAAAATATCATCAATGAATACCACAATAAATTTGTCCGAAAAGGGCTTAAAGATCCAATTCATCATATCTATAAATGCAGCCGGTACATTGGTTAATCCAAAAGGCATGACTAAAAATTCATAATGATCATACCTTGTTTTGAAAGCTTGGGAACATCTTCACTTTTAATCTTAAGATGATGGTATCCAGATCTAAGGTCAATTTTTTAAAATACTTGTGATCCGTGTAATTGATCAAATAAATCATCAATTATAGGTAATGGATACTTATTTTTCACTATCACTTGGTTCAACTGCCTATAATCGATACACAATCTCATGATCCCATCTTTCTTTTTAACAAACAATACCGGAGCACCCCAAGGTGACACACTGGGCCTGATAAAACCTTTATCTAATAATTCTTCCAATTGTTGTTTAAGTTCTGCAGCTGCCATTCTGTAAGGTGCCTTAGAAATTGGGGCCACCCCTGACAATAATTCAATAGAGAATTCAATTTCCCTGTCAGGAGGTAATCCTGGCAATTCTTCAGGAAAAACGTCGGGAAATTTTCGGATAACCGTAGTGGTATCCAAATTTATCTCTTCCTTCCTATTTTATTTGATATAAGCAAGAAAGCCTTGACACCCTTTACGAAAGAGATACATGAGAATAAATATGATGGGGAGTCTTCTTTGATACCATTGAAGTAAAATACTGGTTGATTCGAAATACTAAAGGTAACCATTTTCTTAGAACAATCAATACTTGCATGGTATGCAGAAAGCCAATCAATGCCTAAGATTACATCAAAATCTTGAATTTTCAGGAGTATTAAATCAACCAACAGTTCTTTTTCTTCTATCTTTATTACACATGATTTGTACACTATATTGGTGTTAATTGAATTTCCCATCGGTGTGGCTACCTCTAGAATGTATTCTAATTGTTCTGGTTCTACCTTTAAGTGGCATGCAAAGTGTAATAACACAAATGAATGAGTAGATCCAGGATCAATCATAACATGAGCTACTTTTTGGAAGATAATAAGAGTACCTTGGATCACTGATTTTGAGGCCTGAGCGTCTTGCTCGGTGATCGCAAATACTCTTCCCTTCATCTAAGGCTTTTGAGCTCTCTCTCCCTACTTTGGAAGCAGTTGCATTTGTAAGCTAGGACATTGTCTAATCTGGTGTCCCAATTTTTCATATTTAAAACAGGCTCCGGTATTCCAATAACAAGGGCTGGATCCATGGCTTTTCCTATATTTTTTACATGGTTCTATTTGGCTCTGAAGTGGTAAGGGCCTTGGCTTCTTGTTTGCCCTTTCAAACTGTTGTCGATTAGATGGTGTGGGTCTAACATGGCTTTTCTGATTTTTCGTCTTTTGGTAATCTTCAAAATCTTTTTCGACAATTTGGGCTCGATCCACTATTTCAGCATAAGTTCTCAATTTCAAGACTGATATCCTGCTTCTGATAGCTGGCCTGAGACCCCTTTCAAATTTTTTCACCTTTTTTGCCTCATTGTTAATCATATGTGGTGCAAACCTAGCCAATTTAGTAAACTTGGCCTCGCACTGTGCTACATCCGGTTTCCTTGGATTAATTCCAGAAATTCCAGTTCTTTTTGGTCTCAAATAAAATCTAGGAAATACTTTTCATTAAATGTCTCTAGAAATACTTCCCAAATCAATGGTTTATTTTCTTTAACCAGTACTCCTTTTGTCATTCACCACTAATGTTGTGCTTCTCCTTCTAACATAAAAACTGCCAAGGCCACCTTCCTATCATCAGGACATTCCATTACCTCGAATATTTTCTCCAATTGCATAATCCATCCCTCGGCTTCTAGTGGGTTTACAGTACCCTTAAAAGAAGGTGGGTTCAATTTCTTAAATTGTTCGATATCACTCCCACCATTTCCCGTAACTGACTGCCTGGGTGGATTGTTGTTTTCCATCTGATGTTGCATTAGAGCAACCAAACTTTCTAAAGCTTGGTGAATTCCTTCTATAATAGCTTCAACTATTCTAGATCTTGACTTCTTCCCAGTCTGTACACGCAATAAATGCGATTTTAAGTATATTCTTTTTTTTTTTTTAATTTCCTAAGAATCTTAAACCTATTGCTCTAATACCATAATTGTCACACCTTAAGAATTTACAATACTGATATTGCTGAGATGTGACAGTCAAAACATATATACATCTCTTGATAGGACAAATTTACAGTGGCGAATTCTTACAAAGTAACAAAAGAAAGCTTAGGCACAACTACAATATCTTCCAAAGTTGCCCTTGACGAGTACTCAAAATGAAACCGCAGTTATCTTGAAAAATGTTTACCATAATTTGATGAGTTTGGCTACTCAGTAAGTGGTCATCATAATCCTAAAAATAATCATATGATTGAAAGATATCAATATTTTAAAAAATGAGATCTATTAACAGGAATGCATTAACAGTTTCACTTTAAAAAATGTATAATTAAGTATAATCCGAATAATTGAAATGCATATCACATTTTAACATCAATGTATAATTCAAAAGATTTCACAAAATACCTTACTGGCGTCTCCAGTAGGTCACCTATATACCCCATCAGCGTCCTGATGGGTCCATTTAACCCCTATCGACGTCCCAGATAGGTCCACTTAATCCCTATCAGCGTCCCAGATAGGTCCACTTAATCCCTGCAGGTCCACTTATACCTCACCGACGTACCGGATGAGTCCACTTAATCTCTACCGACATCCCGGATAGGTCCACTTATACCTCACCAGCGAACCGGATGAGTCCACTTACATACTTAAAGTATATCTAAATCTCTTTAAACATTCGAAAGCAGCAATATCATGTACTCAACATATCACTGAAATCATTAATATGAATTTCACTGAAACCATTAATAACAGTCACTTTTAATAACATTTCAAAAATAACCAATCAGATATTTTGGGCTCAAATTTAGAAAAGTAGCAGTTCGTAAAGACATTCTAACATAATTGCCAATCTAATATGTATAGAAAACTTTTTATAGAAATTCAAGAATATGGAATCATCACAATTTATGGGATGTCAATTCGCAAATAAATATTTCACAAACAAAGCTATAATTAATTGTAAAAAGATCAGTTTTCAAATAATAAGGCAGTCATTTGCACATGAAATATTCAAAAACAGTAGAAAGAATCTCACAATTTTAGTAAAAACAGAAATATCACATTTATTTCTAATAATTTTACAGTATCTAAAATTTTCTAACAATAGACAAGAAAAATAAATAAATTTATTTCTAAGAATTTACAGTATTTAAAATTTCTAACATAGATAAAATATCACAATTCTATTAAAAAGATTATTTTTCGAGACAATGAGGTTGCTTACGCATAAAATTTATCGCTCCTAAAATTCGTGATAATAAGCAAAAGTAATTATTTCATTTTATTTTTTTTAAAAAAATGAATTATTTTTCAAGATAATGAGTTCACTTACCTAAAATATTTTGAGAGGGAGCTTCCGATAAAAATTCGGCTAGAGTGAGAGAGACCTCTAAAAATTCCACTTAAACGTAAAAGCTTTAAGTCCCAAGCAACCAAGGGAGCGTGTTAAAGGGGCAGGTACAACGTTAACAAAAGTGGTGATGGTCCCTAATGACCATCATACTTATATGGACCATCATTTATAAAAGTTTTTTTTTTCTCTTTTTTTTATTTATTTTTTATTTTTTTTTGAAATTTTAGGATTATTACAGTGTAGGACTTGACTTTTTTATAGATCCATGCCAAATTTAATGGTGATCATTTGGGGTCCTACATACATTGGTGGATGAGGGTCCTATTAGATCATTTCTCATAATTTTAATACGGTGAATTTTAAATTTTAGTGGGGTTAACATTTTGTAACAATACACTTTCGAAAGGATGTGGTTAGCATGAGTTTGCAACCTTAAAAAATCCAATTAAGGCTCCAAATTTTATCATAAATATATGAAAATCTTAAAAATGGATAATTTAGATAAGGGAAAAGTTTATATAGGCTCTAAGCAATCAAATTTGAGCCTACCTCAAAAAATTTACTAGAAGAGGTTGTTTTGATGCCCAAATATCTTCAAATTGATCATCTTGACATCAAGACACATGGACATAAGAAAAAAATGGATTTCAAGTTTTGAAAATAGTATATTTTATAACGCATTTTTTTATCATCAATTTTAAAAAAATTTGAAGTTTTCATAGATTTATTGATCTACACTATTTTTAAAACTTTAAACCTTATAAATAAATATAAAAATAAATTTTAAAGCTATTACAGTGATTTTCAATATTGAAACCTAGACACTACTCTAATTTGATTGTTTAGAGCCTAGGCTCCTATACAAACGGCACCTTTTAGATAATGTATTTGTATTTCAAAAACATTATTTCTAAAACTCAAAATCTTTTCCTTTTTTATATTCATAGATCTCCATGTCGAGATAAGCAATTAGAAGTAAAACGACATTTTCCACTGGATTTTTGAGGTGAAATCTTAATTCTTCGACCTCGATATACGCACTAGTAGAGAGAAACAGGGGGCTTCCATAAATCTGTAGAGACAGAGAAGCATCAGTGGATTGATAGAGAGAGAGAGAAGCATCAGTGGAGAGAGGGAGTAATGGGAGAGATGAAGGGGAAGGGGAAGTAGGGGCGGAAGCGTCATCTTTCTGGTCAAGGTTTTGGGAGGAGAAGAAGGAGTTTTGGGGAGAGAGGTTCGCTTTCCTGGAGAGCTACAAGAAGATCTTTGGCCGAGACACGCCCCTCCCGAGCTGGTCTGATGCCGATGTTCAGGAATTTGTTGACTCAGATCCGCTCTATGGACCTCAGGTTCTTTGCCCTCTCTTTCTTTCTCTATCGCTCTATCATCAGCCTCCCTCTCTCTTTCTCTCCCCCTTCTTAGATATTCAATACTTCTTTTCAACTCCCCTATTTATTTTGCTCTTCATTCTTGTGTTACTTTTTTTTTTTTGCGAAATTTTTTCTCTCCCCCTTCTTAAATATTCAATGCTTATTTTCAGCTTCCTTATTTATTTTTCTCTTCATTCTTGTGTTACTTTTTTTTTTTGCGAAATTTTAATTGGAGTGGATTGCTTGGTTGGGTTTTTGATTTTTTTTTTGGGAAATTTATCGCATTTGAATTTGAGTGGGTTGCTCTGGTTCAGTTTTGAATTAGGATTCTTTTCCCTCTCTCTCTTTAGACTCTCCCTGGTCTCTCTCTTTCCCTCTATTAGATATTCAGTACTTATTTTCAGTTCACTTATCTGTTTCTCTCTTCCTTTTTTTTTCTTATTTTTTGTGAAAATTTTAATTGGAGTAGGTTGTTTCGTTGGGTTTTTGCATTTTTATTTTTTATTTTTTGGAATTGATATTTAAATGTGTTGGCATGGACGATGTAACCCCTCTTTCTCACACACATAAATGGATTTTTAGTACTGTAATCCAGTACTTGCATTTGTTTTCCTCTCATTTATGCATGTTTCTGTTTTATAGGAAATTTTTGTGATTTAAGGGAATAAGTTACATTTGGATTTGAGTAGATTTCTCTGGATCAGTTTTGAATTAGGGTTTGTTTTTTGGAAATTGATCATTCTCTCTCTCTCTCACTCTCATTTTTAATGCATCAATTCAGTGGTTGGTTTTGTTTTTTGGCTATCGGTTTGTTTTCATAGAAATTTGAGTGTTCCAAGAGAATTTATTGCACTTTGATTAGAGTAGATTACTCTCTTTCAGTCTTGAATTACGTACTTTCAGGGAAGTGATCTTTGACATGATTGAAATGGATGATGTGACCTTTCTCTCTCACACACATAAACTCACTTTGTTGTTACTAAAAATCTCTATTTACTTAATTTTTTGCATTTACGTTTTTTCTTTTGCCCTTTTTCCTTTTTGGAACTTCTCTTGATTAAAGGTAATTCATTTGTATTTGGATTGGAATATGTTGCTTTGGTTCAGTTCTGAATTAGGATTCCTTTGGAGTTGATCCTTGAATTGTATTGTCATAAATCATGTAGCTTCAGTTAAGTTAATTGTTCTTTTTCACTTTCTATTTGTTTTTGTGGAAATTGGGGTTGTTCATCATCATCATGGGAACTTTTTCCCAACTATTTGGGCTGCCATTCTACTCGATCAAATACTCTCATTGAGGCTATAAGGCCCCATATCTTTTCTCACTACTTCCAACCATGTCTTTTTGGGGCTACCCCGTGCCTTTTTTGAGCCTTCCACATAAACCAACCCGCACCTCCTAATAGGTATCATACTAGGTTTGCGTCGTGTATGGCCAACTCACCAAAGTCTACTTTCTCTCATCTATCGCCTATTGGAGCCACATATAAGGGAATTTATTGCATTTTGAATAAGAGTAGATTGCCCTAGTCTATTTGTGAATTTGGTTTTTTCTAGGGTTAGAAAATTGGGATTGGGAATTTTTCTTTCTTGTATGTTTTAATTTTGAGCCTTATTGTATGTTATTTTTAGTTATATGATGATTTCTCTGCAATTATTAGGGTGCGCTAAGGGTCACACACAAAACTCTCTCTCTCTCTCTCTCTCTCCCTCTCTTATGCACACGCCAGTCGCACACCCACACACTCTTTAGCTATTGGGCATTGAAAACCATATGATCATTTTGCATCATATGTTAAATATTTCTAAAATTTTGTAATTTTCATTATGCAACATTTTCTAATTTCTCTGTACTTATTTTTATTGAAATTATTTTAGCCATTTTATTGTTCTAGCCAAATTCTATTTTTGATGTCTACTTCTCTCTCTCTCATTTTATTCCAATATTATATGGTAGAGTAATCTTTCAACTATGTGAATGCTTTTTCCTTGGAGACTGAGCCACTATATGTGGTCTCTATGATTATCCAGTGCTTTCTTATAAAATGTTTCTTTGTCTACTCATACTTGGTAACTCTATGTGTTTGTTTTCATCTCATCCTAACCTCCAAAATATTGTGTCTATAACACCTATTTATTATCTTCATTAAGATGTTCAATTTTTTTAGTAGTTGTTAAGTGGTTCAAATTTAAATTGCTTATTTAGCTAGTTACTTAATAATTGTATTTTCTTCAGCTGAAGAGCGCAAGGCAAGCAGCCAAGATAGCGGCCACTGGAAGTCTTATTGGAGCAGTGTCCACGGCTGGGGTTGCTTGGAAATATTCAAAAAGTCCACATGGTAATTTTCTAGCTGTATATTTGTGTCCCATAAAAATTTGTATGCAAATATTGTTATTATTTTAGAACCTCCTTGTTTCTCATTCTTATTCCAAAATAAAAATAAAAATAAAAATCAATGTTTTCGTTTATTTGTATGGTTTGCTTTCCAGATTTTGGCAGCTCGGCTTATGATGATGACTGAAATGAAAGCTGAAACTCACAATTAATAGGACCTTATTGTGGGAAAATTAGTCATTAGTTAATGATAATCACAAGAAAATCTCTCTTTCTATGTTTAGAGATGCTAATGATGAAGTATGTTCTCTTTCTTGAGAGTAAATAACGGGGGTGGTGGAGCTCTCTCTTGTTGGGTACTCTTTCTATTGTTGGATACTCTTTTGATTGGGAATTACATTCTTTCCCCTTGTAGCTGTCTACTTGTATTTGTTTTGTACCTCCCCTCCAGGTTCTTGTCTCTTCTATTTTCTTTCATCTCGTTCTCTTTCTTTTTTGTTTTTGGTTATGCGGTTTGGGGTTTGGTTTCATGCTGCCTGCAACTTGATATGTACTCCCACGTTCTCTTTCAAATAAATCCTACAAGAAGTGTATGCAGTATGAGAAGCCTTTTTCTTTTTTGTGTTAAGTATTCTTTATTACATGGATCACGAGATTAGACCCTGTTTGGATACCACTAGATTGTTACAAATGTATACCAATTGTGCGATCAAGAAAGATTTCCAAACAAATAAGAGGAGATTTTTTCTAAAGTAATCATTCATTTGAAATTTAGTTGTGCTTTCTTCTAGTCATACTTTTGAGACTCCAAATATTTTGGATAGTTCTCATTGGTTCCATAGAATTAATGCTTTATAGACGCACAACAACTAATGGCTATAAAACCCCTTCATAGAGAATTTGATGTTGTTAAAATGAGAAATGCAGTTGGAAGATGAGGATGCTTAGGCTTCTTATTTAAAGGCTTCATTAGGATAGCTGCTCAAATTGGAACTTAAGTGGATCTTATTTGGGCTGAAAAATGTGAATTCAGATGTGTTTGGACGCTACTTACTTTGTGCTACATGTGGGTGCCGCGGCCATTTTATCTGGTGAATTGTGCCATATTAAACTCCAGTGACAATTTGGTTCAACCAGATTCCATTCTGCCAATCATTCTCTGGAGTGGCATTTTTCAATGGGACCCCGCTTATTCAGTATCCCTATTGCATGGTCTTAGACATTATATATGACTCTAACCTTGCCTCTGTTTCTGTAGACCTTTTAGTACTTTGTAAATTTAACGAGTTATTCTCTTAAGCCGTTATCTTTGCTTAAGGTGTTATATTTGGTTTGGCTGCAAAAACATATCTTTTTGAGACAGTCCATATTTATTTTTATAATCTCCAATTCCCAATGATGACTTCATGACTCACTTTGTTCTACTTAATATCTTACTTGAGTCACTTTGTTTCAGTGTGAATCTGAATCACAAAAGCAAAACGACATTTGTTTAGTACTCTTTTTTGTGCAAGGAGCATATTTACCTGAAATTTGGGAATGGCAGTTTCAAGATTGCTTAGGGTCTACTTCTCAAAAAAAAAGGAAAAAAAGATTGCTTAGGGTCTACCCACTCCCTTCTCAGCGGTTTACTTTCTCCTTCTTCCCCCTCTTCAGCCACAATGGGTAATGGCATAATAATTTAAAGTGGCAATTACAGCTTGTGAGGGGCACATGCCTCTTAATTTAATCATATATTATAATTTAGTACTGTTGACATTCCTCAAAAAAACAACTCCTTTCTTTTGAGATGCATAATGAGCTTATTTCTTCGCCAACATAAGCAGGTTGTTGCATTTTTTTAAGAATGATGTGATATTTTTAATACTGGAAAACATTACACTTAGGGTCACTGCCCCAGGCCTTTCCAATTAAATCTATAATTCTTTATTTGTACCCTCAGAATTCAGTGGCCTCATTTTATAGCTCAGCATCAATTCCTTTGAGACTCTTAGAGACTTAAGACTCTATGCCCCCCCAATGTAAAGAAAATTTCTCTCTCTCTCTCTCTCATCTTCTTCTTTTCTCCCCCAGTAGAAGTTGTCCAATCAATTTGCTTTCAAGTATTCTAGAACTCAAAAGGGGATGAAAGCATTATAATAATGTGTTTCATGAATTGCTGTAATTCATGGACTAAGACAATGGACATATGTTAGATGGATTTGTTGTGGAACTTGCAATTTTGTTATCTTGTGCTAGTAGGATATGATAAGCCCCAAACTACCTGAGAACAATGATTAGGTTCGGAAGTTGGGTTTGTCAAAGTAGAGGTTATAACATTAAACTCTAGAGCTATTGTTGCTGTTTTGGTGTCATTGTGTTATATTCTTGATGATTTGCTGTATCTAGAATGTAGCCTCATGAAAAATTTTCAATCTCTATTTAAGACAATAATGTGTAATTGCTGTAGTTCATGGAATAAGACGATGGACATTTGTTAGATGGATTTGTTGTGGTACTTGCAATTTGTTTATCTTGTGCTAGTAGGATATGATAAGCCCCAGACTACTATGATTAGGGTCGGAAGTTGGGTTTGTCAAAGTTGAGGTTATAACATTAAACTCTAGAGCTATTGTTGCTGTTTTGGTGTCAGTGTGTTATATTCTTGATGATTTGCTGTATCTAGAATGTAGCCTCATGAAAAATTTTCAATCTCAATTCTCTTAAATAATATACCTTTGAAGTTATTGTCCTTGATTTGGCAATGACATTCAAAATACTGCTAAATGGAAATTTAAGTTGAATCATGAATGCAGATGACTATAATATTTATATAATCCCAGATAACCAAAATGCATGACTTTCAGGAAATGAACAACAGAAGGATTAGATAGAATTTACATGCACATTGTTTGGCTGCAAAGCATGAATTCCCAAATCCAGCTAGAGAGTTTACTTGTGGTCACATGAATAATTTTTTTTTGCAATAAGCATCATTAGTTAAAAAATATGATAACAAAAGGAAAACTCTTCCCAACGCCTATAGGCGAAAATGAACAATGATTTTGTCTACCCTCATCACCATCCAAATTTCATCGTACGGTTACAGTTGTTTGGTAGTGTTTCAATTTTCATTTTGTTTCTATAAATCCAAATTACTTGAAATTTAGAGTGTGTGTACATCTTAGTGAGGTGCACTTAATAAAAATATGTAAAAAATAATTCACAAAATATA
>NW_006500353.1:3629168-3642273 GCF_000471905.2 Amborella trichopoda
ATTACTTAGTAGAGTACTATATATAAATAAATATAANAAACTAATTAATTAATAATAATAATACAACAAACTACCTAACTAATATTAGTAGTTATTTAGTTATTATATTTACAAATTATTATTATTTTTTCATATTTTTATTAGGTGCGCCTCACTAAGATGTACATACGCTCCAAATTTCAGATCATTCTGATTAGTAAAAAAAAAAAATGAAAATTGAAACACTACCGGACAACTGTGATCGTGCGATGAAGTTTGGATAGTGATAGGGGTAAGTGAAATCACTGTTCATTTTCACCTATAGGCGTTTTGTAGTATCTTCCATAACAAAAATATAGAAAGTGAAAAATAAATATATAGTGAGAAATATGGCAAAATTTTGTTTGTGAAAGAAATTAGGACAAAGGATTGAGTAAGGGTTAGTGGACAAACTGGCTCTTCAAATAAAGCGCACACCGATGATTGGAAATGATATTTATTTTTAGAAACCCCTATTTACGGAGTGAGAATTTCGTGTATAGGTCATTCCTTATTTAAATGTGAATTGGGATTTATCTAGATGAACAAGAATTGTGGAAGAAAGTTAAAAGGCTGATTATTTTCTTTGAATAGTCATCAATTAGTCTACTTGCAGTGATAGGTTTATCACAGACTTATTGATAAAATAGAAGTCCTATTCGATCAGAGATGGCATGCAACCACTTTATATGATGATTCCTATCTCTCTCTATTTTTTTTTGTGCCACATAAATAGTAAATTATTGTAACACTTTACTGGATAATTCTAGAGTGGTTTAGATGTTAAAATCATTCAGAACTACAAAAATGGTAATTGTGGTTAGAACTGCAGTTTCTTTCAGAGGCATGCAAATGGGGGATTTTGGGAAGTGGTAAAAATGACATCCAATTTCTCATCTTCAACTGTTGGGGAATGACCAAAGTCCAAACGGTATCTAGAAAGAATTCAAAGCCCTAGCTTGTCAAATATTGATGATAAAAAAAGAAATTTTGGTTAAGATGGTGGAATGTTTCAGAGTTACAAAAATGAAAACGCTTCTAGAAAACGTCTAGAATGACCTTGAATATCTTGTTGATGGTTGGGGCATGTCCAAAGCATTTTTCACAAAGAATATAAAGCCCTAATTTGCCCAGAAAAAAGATGAAACAGATGCCCCAATTTACTGGAGATGAGCTTTAATCAGTCACATGATAGTTCTGGTACAGTTGAGCCACTTGAAATCTCTTAAGAGCTCCAAAAATGTTAGATTTCATGAAAAGAACAAAGGCCAAACAGGCTTGAAATTTTTGTAAATGAGAAAACAACCCATATTACCCTGAAATTCCTCATGTTGGGTCTCGCTAAAATATAATTGATGTTGTTGATTACAGGGGCATTGTTGTCATTTGGAGCTGGGGCTGTGTTTGGCTGGACCTTTGGGCAGGAAATAGCAAACCACTGGCTTGAGCTCTACAGGATGGACACTATGGCTGCTCAGCTCAGGTTTTTGGATTGGTGGGAGAAGAAATGCAATGGTCAGTCCTAAGTCAGCCCATGACTGAGAGTTCATTTTGTGTCGCCTCATTTAAGGTTCACTTTCTCTCACCACTTTTGAAAAAAATGTGTTTATATGAGACCTACTACCAAACTGCATTGGCCTTGAGTCTTTGCTATGGGAAGGAATTATTTCTCTAGGTGCTTTTGATTTACTTGAGAGATGTGCATACCTATCCTGGTTTTGTGCAATAAATCTATAACATTGTGTTGTCAATTAATAATGTACTTTGCTGATCACTTCAGGAAGAATTCTTCTGTTAGATTGCTTTCATTTACGTTAGTATTACTATACTGAAATGAATCTTTTGTTTTTAGAGCTGAAAGTGGAGGGTTTAAAGAGAGCCATAAATAAAAGATGAGAAAAATAGGGAGTTTAAGAAATAGCAAGTTTTCATTGACAGAACTAATAGTTGTGTGGGATGGGTGAACATGAATGTCTACATTGGTCTGCAAGATGACAAAGTATACGGTGAGACTATTTGCATTTAGTACAAGAAAGCCACGACCTAGTTGGCTCTTAGACTTGAAATGAGTAGCTGGTGTGTGCCATTGACTGTGCTTAAAGTCCAAAAAAGGTTTTTATTAAAGTTTGTAACACACCTTTAGGGCTAGGAGTGATTGTGACATTATACCAAAACAAAACAGTATTACTAGCATACAATCCCTAACAAAAGGATGCATTGATTGTTATTTTAAAAAAAAGTCCTCATGCAAACCAGCTACCTTGCCAAAGAAACCAATGACTACTAAATGTTGTTTGTGATTTTGTACTGAATTTTATGTACAGATAATTTTCGGAATGGCTGACTATCAAAAAAAAAAACTTGAGAAAAGAACAAAAAAAACAGAAAAAAGAAAAAAAAACAAAACCAACCTATCCCAATGGCCAAAAGATCTTTGAACTTGGTATGTAGACTACCCATTAAAAAGTGTTGTTGGCATGTGCACTTTGCAGAGGTGTACATCGCAGTGTCTGAAGTTCACAGATCAGGGATACAATTCAAGTTTTGTTGAGAATCTTATGCCACTGATTTAAAAATTGGTGGCTTGAAACTTACTGGAGTTGGCCTGGATTGGGCCCCTGGCAATACACAGGAAAAGCTAAAAAATCTACAGAGCCTCTGTTATTTACCTCGAGAACCAGCCAAATCTGATCTCTAACTCGACCAATTTGGTAGCCGACTCTGGCTTGGGATGCTAGCAAGTGTTCTAAACCTTGCCAAGGCTTTGATACCAATTAATGTGGAAAGATATCTATATGGAAAGATATACGAGTCTGGGTCCAAGTCCTTGCTTATAACACTCTTATACTATTTTACTATCTTTTATGTTTTACGTATTACCCTGTTCCTTTAAACATTCCCAGATTGAGTCTCAACTATTGGTAAAGTAGTTATACAATCTTCGCCTGAACGAGAACTTAATTTGTTGTCTCCTCTCCCATCGTTCATACAAGGAATCCACTTAGCTTTTACTCTTCTAGAAAATGAGCCACACTTCTTATTTGATATGAAATAATTCGTGATGTCTTTCACTCGAATGCTCCTACCCTTTCCTTACTGGGAACTATTTTTTCATCCGTTGGATAACACAGAAGTTTCCAATATAAGGTAAGGGTCATTTTGTTCAATATTAGTATCCAATACTAATTATAGAAAAGGATACCCTTGCTAATTTGTAAGTATGGAAGGGAAAATTTTATATAAGGTGGTACTCATGGAAGTAAGGCTGAAGTAATACGTGTCTTAAAAGATTTGTTAAATCTATATTTTTTTTTTCACGAAAAAAAATGTAAATCTTTCTAACAAAAATAGATGTGGCGCGGAAGACGCAACTTTAATTCTACAAGGTTGCCGTGTTATATAAATCGCACCCATGATTTAAGGTAGGGGCATTATGATCGTTCAATTGTATGAACATAGATGTTATTGTTTCTTGGCTTAATTTCCGTGGAAGGAAATATACTTGCTGAATTAGTTAACTTTGGGAAAGTATCTGGTGAGTGGGCTGACCGGCCCTTTAATACCTTTTCGAGGGATTTAGTACCCAAAACATCCTAAATCGCCTTAAATGTATGAATTTGGAGCTTCAAATATAGTGAAGAGATAATGATTTTTGAAGAATTTAACTGAACAATCTGAGTAGAGAATAGATAAGTTTGTATAGAGCCGATGTTCTACACAATCAAAGTAGAGTGCACTTTCAAATAGTATTGAGAAATGTGGTTTCAATACTAGAAATCTTTGTGACAGTTTTAAACTATATTTTCATCTCTAATTATAAAAAAACTTCAAAAATAGTGTAGATCGAATAGATATATAAAATCTTGAAAATTGACGGTCCAAAACTGCTTTACAAGATGTATTATTTCCCAAACTTAAAATCCATTTTTTTCTGATGTCCAATCATCTTGATGTTGAGGTGATCAACTTGAAGATATTTGAGCTTCAAAACAACCTGTTCTAGTGAAATTTTAGAGCCTCGGCTCTATATAAACTTTTTCCATAGATAAATAAAGGGTAGATAATTTTTTATTGTACAACATTCATTTGTTTCTTCAGATTCATGATCTTTGTGGTCTAGGTGATCGGCCTGTGAAATTTTGGATTTCC
Organism: Amborella trichopoda; assembly: GCF_000471905.2. The sequence continues at coordinate 3,633,336 of NW_006500353.1, forward strand.
AGTCCTCCTGAAAGGGTGGACTCAATGGAATAGGAATGCCCCCAAACACACCTAAACCCTACCCATTATCTTTTCGTTATTTATAGTTTAATGTGTTTGCATGCAGGGGGAGAGAGTGAGTGTATCTCTTCCTAAATCGAAATCTTACGGTAAAAACATTCAAAGAACCAAGGTTCATTTAAAAACAAGGAATAATTAAGCCCGTACTATAAATAAAAATGGGAAATATGTGGAGGTCCAAATTTTTGTAAATTTTATTTGGAGGTATTAATTTTTCCAACTTTACCCCAGTATGATGTTTCGGACACTGGACTAATTATTTTATTTGAAATGTTGGGGTTTGGATCTACTAGCCGCTTGGCTTCTATGAAGATTGTGCAAGCCAAGCGGTTTGAGTCTGGAGCCTCAGACCGGTTAGTTCTCGGACTAGTTTGAGTTCCAGACTTTGGATTGCTTGGTTTGCGCGAACATTGCAAAGCCAAGCGAACCAACGTTTCAGATTTCGGACCCATACTTGGAGTACGAATTTTACAATCGAGGGACCAATCTAATGTTCCAAACCACAGACTGCTTGGCTTCTACAATGTTCATGTGAGCCATCTGAGAAAAGCTATGGAAGGAAGAAGAAATTTATACCTTGTTTTGAATGGAAAAAGGTTATGGAGGAATCCATTGGTTCCTTATTTCCACTCCCTCAAAATAAAATATGATGTCCACCAAATGGGTCTATAAAATAAAATATGATGTCCTCCGAGTTTATAAAATAAAATTTAAACAGAATGGAAATTAAAATCATTCAAAGCACACATGGCAGCCTTAGGATACAACAACGTGGATTATGAAAAAAATTTCAATCCCATGGTCAAAGTTGGGCCCATAGGGCTCTTATTTGCTGTGGCGGTCATAAAGGGATGGGAGCTCGACTAAACGTATGTCAATAATGTATACCAAGGAAGATTAAGAGAAAAAGTGTGTATGACACAACATAATGGTTTTGTTGATAACAAACGCCTTCACCATGTATGTCGATTGAAGAAATCAAAATAAATATCCAGTGAAGTAAGCTCCAAGAGCTCGGTTCAAAATTCATACAAACAACTCTCTCTTCATCAGCAAAGGGAATTTAGATACAGGATTGTCTACAAAGATACTATTTATCTTTTGTATATGGAAGTGATAATCGCTCTTGGCCTTTTCATTTCAAAATGAGTTGTTGTAAAAGTGTCATTGAATAGATACAAAGTTCCAAAAAAAATTCTTCGGACTTCATGACTTATCCCAAGCTATCCAATTTGACATTAAATAAGTGAGAGTGATTGTGGCATCTACATACAAAAGATAAATAGTGTCTTTGTAGACAATCTTTTTAAATATAATCCTCCTACACTTATATGTAAATGACAAATATATGGATTGAAATTGCTTGAGAAAATTGGCATGTTGGATTGCAAACCAATATGAACCTTGACTCAAGTCAATAATCAAAATCCCAACCACTGAGAGTTACTCCTACATGCTACTCAATGTAGAAGTTTAGGTAGAGGGCTTTAATACTTGACCTTCAAAAGGCCTAATCATTGCTCGTGTAATCAATACAATGGCCAACATAGCAAATTCCAAGAAAACCACCAGACCCTGCAAAGAGAATGTTGAGGGAAGGCTAAACACTGGTCTTTTGAATGTCTAGAAGGTGTATCAAAACTAAGGGCATGTTTGGTATGCGTGAGGGAAGTATTTTTATGTGAAAAAACTCCCATATGTGATTATGAGTGGGAGTATTTTCGTATCAATTGATATCAAAAGATGCATTGGGATTGATTAATGTGAAAAAACTCCCCCACCTAATAATATGATATTTTCACGCAATACCAAACGTGCCCTACAAGACTATAATGCCTGCTAGGCAAGTGGTTCTAATGACAGAAGTTCACTTGTCACCACTTATGTATTCTTAGGATGGAATCTGAAGTAGCAAGAAGTAGGAAACAAGCCAAATCAAGCATGAAAGCATCAAATAGGTCTATGTTTCTGGTAGCTTCAGAAGTTACATGCTTACCCGAGTATTCCGGAGATTGCTTTTCTCTTGCAGAAACCAGCGAAGATGTATGGCAGTAATCATAAGTGATATATGCACATACATCAGATCAAGTTGAGAGAGAGAGAGAGAGAGAGAGCTCCATGCATTGTGTACCATGCCTAAAACATGGAAACTTGAGCATTGTTACCTCCTCTTACCACACTACCACCTCCTCTAAAGTAGGACATTAGAGAACACGTTTGTTTACTACAACCACACAAATATACACAAAATATATGTCTATGTGCCTAACAATGGTCTTCTACAATATAAATTATCTAAAGCTCACAATCTATAGTCATTTATCAAGTCTTCAAACACTTAAACCTTATTAGTAAGTCACACTAAAAGTTCCTACACTTGGAAGGCCTCGTTATGTAGGGTTAGTGGGTATGGAATTCCATGAATTCCTCCCTTGAATAAGGGTATACCGCAGGTGCTGCTTTGCTCCTGCAACTGGAGAGAGAGAGAGAGAGCCAACATTATTACTAATGAATATTGTTTTATAGAGAGGTGTAAGAAATATGGATCTACTTTTCTTACCTGTTGTTGAAGTAATTCATTGGCTGCCATAAGTGTGTCCTCCTTCAAAAGAAGGCGATGCAATTTAAATTGCCCGTCAAATAACAAATGATTCAATAGATTCATATGAAAATTGCATGAAAACATACAATACAACCACATGGTCTTCACAGAGTATATCTTAACAACAATAATAGTAACAATTCGATGAATAAAAGCATCGATGACAACAACAACAGTAAATAACAAGCCTAGCAAAAAAAAAAGTAAATATCAATAGTGATAAATTTCCATAAACTCATCATAAAGATCTGAGATAGTGAAAATGTAGGATAAAATTAGTTGTTGCCGCAAATCAACAGCATAGGTTTGAACTTTGAACCAAGGTTTTGAAACTTGGCCAAGTCGACTAGAACTCAGCACACCTTGTCAAGCCGAGTCTTGAGTAGATAACCGGACATATAAAAGATCAACGTATAAGTATGTTCTTATGTAATTTTGATATGTTTTGTGATGATTTATAAGTTTTCTTATCATAATGCTCTATTTTTCTAGTTTTCCCATTTTCTTGGCTTTCTTTGGATTGTTGTAAACTATAAATCAAAATTTCCAAATTCCAGCTTTTATATACTTTTTCCTTCTTTTTGAAGACATCCAATACTTTAAAGTTTAGTTTTCTTTCTTTTTTAGCTGATTTGTTTATTTTTACAAACTTTTTTTCTTTTTTTTCTTTTTTTTTTTCAAATTTTGGCCCTTTTTGGGCTTGTGCATGACTTAGTTTACACAGGTCTAGTAGGGGCCAACACCTGAGCCTGAGCCTGAGCCTGAGCCTGAGCCGAGGTTTTGCACACTAATGATATAGCCCTTGATAGATAGTAGAACAAGATTCATTTAGCTAACTCAAATTGTTGGAATATGGCTTAGATGGTAATAATGATGATGATATATGTAGCTGAGATGTTGATGATTTATTTTGTTAAGCAAAGGTAAGTGGGATGAGATTTAAACTTGAGTAAATGTCTAACCCCCTTTCTCTAGAACTAACACAAACTTGTCTCAAAAATCAATCTCCTGATAGGAGAGAGACCCAAAAAAGAAGTTCTAAATCACTTCCAAATCATGATCCACCAACAATGGTTTGATTTGGAGCTTCAAAATAGAAGCTTTAGATCCCTTAGATATACCATATATTTAAAATGGATGGCCCATATTTGATTTTGGGTTCACAGTAAATTAGGAACATTTTGGACCTACAATCTCTCTCTCTGTGGTTTTTTTTTTTTTTGACATTAGCATATGCATTTTCGATGTGCAAAACACAAATCATACAAACAATGAAGCAATTTTTTTTAAAAAAAGTAATTTTTTATTATTTTGAATAAAAAGTATGGAAAAATATATTGCATACCTTATTCTTCAGTAACTGGAGTTCTTGAAACATGATTTGATTCTGAAACATAAGAAGTCACAGTACACAACTTGAACTGCAAAAACTTTCTGACTTTGCATAATGCTACAATACATTTTTTTTATTTTTTATTATTATATACCTTGGTCGAGCGAATTTGACAAATCCAAACTTCGAGATTCCTCTCAAGCACATGTAATTCATCAAGTGTCATGCTGCCAGTCCCATCGCCGAACATGAACCTGTGTATTTATGTATTTAAATGTAATTCACTTGTTAGTATGTGTCCTACTTTTTTAGAGTATAAAGTATATTTTAATTTTAATTTTTTCTATACATCATATTAAGCTTAAACTTTGTGGCAAAATAATGACACATCTTCAATCACCCTTTCAAATCTAACAGTAAATGACAACCACTACTTTCTTATATGAAAAATAAATGGTCTCGATATATATATTTCTACAAAAAGAAAAAAAAAAACGCTTATATAAGGTTGACAGTTTAACATGTAGAACTAAGGTGCACCACTAAAATCCATTGAGAAAGGTAATTTTATATTGAAAAAACATTCTAATTGATCATCTCGATCTCGAGATGTATAGATATGGAAAAGAAAAGAGAATTCAAGTCTTACAAATAATACATCTTACAACACATTATTTGGACAGTCTATTTTCGAGATTTTCATGCATGCATAGATTTGCTTGATTCGAACTATTTTTAGAGTTCAAAATTTTATAATTAGATATAAAAATAGATTATCGCCCCACCCAATAATTTTTAACATCAAAATTACATCTCATGACAAAGTTTGAAGGCGCACCTTACTTTGATTATTAAAAATTGCAACTTTATGTAAACCATACCCCCTACAAAAAAAAGGAAATAGATACAAGAGGAAGATTTTTGGAGGGAACCGGATAATTCAATAATAAAAAAATGAAAAAAAATACCCCTAAAAGATTAAAGGGTAGTTTGGTAATTTTTATTTATTTAATATTTACAAATATTTTTTACAAGTGCGTGATAGTGAGAATACATCTAAATTTGACTAATATATAGAAAAATAAAACAAATTAAAATAAGTATACACACTAAAAAAGTGGGACTTCATGTAAACTACAAAATATATTTTTTATTTCCAAAATAAAATAGAAATTTTCTCAAAATTTCCCTATAAAAATAAAGTTACATTTGTAGTATGTTCTTAGTTTCAAAATATAATTATGGACCTACCTCCCCCAAAATAAAAAAACACCCTCATCGGAATGAGAAGTATGTGCATTTTCTCCAACTGTTTGTATATTAATACACCAACAGTTTGTATATTAATACATAGCATGGAAATGCGAATAGTATTAGTAACAGAAAGAAATTCGAAAATATTACTGTTGAAATCGACAAATATGATGTTTATAGATCTATCAGCGTGGACTAACAATAAATAAGGTTTCCATACATATATGGGATTAAACCAGATTTTATGTTTTTCATAAAACTCAAAATAAAATGTGTATTATTTTAAGATTATTGCCAATTTAAAAGATGGGATATGAAAAGTAGTTTATCCTTACACAAAAGAATGCTAATGAGTCCCAAAAGAATGCTAATGAGTCCTAAAAGTTGCACTAAATGCCTTAATTTTTTAGTTTCCAACTATTTTTCCATATTTATTAAAATGTTATATTATAAACATAATTTGTTTCAGTTTAAAATATAAAATTGAAAAATTATATCATATTTAATGTATTGCACGTGCGAGCAGAGAGAGAGAGAGCAAAAAAAAAAAAGAAAAAAAAAAGAGAAAAGGAAAAAGGGGATAAATTGGTCGTACCTTATTGCTTTTTGTAAGGTATTGATCTCTTGCTTCAGTAGATTTATTTCATGTTGAACATCCTGCATCATCATGATAAAAATCAGAATATCCACAGCATGTGGCCCAAAATCCAAGGGTTCAAGACTTGGTTTTGTGTTCTAAACGAAATGGCATATCATATTCAAACTTAGGAGAGCTGCTTATTTCGCTGTTTAAATCGGCTGTATGGGCTCACATGCAATACATGCGATACACCTGCGTTAATTAGGATGTGCATTTTATATGTTGTGTGTATATATATTTAAGAAATTTGGGGCCTTTTGATCTCAAATTTTGTCAAGTGGTGTTCTTTACTTGTTTACATTTTTTTGTTTTTTTTGGGTAAAAGGGTTGTTCTGTTACATGGTGTCATTTAGTTAATTGCGGTTCAATTTGTAGCAGGGTTTCAAAAATCACTAGTCTAAATTGGAATCGTTGGATTTGGATCGAAAAATAGTTGGACCCGTTTTGAACCCTAAAAAACCTCATTTGACAAATTTTGAGATGAGAAGGCGCTAAAGTTCCCTAGTAGAAAGGTCGGGCTGGATTGGCTGGTCCTTTTACAGAATAAACAATATTTTGATTTGAAATTTGTGTTCTTATCAAGATTGATCGCTATCAAAGTTGCAAGAGAGATAGAAAGAGAGAGATCATAGTTATCAAGACCAGATAGGACCACCTGGTCTAACCACTGGGACATATTTTGGTTGTTTAGTCTAAAACAAAAACTTGGTTTGATAAAAATCGGTCAAAATCAATGTTTGTTTGGTCATACCATCCCGTTTTGACCTCTTCAATCGGCTAAACAAAATTGAAAAACTTTTTATTGATATAATTTGTACTACTAGATTATTTTTTTTATTTTCTTATTTTTTCTAAAATATAGCCAATTAGGTCGACCAGTAGTTAACAAGACCTCTCACATATGTAACTTTATATTTAAGTGCAATGTTTATGCACATCTCGTGTTGCATGTGTTATAGGGGTGCCAATGGGCCCTGACTTGGGACTTGAGGGTAGACCCACTCCGGGTCCGGGTATGGGTCTAAAAATTGGACCCCAACAGGTTGGGTTCGGGCTCAAATCTTGGATCCCAAATACTATTTAGGTCTAGGTCCGAATAGGTCCTCTAGTAAAAAAATTTGGGTCTTAATTTATGAAATATATCTAGATATAATTAAATATATAAATATTTTAATTTTTGAAACCCGACCCAACCCGGACCTGACCTGTTGCCACCCCTATGTGTTAGTAGTCAAATACATGGTCCCAATCAAGGGATTTCTTCCCTTTTTTTTGTAAATTCTCTCTCTCAAAAAAGAGAAAAAAAAACTGTGATCCAAAGAGCGCATGTACTTCACTTTTGTAGGAGCATATTGTGTATCTAATCCCTCTGTCAAAACATCTACCTAGGTTATTTTTTTAGTCTAAAAATATGGGAATCGTATAAAAATTTCTAGATAATTAATTTTAAAAGAAAATTTGAAGTCTGAGTTTTGTGACACTTAGGTTTAGCCCTTTAAAAATTAGATGGTATCTATTTAATCTCGGGGTGTTTGTTTCTTTTCCAAACCATCGAGAGTTTGTTTTTGAAATTTTTTTGGCTGAGATTATTATATTGATTGTAATTTGTCAAAAAAAAAATTTATTATATTGATTGTAAACATTATATCCCCAAAATTTAAGGTATAAAAAATATTCCTAATATGTATTTTGCTAGATGGAGGAAGTGGCTAGTATACTCTCGCTGGTGTATAAAATTTTTTGGCGGTTCCGAAACATATTTGTCAGTCCATTTTGCTTTGGTAAGCATGCTTGTATGAGAGTGAGTGTGTGATTCCGAGAGAGAAAATTAAGTTCCGATAATCCTATTTACAAAAATGCCCACGTTAATACAATACTTGGTAGCAAGGAATATTTGAACAAATAAAAGAAATGTGTCACCATGTCTACTTTAGAATTTGACTTTGCCCTTTATGTAAAAAGGAAATGTTTTGATAGGGCTGCAGCACTATCAAAATAAGTAAAGCTTCACCATAAAAATCATCTAGAATTGTAGTTTCGAAAAACCATCAAAGCAATCATTTTAGCCTTGACCATTATTGTTGTGAAAAAACTTAGGCATTTAAGTCTTAAAAATAGTGTTTATTATATAACACATTATGTTAATCATCCATTTTACCTTAAAACTAATTGTTCACATAACCATAAGATCTGTATTATTTTTTGAGCTTCAAATTTTATAATCAGTATTGAAAATTAATTTTAGATAAAAAAGATTTTGAAGCCATTATAAGATTTTCGACACCAAAACGATATCTCTATATAAATTTTAAAAGTGCACGTAACTTCTACAAACCTCACCCCCATATATTTGAAAGCTCCAAGGGACAACATCAATTATTTGCTTGGGAGGTCACATCATCTCCAAGTCCTTGGAGGACCTGGCAAAATGGTGTACTCAATTCCATGCAAATGAGAATGATATCATCATGCCCCATCAACAATGGAATATAAAGCATCGCGCTTAGTAAGTGTTTTAAAAATTCCCATTAATCTCCAAGTCACTGTCGGACTCAGAAATTTCCAGCGTCCCTATTTTTTTGTTTTTTTGTTTTTTTTAAAAATGTTTTATTTGGGCATTCACACTATTGAGTCTTTTATAATTATACTCAATAGATTTTGGACATTTATATACCTTTGTTTAGTAGTATGCTATATTTTTAGTAAAGGTATTTTTTGTCATTAAGAAATTGTGATATTCTCCATATAAGATGTGACATCACCTACATGGAGCATTAAATGCCACTAATATGATCCATGTGGGTGATGTCACACCCCTCTTCAAGATAAAAAAAAAACCCTATATATATAAAGAGTAATGATCCTATAGAACCCTCCATCACCTATGTGTGTAGGATCTTAAAGGATCACCATTAAAGTTGGCATATAACTTTAAAAAAATTATCACATGGGTGTGGGATTTGATTTTTCTAGAGATCCGTAGCAACTTTAATGGTGATCTTTTGGGGGTCCTACACACATGAGAGGGAGAAGGTCTTATAGGATCATT
>NW_006500353.1:3649949-3665492 GCF_000471905.2 Amborella trichopoda
CATTATACTATGATACAACTGCTGCATTAGATCATTTCCCATTGTTGTGAGGATATTATTGGTGGGGAGTTTTGTACAGATATTATTGTGAATACCATTTGTAAGGGGAATTTATCGGATTTTTATTGGGATTTTAAAAAAAGGAGTATATTTATAGAGATATTATTGTGAATGTCATTTGTAATGGGAATTTATCAGATGTTTATTGCGAATTTTTTAAAAGTAGTATATAATATATCATGGACATGAATTTAAGTTATACACACATTAGAATTTTATAAGTGATAAAGTTGACAAGCATTTCTAATGTACAACAAAAATAAATTACAAAAAGTTCACTATACATTTTTAAAATTTCTTGAACCGCACCTCATTTTCCTTATTCATATTTTAGGGGTTTAGGAAAATGACATGTTTCTTTTCAAATTCAAATTTTAAGTGTTCACTTGAGACCTGGTGAGAATGGAACTCTAGTAGTCACCATGTGGCAACCACTACCTTGACCACTTCTGCCTAGAGCCTATTGTCAAATTTTAATTTTTATGATTGCTTTTAGACCACTAAATGTAATCATAAGGAGCGTATATTAAAATATTGTCATCAATTGATTTTATCTAGAGTTATTATTGGCAATCAAACTTACCATAATAAAATTAGAAATAAAAAATAAATTTTTTTGGATATAAATACCACTAAGAGCATACTATGAGCTGTTGTCTATAACTTGATTGAAGAGAGGCATTGTAGTTTGTGTGCTAGTGCATAATCTGAACGGATCTCCATAAATGAAGAAGCATGTTACATGTTAAATCACTACCAGTTTATGTTTGACAAAGATGGCAATGAAGAAACCCAGTGGAGATCTAACTTCCTAAAGTTTTATTTGGTAATCAAGTCTTAGAAAGAGTGCTGAAATTAATCTAGATTCCTCAAATTGAAGTTTCTATTTTGTTTGGATTATGTTTAGCATAAACTAGAATAAAATTTGAAATTTTCACTGATTAGACTTTTAGAAAATTTCCCATAGGCTTTAGGCATATGTGACATCATCTAAACACAAAGAAAAGTTTAATCTGTTTTTCTTTCTTTTGGGGAAGAAACCAACTTCAAATTCTCTATTATTGAAAATATTATTCTAGGGTTTGTAGTAATCAAAATTTTTTGATTCAAAGTGTCTTAATCTCTCCTCATATCACATGAAAATAATGGTCCTATTAATAGAACTTCACTTTCTTGAGAGTAAAGGATTATTTTGCTAAAGACAACAAACCCACCAATGAGTCTATGACATAATAATGAGAGTTGTTTTTCTATCACAAATTTATTTCTCTTTAATTGCTAGTTTTTCAATTTAGATACATGCATGCATACAAAATTGAGAGCTTAAAAATTACATACCGGAGGATGATTTACATTTTCAGGTTGTTCAGTTTGAGCTCCATGTGATGATTTCATGTACCTCTCAATCAACTCCTGCATGGTTCTTCAATAATTGAAGAAAATATTAGGAAAAAATAAGAAATGAAGAAAATAATAGAGAATATCAGAACCCTAGATAATTAACAATCAAAGAAGGTAACATCTCTGAAGGACATGATTTTGTGATTGCATGACGAGTTTCTTATGAAATAATACATAATTATTTCTTTGAAATAACACATGATTATCTACTCACTTATTAGAGACTACCCTTGCCTAGAGTAAAGTTAATTTCTTTTTGGCTCCTTGTTCTTTCTCCTCTAGCTACATTTTTTCAGTTTTTTTCGAAGCTATGAATGAAAAAAAAAGGATTTTCAGTTAACAGCGATCAACAAAAGTATTCATTTATATGAAGTGCAATAACTATGATGAGAAATATCTTTAGGATCCATCTGTTTTTTTTTTTTTGAATGATAAAACCAAAAAAGATAGATGGTAAAGATCATAGAGATGGATCATCAGATCCATCAGTCACAAATTCTGTACATCAAATTTGCAAAAGAAAAAAAAAAAATAGCATAGAATTGCCAACCAAAATAAAATTACTCAGAATATTTTTGAAGTATCCAAGAAGAAAGAAAAACAAACTAAAATGTTTGTACTTGCAATAGTGCTTAGAAACGCACAAGATAGTGTGTTGTGTGCGTTGCACACGCACCATGTGCCTTGTTCGTTTATATGTAATGTACTACTTTTTGTCATTTTTTTTGTGTTATGTTACTTATTTACTTTGTGAGTATTATTTATGTATCATTTTGGAAAGGAGCATGTAATAGATTCAGAAGATGCAAAAACAGTAAAACAACAATCAAACAAAACGATTACTTACTAAAGAGTTTACAAATTTCATTGAGAATCTATTGCACATAAACATAATACTAACAATATTAATGGGGCAGATCTATCACCATAATAATAATAATGATAATAGGCGAAACAAACGTAAATCATTAACATCATCATTGTTGTTATATTTCTGATTATTCTTTGATATCACTAGTACTTAGTGAATCAAACCTTACCGAGTCCGACTGCAAGTTGCCCGAGTTACTCAAACTCGACGAGCTGCTGCTGAGTCTAGGATGAAACCCATGGGAACCAGCCAATCCTGGCCGGTTATCGAAGTAGGGCTCGCCCAAGTCACTCAAATTCGCCCATGTGAACCGGCCAAGTCTGGCTGGTTCCCAATATTTTGATATTATTTCCTAAGACTCAGTCGAGTATCTGACAAACCTGGCTGTGTTTGTCAGACCTGACTCCAGCTCGGGACCCTAGTGAGTCCTGATCCGGATCCTTGTTTAGAAACAACTCCTACTAATTGTCATTGTTACTATGACTAATAATTATATTGCCTACCCATTTGTGGAGAGGTCGTAGAGCTTGCCATGGGTGGAGAAGATGATGACCCCAATATCAGCATCACACAGAGTGGACAGCTCCCTGGCCTTCTTGAGCAAGCCTGCCCGGCGCTTGCAGAAGGTAACCTGCCTATGCACTGGATTCTCGATGCGTTTCAACTGCACTTTCCCTCTTGCCATGGCGATTATTCAAGCAAACAGCCTTCCACTAGTTTAACTAGCTTCAGAGCTGCTGCACCACTCCCCCTCAGACTCAACCCTGACAGAAGAAACCCTAATTCAGATGGCCATTGATGGACCTTCATTTTAACTCATAGAAAGAGAATAAGGGGTGGCCCCCTTCCCTTTCTTTTGAGTGTGGCTCCTTCACATGGAGCCAGGCCCCACTTAGTCTTTGAGCACCCATTAGCTTTGTTTTTGCCTATTTTTTTTCTCCTTTTTTTCTGCATTTTCTCAGTAAAGTGGAGAGGATCTGCAGGACTTTGTGTTGCATGGTGTCTTGCTTTTTACTGCCAAGTTTTGCACGTGCAACACGAGTGAGGTTTGTGGTTTATGCTTTTATTTTTTACGTGAGAAAAGTTTTTGAAAGGATCCTCCTACTAGTGGGAAAGGTTTCTATACTTTTCTTAGAGCATAGAAGATCTATGCTTCCCCTACCATCCAGCCATCCAAGTTTGATCAAGAGAGTTATTCACCGTTTGATCTTAGATCCAACGTCTTAAAGTATTTTATTTTTAATTTTTTAAATATAAATTATATGAATATAAAATTTGGTACATGTCATCTTCTCATTGGGATGCACCTAGAAAAAAATATTAAAAATAATTAAATATAATAACCAAAATATCCTTTGAATCTTTTAGGGGTATTTTGGTTATTTTATTTTATTGAAAATATTGTTTTTATATTTTTTCTAGTGCAAATTTAATAGAGGATTGGACATCCAAAATTTTGTATCAAAATAGTTTATAGAAAAAAAATTAAAAATAAATTAGTGTAAAAATGTGACATTGTGATTGACGCAATCTTAGCGCTCCATTCACAATGGACAGTTGGATAGGCAGAAGTATATAAGTTTTATGTTGTAGGGGAAGCATAGAAAGCTTGCCCCTTATTGATATCACTTGGAAAGTATACAATGAAACCATTTACCTTTGATATAAGGTGGTCCATTAGATGTGAAATTAGATGACCGTATTTATTCTACTAACCACGCTTAAACTTCGAAAGAAATTTTATTGAACTTTGTGATACACCAAAGCTTTCCAATTTCACATCTGATAGTTGTAAATAATAATGACCTCCTTATATCAAAAGGTAAATGGTCTCGTCATATATAATCCCATATCACATGCTCTCTACCTGTCTCAATGATAAATCCATGATAAATGGTAAGCATGACAATCTTTCTCATGTGTTGTGCACACACAACACACGTAAGAGAGCGTGTGTGTTTTGTTGATATGCAGGGGTGAGAATTGAGCCAATCCAGATGTGAAACTTAAATTTTGGACCCTATTCAAATCCAGGTATGGACCCCAAATTTGGATTCGAAATCCGGATCCAGGTGTAGGTGCAGGATCCAATCCGGTTTTTTAATAATAAATTTATATTTTATATATAATTTTCTAAATAGTATATATATAATCTATATTCGGATCAGGATCCGATGTATACTATTCAAATCCAGATCTAAGATGCAGTTTGAACACGGATCCGATGTATACTATTGGTATCTGGATCCGGATTTGCTCAAATCAGGCCCCGATCTGACCCGTTCTCACCCCTAGTCATGTGGACATTTTCGGATGGGCATGTATAGGATGCTCCGCAGGAGCATAGTACACTCGAGTAAAAGACCTACGTAGGAATACATACATATTACATTGGGGAGACCTACTTAGAATGACCATATATATATATATATATATATATATATGGATTTTGAGTTTGTAAGTAGTTGGACTAACAATTGATTAGATGGTTGCCCTTCAATCTTAAGGACGATACTTTTTCTTAGTAGATATACCATACGTATGAAAGGTTTCTTTGTTTGAGGTTGCCTACTAGCTAGAGGAGGTTACTTCGTCAAAAATAGGAGTTCTAAAATTACTTTAAGAGAGGGTTTCTACCCAAGTGAGGGGCATTGGGATTGAAATAACAAATGTGCGTGTATGCCTATCACTCAAAGGGTGAAGATTATGTGAGCTCGCCCAGATTGAACCATTGGACGGTTTACAATCAGGGGTGGGAGCATCTTGGTCATTGATTTTTAGGATATAATGGTTTTTGTGTGCCTAGGCCAAGCGCACCTCCTCTAAAATTAAGGGTAGGAAGTGGGTCGAGTTGACCACCCTAGGTCTAGCTTGGATCCTATCGGGTAGAGTCGGGTTCGGGTTGGTGTCAACTCAACCTGACCTACATGATCCAAACTGGTAAATTGGTATAAAATACATATAAATAGTATTAACTATATATTATAATTTTTTGTATATTTTTTGTCCGATCCTACACAGGTCAAGAGTATTTGTAAAAGAATTTAAAAATAAAAAACTAGGTAGTGTTGGCAATAGACTGAGAATGGGTCGGGCCAGCCCTGGCCTTAGTCCCCATAGGGCTAGCCTAGGTCCGTTCTGATCCTGACCAAGCTAAAGAGGCCCTCGCCCTATCCCTACCAGGCCGGGCCAAATGAAATAAAAAAAAATAAAAGAAAAAACTAAAAAAAAGAGGGCCAGGCCGAACCATGCAGGCTGCTAGCCGTTCCCTCTTGGGCCGGGCGGACCTTGATTGGCTGGATACCCGGCCCACTGTATGCATACATGTCAGTCATCCAAATATATGAGATTTAATAGGGTCCCATCGGGCATAAACTATTTCGTAGGATAAGGGGGCGATCACAAACGAGTTCTCCATGCTAGAAATAGCTTGGGGTTGTAGTAAACCCACCAATGGTTTGGTTTGGATTGGATCTTAGTTTACAACTTTATTAAAAAAAAACCACTCATGGTTTTGTTTGCATCTTAGTTTACAACATAGTACATTTTGGTTGATTGCACGCGTGGTGACACAAATAATTTTCCCAGATTCCTTTTTATTTCCTTTTAAAGCAAAGATTCGAATATATTAGCTTAGTATTGTAACCTTTACACCTCTTAATGTACTTGTATTTTGCCTTTTTTTTCTGTATTTTCTTAAAAAGTAAAATGCTCAAAAGGAATATTTGGGCCGCCCATCAACCCGACATTTACAACTAGTATCCCATTGTCAATAGCTGGCTTATTGTTTATCTAACATGGTATAAGTAAAGCCAAAAGATTTTGTGCTCCCTCGGGAGTATATCTTAAATTCACTCCCTTGAGTAAAACCCCATCGAGGAGTTAGTACTTCAGATTTTGGAGTAACCATATCGACCGAAAAGAGGAAAATAAAGTTTCAAGGTTGAAGATATACCCTCTATATTTTTTTTTTCGGGGTAATTCAATGCGAAAGACGGGCTCTACCCAGTTTTTCATATAGATTAGGGAATCAGCTTTTTTTAAGGTGTCGGTAACTTGGTATGGGGGGCTAGCACCACAAACCAACCCCTTTTGTAACTCCATTTTAACAATCAAATCTAAGTGTTTATAAACTCCTTTTTAAATACCCTTAAGTGATTTTAAAGTGGGGGTCAAATTTTCAAATTGAAAATATCCTCCAAGGTCGCGGAGTTAGGAAGTAAGTATACAATGTGCTCCCACAGGCTCAAAAGGAAATAAAAAGCATGTCTATAAATTCTTATTTATGAGATCGTGTTGGCCCTAGGATAGGCATAAAGGGCTCCGAGTCACCTCCCTGTTTCCCGTTGGAAGTTACAAAGAAAGCTACCCTAGCAGCTAATAGAGTTTCCTTTATGACTTCAGGAAAATAAAACATCACACTAAGGTTGCTTTCCTTGAACGTAAGTATTAGTGAAGGCAGTTATAACCACAAACCTATTATATACTTATAGCCATCACCATTATTAGTATCATGGTTTTAATGTAGAAATTGGTTTATTTACTTTGGGTTTAAAATTGTTGAGCCGACTCAAAATCGTTTGTCGAGAGCTAGAAGATTTTGAGGTGAAAAAAAACTAGAATCACTAATTTATCAAATTTTTTCAAAATCTTTCAATTTCCTTATTAAAAATTTCCTCTTTAGACTCAAAATCCCCGCATAAAAGGGATCAGGTTCGGAATTCTGGAATTCAGAGCCGAAGTCCAAGTCGCGCTCTTTTCATTCTATGAGTTTTACCTTTCGTCTGAATTGTCACCTAAAATACATCATGCTTACTAGGAGGCATACTATATGTCCCAAGTGGTTATACACCTCTACCGGGTGTTGGACTTTGTAGATAAATTTTATATGTTACCAATAGGGGGTGAGCAAACCTCCACTAAGGTCCGGCGAGGGGCCAGGCCGGTCTTGGCCCGGACTTGCCTCCTTATAGGGCCAGCCTAGCCTGGTCGGAACAAGCTAAAGGGGCCATGGGCCGGTCGCCTAAGAAGAAAAGAAAAGAAAAATACAGGGTTGGGCAGTGCTGACTTCGTGATGGCCCTCGCCCAATCTTGGCCCCCGACCCATGTGGCCCAGCCTAGCCCATGTCCTAGTTTTTTAAGGCCGAGCCGCGTGGCCCATTTGCCAGCCCTTCCTATCCATCTCCACCAACCACAACTAAAAACTTGTTTGGAGTAGGATGCTCACTAGGGGCATGTTACATCATGCTTCCTAGTTAGAATAGTATAAACTCCCTTATATCTATATAGTGTCCAAGGTTTTGGAAGATTTATAAAACCAAACACACCAATACCAACGTCGACTTTGCTTCGTAGGGAAGCATCTAGTCCAATCAAAGCCATTCATTAGATATCCAATTTTCACAGCTCTTGCAAATCCAATCTGGTGGTCATGAGGGCGCCATTGACACATGGCTCATCCTCTCTACTTGTAGAGATTGGTTCTTTAGGCTTTTGCTTCTTTTTAGGTCTAAAGCTTGAGAATCTCAAGTATTTAAATACCAATTTATTAAGTAGAGTGCAACTCGCTTTAGAAAAAGTCCCAAACAGGCCCTATAATGTGGAACCCATTTGGTGTTTAGTGGAAAATATTACTTTTGAGACTGTAAAAAAGGTTAGTGGCTAAGGAAGAAGATTGTTTAATATTTACTTCTTGAATAGTGGCTAATGGAAAATATTTCTTGTGTGACCCAAAAAAAAAAAAAGTAAGTGGCCTAGGAAGAAGAATATTAAATGTTATTTCATGAATATGTCAATACATTGAAAATTATCCTCTCAATTGTGGAAAGAGAACGCCCATGCACCAGTAGTTTCTTGGACAAAATTTAAAATTTTGGACATATTCTCCCTGTGAATTTCTAGGACCACGTTTAAATCTATAACATACCTCTGCTCCCCTCTTCCCAGTCCATGGATTGGCTTAGTTTGGTCTCTTTGTGTGATCATGTGTTTGTGTATGTGTGCGTGTGAGAAAGTGAGTTTGGTCCATGTTCCATGCATGTGTGAGACAGAGGTTGGTCCGCGTTGCATGCATGTGTGAGAGAGAATGTGATCCATGTACACATGCACGTGCATGTGCAAGGGAGAGAGAGGGAGAGAGAGATTTTGGCCCGTGTGCATGTGTGTATGTGAGAGCGAGATATACCGGAAGAGAGATTTTGGTCCCTTTGTGTATGCACATAAGAAAAGAGAGATTTTGGTCTGCGTATGGATGTAAGAGAGAGACTTTGTTCTCTTTGTATGCATGTGAAAGAGAGACTTTGGTCTCTTTGTGTATGCATGTGTTTGTATGTGTGTTGGAGGGGGGGGGGAAGAGAGAGAGATATATATATTCTCATTTATTTGAAGGTGTATATGTCTTCGTACTAAAAGTGTCATTAAAACCAAAGCCAAGTAAAATGAAGTGGAACATGATTCCACCAAATTGCTCGATCACAAGTATATATTTTACATTGCTATGATGCCCCTTTAACATATTCCCTCTACCCTTTTCCGTTTCCGTATAGGCTTTGTGAATCTTGGCAACAGATCAACAAGAAATAACAACTAAGAGATAAGTGTCTAAAGATATAATATGAGAAAAGGAGCCACCCATCCAAGCTTCACAGCACTTTAAAATTTCATTATTCAAAGTATTCTTTATTAGTATTATTTATGGGTATATACCATATACCAAGGTCCTAGAAAATAATTTACATTGTTCCAACAGTCGAGGCCATTACAGTAGCCGTCATTACATTCATAACAGCCGGAATTTCCAAAAATCACCTTCAATATTAGTTGTAACGGCCACTTAATGTTATGGCCACAACTACATAAATAGCATTTTGTCCGTAAATTTTATGTCAAACGACCATTCATTTTTGGTAATTATGTCGAACAACTTTTCATTTGTGGTACAAGAAGGTCAGATGCTAAATGTGAAATTGGGTTGTTAAAGATGTGTCACAAAATTCGAAAAAACAATTCTTGGACATTGAGCACAGTCATTAACACACCCTAACAGCCCAATTTCGGGTAAGTATGTAATGGCTGAGGGTGGTGATAATCATCTTGTTATGAAGGAAAACGGTCTTATTGTATGCTTTTCTGTGCATTAATAGCAAATGAAAAGATTACCATTGCTCTGTCTTTCCTTGAATTCCCATCAGGGTCTCGTTACCATATGCTCGAGTAGAAAAGAAAAAGGAGCAAAGAATATAAAAGATACTCATGCTTTAGCCAAATTCCTAAAATCAAATCACCTGATTGATAGGTAATAGATTGGATTCTCAACTCTTTGCCTTCAGGGTCTCTAGCTTCTACAGCAGCCATGCTTAAGAGAACCTTATGGCTGAATGAATTACTTTCAAGCCACCATCTGACCAAATTCCCATGAAATTTCATCCCATATATGGGCCAAAATTTTAAATAAATAAATAAAAAAGAAGAATAAGATGTTTTAATGGCCCAAACCCAAGCGAGCAAAAGGCCAGACATTAAGCTTTGACCTCGGTAACAAAGTTTTGACTGCAGTAAAGTACCTGAGCTGAAAAGAGGGGATTGTTAGGAGCTGAAAAGAGGGGATTGTTAGGACTTTTGCTGACCCAAAAGAAAAGATACACACAATAGGGAACAGGGCAAAGGACTAAAATACCATTAACGAAAGAAGAACCTATCCAACAGTATACAAATACGATGAAATTTTATAACATCATTGCCTCTCCATCAAGATTCATAAGTAAAAACAAGTGATGAGCAATGGAATGAATCCTTATGAAGAAGTTAGTAAGCAGCATAGAAAGCATATAAAGATAACACGTGAGTGAAAGCCTTTGATGAACATCGTGATAATCAACCTCAATGTACTTGGTCTCCTCATTATGTCTGGGTTTGATGCAATCCAGATAGCACTCCAATCATAACAAAAGTGACGGCTACAAGGTTTGCACATAAACACTTAGTTCACATAGTAGCCAATAGTGCAAGCTAATCTCACGAAAAGTAATAGTTATGGCAAAGAATTCTGCCTCTAACTCAGAAAACCATCTCCTACTTTTGCTTAATCAAGAGATGAGAAAATCTCCGTAAAAAAACACGGAAATGACTGCAATGGAAAACCAGTCAATGGTATCACCTACCCAATCAACGCTAGGACAGGCCCACAACTCGAGAGAGGAGGATTAGAAGAAGCATGCATTCATGGAGGTACCACAATAAAATCTCATTATTTGATAAATCACCTCAACTTGAACCGTAAAGCAGCCATGAACTGACTTGCATCATAATTATAGCAGAAAATATTTAGACATGAAAGCAAGAATAAATTGCCAGTTGTAAGTCAGAGTGGCAATAGGTATAGCATTAGTCTGTAAGAGTTAAATGTTTAAATGCCAAGAAATTTGAATAGTATTCTCAATCGTTATACACGCTTTGAGATATCAAACACTAGCTGTATTTTAGCTGTGAAAGCAGACATCCCTTGGATGAATCAAGAACCTCCAGTCCAAGAAACTGCTCCTAAATCTCTCTGTTCCAAACAACTGACAAAGATGGTGCTTAATACAAGTAAAGGTGAATGAATCATCTCTGCTAATAATATCATCTAAAACATTGATCCCAAGTCTGGATGGAACCAAGAAGGCCGAATCAGGATCCTTCAAACAAACCCTGGCACAGAACTTAACAAACTAGGTCTAAGGAGCTTGCTTTAGACCATAATAATATCATCCTACACCAACAAAAGAAATAGAAAATAAGAAAAGAAGGCCAGTGGAATGCTTCACGTGCACCTCAAAGATCTCCAAGATAGAAAGTGTCTCTGATTTGCCAATAAAAAAAAAAATGAAAAGTGTTTTGGATGTATGACTGGAAAGTGGACCAAACAATGATAAATAGAAATAAGGGTGCAACATTGGCAATGTTGGTCATCCTACCAACAAAAGCTACATGCTCCACACACTCATCATACTTCCAGATAAGTCTTTTAGTTACAATGCTCCATTGGTTCAATAGAATGGGCTTCAACTGTATAAAGACCACCGCAACCAACAGTGTTCCCAAAAGGAAGAGGGCTCAAACCCCAAGTTCAGTTTTTGGAAGGCTAGGGAGTCTTTTTCAACATTGTTTCTTACTCAACATGGAATACCAATAGTGTTCCTGTAAGACTCAGACTCATACATGGAGTCATGGATGGAGTAAATGACAATAAAAAGGTCTTGATGACAGGAGGAGTGTTATTCACAATCAAGGAAATGAATAAGTTAAGGACAAGATGACATAAAACCTTGTGGTGCTATTAGTTGATTGACAACAAGCACTAGGTATTTGGCAATGGTATGCACCAGAATTCTGTTAAATTCTTTCACTCAGAACAATTAATGGCAGAAGAGCCATACAAGTGGTCAAATGACATAAATCTGAAAGAAAGAACAATTGTGAACTCAGAATTGAAAGGGCTTGAAGAAGAAATCTAAAATGTACAGAAACTCACAAACATAAAGATTTGAGGCTTATAAGACCAATGACCCTTCTAGAGATCAGCATCGTTAAAGAAACGCATGAAGAGAGGTTAAGAATTGTGTTGAGTAGCTTTGAGGTGCTCAATAGGGGAGATGTCAGTCAAGAAAGTGGTGGCATGCGATTAACCAGATCAGTGTAAGAACTACTTCATCCTAGAAATCTCAGTTCTCTCTCTCTCTCTCTCGGCATTTTTCTTTTTTTTTGGAAAGTAGTGAAACCGATTACATCAAGATGCTCCAAGCCAGATCATACAAAACTGAGAGGTGCACCGTAGGCGAAGAGAAAGAAGCTAGGTTGAGAGATAGGGATGTACGGTAGGCGGATAAAGATGCAGGATGAAGGGTGGTTCCGGCCTGACAAATAATGGTCCCTTCCATTTCTGGCACGAGCCAATGAGTCGGTTACGTTCTTTGACATTCTGGTGGCATGTTGGAAAGTGACAACCCTTCCCTCCAGCAGATCAAAAGTCTCCACAAATACATCAGCAAGCTTCCATGCCTTTCCATTATGCCCAACAAATCACATTAGTGAATCACCTTCAACTGCTGAGGCATGAGAAAGATTGAGCGAAAATCTTAAGCCCAATAAGGTAGGCGGTACCTTAGAAGCATAAAAAGCATCACCATAGCTCACAAAGTTAACTCGGATAATGTTAAGATGATCCCTGATGACTTCCCCAACACCCAAGGTGCCTAGGCCTTGCTAATAGGCACCCAATTGTGTGCAACAACCTGCCAGCCTTGATTCAAATCTTGAGCACGAATACCCTTGACCTCTATGTGGACTGAGGCACATTCTCAATCCTCACTCTATTGGCAACTGTCTTGGCTTGTGAATATTAACCTACAAAAAATCATGTTATTTCTTTCAATCCAAATGCCCCATAATATGGCTACAGTGAAAAGTAACCATATAAATTTCCTTTTTTGAGAAAAGGCGATGTTCTCCAACGAGACATGATCTCCAACTTAAAAAAACCTCTGCAACAGATTTAGAGAAACCCAATTAAAACACCAAAGAGCTCCAAGAAGTGGAGCACTCAACCAACCAAGACATGGTACACCACCAACCAACCACCACATGGTACACATACGAATGCTGGGATATCCCAGAGAAGCTGACTTTGTGCCAGTCTCAAGGTATCAGAGAGGAAGGTACTGGCAAAAACAGACTGAAAGTTGCCTTTGGGGTTAGGTCATCATACGAATATATTAACATCATATTGGGGACTAAATGATCATCTCTGCAATTCTTGTGCAGAGGCAACTCGTAAGGAGTCCCTGGAATCTCTCCCTAAAGGTTAGATCTCCACACCATAATTCATTCCAGAAAATGGTATGGTCACCCATGCTACACTGATCCGAATACCCCCAACCTCCAGCCTCCGAAAAAAGTTGTGCCACAACTTTGAGATCCTCGAGTATCTACTTCGTTCAGAATTTTCCGTCCCTCATTTGCACTTCCGGATTTGTAGATGATGACCCTCTTCCAAAGAGAAAAGACTTTCCTCCCATACCACCAAAAAATTTGCAACAATAACAAATTTGTCAAAGTAATCTTCCTGACAACCAAACCTCCCATTTTTTTAGGTCTTCGTCCCACTTACGTTCAGTGGAATATGCAAGGTCTTGCCTTTTCCTTGCCACAAATTTTCTTTGCATTTCACTCCAAATTCGCATTTACCATGCATGGGACGAATTTCATGGAGTGAATTATATCATGATATAGTGATGAAAAAGAGCAGAACAGGTAGATGTTTTAATGATATTATGTTTTTATTTAGGGTGAGGTTTGTAAAAGCAGCCCTCCTTATACAGTAGAAGTAAGGGAACCTCCAAAATTTGCTTGGTGTCAGAAACCTTATGATGGCTTGAAAATCTAGTTTTATTCCTAGTTATGAAATTCAGAATTTCAAAAATGGTACTGATAGAGAAGATCTATAAAAACTTGAAATATCTTGAAAATAGATGGCTCAGATAACTTGTTGCAAGATGCAATATTTTTAGGACTTGAAATTATTTTTTTCTTCATACCACACATATCGAGGTCAAGATGAACAATTGGAAAGTTCTCCAATGTCAGAACACCCTCTTTCTAGAGGACATTTGGGGTGTACCTTACTTAAATAGTACAAGGCTGCAACCATATTTAAACTATTTCCTTTTGTTTATCCAGTCCATGTTGCAAAGGAGAGAGAACAAATTTGTTGGTCCCTTGATAACAGAAACTAATGGAAGTAAACTGATGTGCTAGGCTCTGTAGATAAAAAAGTATAGACATGATCAAGATGATAGTGCCATCACTAAAAGGGACATGGCATACATGAGTAATTAAAAAGGTATTAGCAAGAAAATTACGGCATTAGTCTGTACAAAAAAACCAATCAGTGTTTTTGGACTCTCTAAATCATCACTTTCAGTCATCCAAACTACATAACATATCAAGTTCTAAAGTGACAGTACAAAAATTATTAACCTAATTCTCCTAGGCAAAGAAGGTTTAAAGAAAGACTAGAGACATGAAAGACATCAGAAAGAGCCATGAATATATTTTTAAGAAGAGAATATAGTCTAATGTTGGACAGAGAATGCCTACAACCACCATTTCTTTCTATTTTGCAGAAATCACTTTAAAATGATGCAGCTATGATCTTCCAGGTAGGAATGGCAAGAAGGAAACCATGTAGAAACAACATAAGGAACAGATTTTGGATTTCAAGATGAGGAAAATCATTGTAGTCTACAAATTCCAATTCTAATCGCCAAGAAACTCTAGCCGTAGGTTAGTCTCAGGGAAACAACTAACTAGCCCAAAACAGGGGTCAAATGTGATGAAGGTCTCTGAAAGTAAACACTTGGGCAATACTAAAAACCTATAAATAGTGACAGCTCATAAGCCAATCATAATGAAGTGAGCATAACTAAACAAAAATAAATAAATTTGTAAAAATATCCCTATTAACATTTGAGGGGGTACATTTTCTTTCCCAATTTACTCAACTACTTTCTAAAATAACATTTGAGGTGTTACATTTTCTTTCCCAATTTACTCAACTACTTTCTAAAATAAAAATAAAAAATAAAAAATCCTAAATTTCCCTTGTTCTGAATTGGGAATGCAGAATAATCAAAGGCATTTCAGTAATCTGACCTTCCAAGAGGTCTCAACCAAATACAAAAATGTCCTTAGTTGTTCCCTGTAATCAACAACATGATTCACCCTAAACTCTCTGAACAAACAGACACCTAGGTGTGATATGCTTGGGAAAAGGCATGACACAAATTTTCTTGGAGAAAAAAGCCAGTTTATGGGCCAAAGAACAGTCCCAGCCTAGAATACAAAAAAGGGAAAAAATGATATTTTTTGCCTGTGGATGGTTCTTATTATCTGCATATAGTGACAGAAAGAAAGAGGCACAACCCACTTGGCACCATATAAAAATAAAGCAACAAAAAGAATAATAACAGTGAGAGAATGTTTCCTTTCAAGTCTCACTTTCAAAACATGCAGAGAGAGAGAGAGAGAGAGAAAGAGAGAGAGAGAGAGAGAGAGAGAGAGAGGAGGAGGAGGACGACGACGACGTACGTACGTACTACGTACTCGTCGTCGTACGTAGTAAGTAACGTACGTACTACGTACGTCTCGTCGACGTGTAGTAGTTTGGTTGGTTC
>NW_006500353.1:3665512-3682628 GCF_000471905.2 Amborella trichopoda
GACGAGAGAGAGAGAGAGAGAGAGAGAGAGAGAGGGAGGGAGGGAGTACCCAACACTTCATGAAATCCCTCTGTGCTATTAAGAATAGCCATAGTCTCTGCATGATTTTTGGGTGTGTTCACACTGCTGGCTCCACAGTATTTAAGGTGGGCGCAAGGTTCATGGATTCAAGAACCCAGCCTTTTTGACCAAAATCTTCAGAATCTGGCTGGCCTATCCGGAGAATTTGGCTATGAAAATCACAAAGTGTCCTCCTATGACCAACGCTTATATATGTAATCCCAGCTGCTTCAATCATTTTATAGAGATGAGCCTGCATAAAATAGTTTATGATGCAGAAGTTATTGAGGAGGCCATGGTATCTATTTATTTTCCTTACTTAATGAAGTTATATCCAATAACCATACATAAAGAAAAAGGAATGGAGGGAATAGATATGCAACTACTACAGCTTAGAGATATGTGGAACTGAAGGCATTTACTTTAAAGTACATATCTGAGATCAAATAGGTTTTTGGTATTTCTTTTACTATAAGCTTTTTTGAGAAGTGTGTTTGAGAATGATATTAGAGCACAAAGCAAGTGCAACAGTCTCCCTCACTCAAAATTGAGCAAGTGTTGTAATATGTTAAGTGAGACCTCTAAAGTGAGGACCAAATTTTGAAATCAAAGTGCAACTTAACTTTCAAGTAAGCAAAGTGCAATATGCTTTAAGAAGCCAGCAAGTGAAATACGTTCTTTTTTTCTATTAAGAATGAGCACGAATGAGCACGTGTAATATGTGACCTGGAAACTCCAAGTACATCTCCAAGATTTACTATAAATATCAAGCCAGAATCAATTAAATTACATACAGAATGGTTCCTACCTCATTGGTTTCATCTAATGCACTGGTGGCTTCGTCGAGCAATGCCAACTGGGGCCGAGCTAACAACAAACGGGCAAATGCAAGGCGTTGCTGCTCACCAAGTGAAAGGACACTTGACCACTCAAAAATGGAATCGAGGCCATTAAAGCGATCTGCTACATCACCAAGTTGCACAGTCTTTAGCACTCTGCTGAGATCTTCATCAGTGGGTTTCATACCATTTTCATATATTTCCTTAGAATTTGGTGCTTTGAACAAAAACGGCAAAGAACCTGTGGGTGATAACAACCAACATGTTACGCCATTTTATTCGAACTTCGCCATGCTTTAAATACTGCATTTTGCAGTAATATCCCGGAAAAATTCATTGGGAATGAATTTCATTTGAGTAATACCCCAGAGCAATTCATTTGTAATGAATTTCTCTCAAATGAAAGGAAGTTCATAACTAAATTTGAGAAATATATATCAAAAGTAGCATCCTTGAAGCACCACATAAAATACAAACATTGGAGTAATGCAAATAAATATTTTCAGTAGAAAAACAAAGGAAAACTTCTTTGAAACCAAGGTAAGATGTGTGTTTTGAGTGGTAATGATTTCATCAGGCAATGAGACAGCACAACAAGATGAGTCCATCCATTTTCTTAAATGTTGCTGAATGTGTCTTCATTTACTTTTCCTTTAATAGGGGGATGAATTTAATGTATAAAACATCAACATTCAACACTTCTCATTAGTCTCAGACAGTATGGAGGTGTCAGATTCTCTAGTTTGCATCACTATCCTTAGCATGATATTTAGAACATGGCGCAGACGTTCTAAAATTTGATGTATGTACCTACCTATATATGTATATGCATGTATGCTTCTATATACACATGTACATAAGCATGTATGTATGAGTGTGTATTCATATGAAGAATGAATATATGTGCTTGAATGTAAGCGTGTACAATTATACATATTTTTCTTGTGCATGTCTTCATTGATGTGCATGCAACCAAAACCATGAAAGTGGCCTCACATAAGTTTGTATGAGTTGGCACACGTGTGGTAAACATCACTAGGAATAAAATCCATATGTATGCATATGCAAATCAGTGTAGAAAAGTAGTACACATCTGCATGCATGCATGCATGTGTGTGCAAGATGATAGAACATAAATTAAATGAGTTCATACTAAATAAGAGTACTGAATTAAATAAGAGTACTGAATAGTAATAAGCTGAAGCTGCTGAACCATATTTCTTCAATAATTATCCATCACTGATAAATAATTTTGATTCGCACAAATTTTGGAAAATTACATCTGAAGGGAAAAGGTCCATTACAGTACCTAGGAAAAGTTCCACTGATACGCAGTTAATATACAATTGCATCAACAGATACACGTACCAGAAAACTGATTTTGTTCCGATGTGGCATTCACATTTTCACTCCATGTAGGATATAGTAACTGCTGACGTAGTGTTCCCAAAACCATGTATGGCCTTTGGGGGAGGAAAAATATGTTTGCAGATCTTCTTTGGTTGAAGTTTTCAAGTTCTTTCTTTGTTTTTGATGCATTTTCCAGCTCCATAGGAGCAGCCTCCTCCGAATTTGGCTCTTGAGAATCCCTTGCATCCTTTAAATAGAATGTGATCTTTCCCTTACCAGAGCTCCAAAGGCCAGCCATGGCTCTTAACAAAGAAGTCTTACCACTTCCACTTGGACCCATAATCTATATATAGCAATGATATTCTAATATGATTAATGGAAGAAAATTTCAACCAATCTGCCCAATAAACATGTGTAAAAAATAAAGAGGAAAGTATAATCTACTGGACTATGAAAAGCAAGATTCTGTTGGGCCACCATTCAATGAAAAAGTAATGTGGAAAGAGGGAACCACCAATGGGTTCATGCCATATTTGTTGGGTCCAACTCTCTCTCCAGTCTCCACCATTCATTTCATAGGATGATGTTCACCCCAACAGACAATGATGTTCCATAGTCCATACTTTGCCTTAGATCAAATCACTCACCAGTAAATGTTCCCTACTATGGACCACCAAAGAGAGGTCCCTGACTAGTGTAACATTAATTCGGGGAGTTTGCAATGTCAGCTGTTTAATTTCCAGTAACTTATGCCTTTCTTCTACAAGTATTGCTCCATTTGACTGCAAGGAATGTGACTGCCTCTCATTGGCATAGGAGATACTTATCTCTTGCATGGCTCCAGAGCTATATGAAGTACCAGTATCATCTAATACATCATTAAACTCACCTGCATGTTGAAAACATATATGATGAAAATAAGTGAAAATAAATAAATAAATAAAATCTCAAATTATAAGTACCACATAGACATTGGTGCATGTTATACCATACACATCCTATGTGTGTGTGACACATATGGTATATATTCCAAATAATGGAAAGGCATTTCCATCAGTTCTCAAGATGGAGATGAACCATAGCCCTGGGTGAATGTTCCACCTGTGTCGGATATATGATATACAAAATGCGTATGACATATTTTCCTAAAAAGTTGAGAACGGAAAGGGGATGACCTGCTTGTGTGTGATATATCATGCAGAATGCATATGGTAGACACATCCAGAAACCTTAAGAGAATGTATTCTAGATGTATTTAATATTAGGCAACTACAAACTGTTTTTAGTTCAGTCACATGATATAGTAGCAATACTTAGTTTCTGAAGGCCATTAAGAAAGAAAGATCACTACAACCTGTAATAGTCCCTTAGGCTTCAGCTTAGAGGTGAACATATCAGTTTGGGTGAGGAGGTCAGAGTTTCAAACCTTTGAAGTTTGTCTCAAAGTACAAGCTAACCTAGCTACTTTCGTTTTAAAAAAACAGGAATTAGCTAAAAAAAAAACTTACGAATCTATAGAACACAAAGGGAAAAGTTTATATAACGGTGAGGCCCTAAACAATCAAATTAAGGTGCACCTCAGAATTCACTAGAAGATGTTCTGAAAAACCCATAATTCGGTCATCTCAATCTCAAGATGTATGGACATGAGAAAAAATACATTGCAAGTCTTGAAAATAATGCATCTTGTAATGTATTATCTAGACCGTCAATTTTCAATATTTTAAAACGTTCATAGATCTACTCGATCTACACTATTTTTGAATTTTTAAATTTTATAATTAGAGATAAAAATAAATTTTCAGGCCATCATAAAGATTTCTGATACTAAAATGACATATGTTGACACTATTTATAGGTGTGCCTTACTTTGATTATTTAGGGCCTCAGCCTTATACATACCACACCCAAACTTAAATAGAAACTGGGAGATAATGCCACCAGTTGGAAGCACAAAGAATCATGGAAAAGATCTAATATCAACAAAGAGTCCAATGTCCACATATGTACATCAAAACCACATGCACAAACATGGGAAAGTATAATATGGTCCAATGCCCATTGAGGACATGACTGGAAATGGACAGTGATGGAGAGGCAGTGGGATCCACTGTTTGGGGCATATCATGTTCTGGTGCGCCCCCCCCCCCTTCCTTCTCCATCACAATCTACCACTCTATCACAGAGTCATGACCCAATGGACTATAGCTTCCAGTAGTCCACGGAACTACAGAAGGCACTAGAAGGCAAGTTTCATACCTAACCTATCAATCACAGCTGAAAATGCACTGATAGCCTGAAATTGGTAGATAATCAGTGAAAAGTCACCAAGAATATGATTGAAAGCAGAAACAGATTGGTTGATAACTCCAAATTCAATCTTTCCTGCGAAATACATCGGAGCAACAACAGCGGCAGGGAGAATCTGAATAAGATACCGATACCCATTCGTGAAGAACTCCAGATTTCGTGAAGAAATCAGAAGTTGCTGTTGCATAAACAATAGATAATAGATGATTAGCCAATCAGATGCAAAACTATTTAGCAAGCAGTGAATAGTATTAAGCAAATCAAGCCAAACCCATTTAGATATGAGCAACTATTAGGTGTACTTGTTTCCTGAAAGCAATCATCCTCGAAGATGTCGGAAAGAAATGAATCATGTCTCAGGGAAGGAGAGAGAGAGAGAGAGAGAGGAGAGGAAAGAGATTTCTACAAGGCTGATACTGCAAAGGGGGTTAACAGCAGGCACCCATATGTCAGATGTTATAAACGAGTTATGGTTGGAATCCATCAAGAATAGGAATTAGTATCTGTTTCCAGATTTTAGAAGCAAAATTCCATAAGCAAGCCACACACTTTCAAGTTTCAACCATAACTTTTTATTTTTTAACTTTTGAGAAAGTAATGAACCCAAACAAAATCCAAAGTTTCAGTTTCAGTCCATGCCCAAAACCATTACAAGTTATAAACTTTGAATCTATACAACTGCTATCCCACAACGGTACCATTGAATTCCAAAAAATGTTTTGGGTCTGCAAAAATGGTATTGATGAAAACAAATAACACAAGTGAAGATTTCTTCTTAAAAGGCAAAAACCATGTCTCCTATTTGAACATCATGAAGTAATTTGCCTATCGAGTACAAAAAATAAGGAAAAAGATAGGTTTTAATCAAATAAAGTTTCTAGTGAGTGCCAAGAGGAAGTAAATGTATTGCAGAAAAAGCTCTCTGGAAATTTTTAAAACAAGTGTCTCATCATGTAGATGCTCCACAAATTAGGAATTCCAGCAGTGCCTGCACTGCACTGGACAACTTTTGATAAATGATAAATGACTCTTTCGAAACCAGTCCAGTACTCTTAAAAAGAATGATATGATATGTTTAACACCAAACATTTTGGGAAAACAATCATTTTTAACATTACCAGTCTAAACACATTTGAAATTTCTTGTTTATGGAGCAGATGCACTATTCATGAAGGTGATCCAGACCCTGTTCGAGTATAATAGTTTCTCTGTGAAGGTTGAGCAGAGGAAATTGATGCTAAAAAATAATAACATAAAGCGCCTGAACATGTTATCATACACTTAGGTTCTCAAAAGCTCTTCTAAAGCGTAGCAGCAGAAGTTGCATTTCATTCCCCTCTCCACCATAAAAAGCAATGGATTCAGCATTTTCTCTGACACGTACAAGTCCATAACGAAAATCCGCTTCCTTTTTCTCTTGCATGAAATTTAAACTGACCAAACCCTGAAAACAAATGGCATATAATTCATTTCACCTAAGATTGCTAGCCACACACGCATGCTGGGCAAGTATACTATAAACCAATTGACCATGGCAAACTGTAGTAAATTGGGGTCCTCATCATTGAAACAAAATGATGAACAGTGGTACAGAAAAGAATGAGAACCACGATCGGAGCCATTGCCTGATTTGGTGGGTATCACTTCTACATCACCATCTATTTGATTGGATGATGATCCCAATAGACCATAGATTCTCAAGTTATTGAAATATAACATACTTTGCCATTTACTAACCCGAATATTTAAATACCATGATGCTTCAAGATTGTAAGACCCACCTTTCCTAAAAACACACTAATTGCCGTGCCTCCCAGCGAGTAAACCAAAAGCACAATGAATAGTGGAGGATCAATACCATAAAGAATATTACTAAATGATATTAAGTCCACAGCTGCATTGAAGAGAGTTAACGAAAATGAGAGTGCCGTTCCAGTAAAGGCACTAAGATCATCAACAATACGTTGATCAGGGTTGTCTATTATCGAGAGGGACTGGATTTTGTAGAATGCCTGGTTCTCAAAATAGCGTTGCATATAATAACTTGTCATCCATGATCTCCACCTAAGAGAGAGAGTTTCCCTTGCATAGTCCCTGAGGACAAAGAACTGCAAAACCAAGACCAAGGGGTTAAACAAAAGCTAGATGACCCTATAAGCTAGAACTATAATTTAGAAGAATCAGGATCCAAAAACAGAGAAGTAGACAACCCAATAAGCTGAAGAAAAACTAAGACAGGTCAGGAGTAAAATGTTAAACCATGGATCAAACTTTCAGTAAAATAGGGTAAAATCCAAGCAAAATTGACTGAATAAGGAAGCGAGCAAGCCTTCGGTATCCATTTGCCAAATTGAAATAGGTATACTTGCCAAGATTCCCATAACTGGGTTTTGGCTTATTGACCTAAAACATTTTTGTTTTATTTGCTATAAAGTTTCCTCTACTTTCTATAAAACATAGTCTTTACAACTTTTCAATCAGAAAATTTTCAAAAATTTGACGAAGTTCCCAAACTTCTCTTGTCGTTTCAAAGATTAAATTATCAAGGTAAAATAATTAAGCTAAGTGCAATCCAGAAAACTGGATTTCAGTTTTTCAAGTGGACCAAAACCATCAGATATATAGACAAAGGATTACTGTCCAAATTATCAGCATGTGTATTCATAAGGAACAGCCAGATAATTCAAAACCCAGATGAGGAATTTTGTTGAGTAGAAAATGTTATTTAGGCTCTTAGATAGTTCATTCATGCGCGTCTGTGTGTTTTATCTTTGTTTTTGCATACATAGAATAGTATCATAAACATGCGAACCATATGAAGGCTGCTACTTTGTGGCTTGCAGAGCAATACCTAAGAGAGTGCAGCAATATGCTCACCGGAATTCCTCCAGCAAAACCCCCCAAGTAGTACAGAAGTTGTTTCGTAAATTGTTCTTGGTCTTTGTCTATCAAAATGAAAGTGTATAATCAATCTAACAGCAAAAATACAAACCTGTAACAAATATACAAAGAGAACACATTGGAAGAGAAACCCCCATAAGGACAAAATTAACTTGAATGAATAATCAGGGAAGAATACATTGACCCCATGGACAATGTAAAAAACATAGTCCAATGAAATAATTCACAGTGATGGGGTAAGCGTGGGAATCACCAGTACATGAGATGGTCCTGATGGTGGATACCTCTCTCTCTCTCTGCATCACCATCCATCAATTCAATGGATCATGATGAATTAGTATGGTCTTCCCAGACCATTGGATTATAGTATAGTTTGCCTAAAGAGAAAATAAAACAATACATATCAAGGATAAAAAGGAACTTGACAAGTGAATTACTTACTAGCAAGTGCATTATAGAAGTCTCGGCCAAGGAAATTAAACCCGACACTGATACCAGTGGTTGCCAGTGTAAGAGCAAACACAGCCGCCAGTCTTAATCTGGCTTGAACTTTGTCTTCGGATGACCAATATGGAGCAGCAATATTCCAAAATCTCCTCAAAAGGGTTTGAAGATCTGGGCCTTCCCTCTGCCATTTATATGTAGCTCATCAATATATAATAACCAATAAGGTAAAAGTTAGAGCAAGAAAATTTAGCTTTTACATCTCTCAAAAGAAAAGAGTCAGGCATTCAAATGTGTGATGCCAAGGGCAAAGGACTCAATATCAAGTGTTTTACCCAAGGAAAAATTATTTATCACAAAAATTAACAACAAAACAAATGTTAAGAAATTGGAAATTTAAATTTTGATAAAAATCATTAGTTGTCACCAAAAAAGAAAAATTATTTGGATCAAATTTTTCACAACAAACAAGCACCGTGATTGGAAATTCAGTCTTAAGTGCAAGTTTTATGTATCTAATAACCCCATTCCCCGCATCTAGAAAGAAAACATAAGTTATGTGTGATGACCAATAATTAGTGACAATATAATCATTTGTTTTGGATATAGTTTAGAATGATTATCATTCCTGAAACAATAGAAGCAGCTGAGGGTAACCCCTCATCCACCACCAACTGATCTTCAGTTAAACAATTGTCAGCGAGCCCATCAATGATAAAGCCTTCCCAACTAAAGAATAAAAAGAAGAAGTTCAATTTACGTCAGAAAGACATCAAAACCAACACAGGCCAAAAAATAAAGGACGCAGTTAGCATGTAGCCAAGTGCGCACATGTAGAAATGCAGGCTTGGCAATAAATATATATTTTAAATATAATTTGATCCTAATTTTTAGAGAATATATAATCTTTAACATGGAGATCATGAATATGAAAAAATAAATAAATTTTGAAACCTAGAAATAATGAATATATTAAAAAACATTTGGACCGTTAGTTACAATTGTTTTTAGATAGACCACCTATTTGCATCCATATTTAAGATGGATGCTTTATAACTCTGGACCGCATATTGTACAAATGCGGTCCAGCCTGCATGAAACAATTGTTCAAAAATAAACTCTAGCTTATATATGGCAAAATAGGAAGGCTTGAATGTCCAGCAAAATTTGGGAGGAAACTTCTTACTGCAAAGTACTGAAAGGCCAAAAACCTTTCTCATGTAGCTCTTTCACCCTTCTATATTTTTCTTTTATTGAGTTACGCCTTAAGGAGCATGTCCCACTACTTGACATGACCTTTCAAATTTTGCCTAATCAAGAATTTTCAAACAGATTTCTTCTATACACACAAAGCAAGGAAAATGGAGAAACATCAGAACGAGAGAACATGTTTTGTCTCAAGATTTCATGCAAAAGAAACAAAACATCATAGTGAAAAGCTTTCACAAATTGATTGCTATCGCATTGACAAATCATAAATAGGAGATGTATTTCAATGTATAGAACATTAGTTTTTTTTTTTGGATGGATAACAAGCTTCTTACAAAGGAAAATAAGGGCATATCAATTTTTTGTAACTTAAGTTTCATTGATCAAAATTGATTTACAAATGTATTCATTTTCATATGCAAAACTGAGTCTATGTGCAACAGACTTCAGAAAAACTAGAAACAGGGTCACAGCCTGTTTTAATAAGTGCACATCAAATTGCTCCACAAGGAGCAGATAATTTGAAATGTACACTACATTTATTAAAAGATGACAAAATCAAAGGTGAGATAACACATCTCCCATAAAAAAGGATTCCGCGTCGACATTTCTTTTGCTCACAATATCAATTTCAGTTTCTTGTTTTGGTCTCCTCTAAAAATTTACCTAAACAAGGTGCATTTGCTACTACTAGTGTCATGAATTTCTTTCAAAACATATGCTAGCCTCCAAGGAAAAGCTGACTGCTTATAAGCCCATCTAACAACATTAAGCAAGTCTCCTTTCACCATCAAATAAAAGGACCAGCAAAAATTTGGAAGACCCAAAGAGTATTCATGAGAGCTTTTTCCTTGGCAGTACTATCATCCATGTATGTCAAGTCCCTAATCCACGCCTGAAAGATCATAATTGCACGTGTAGCTACCATCAAATTTCTTAAAAAAAATAAAAATAACAATAATAAGAGCTGCCAACAGAATCCATCCAAAGGGAAGACTCTTAACTCGCATGTAGGGTCCTGACATCAAACGAGATTGGCAATAGAGAATGACATCACCCAAGTTATGCGAAAGAGATTAGAGAGAAAGTAAAGTCCGTGTAGCAATTAGGCGATGTAGCAATAAAAATAAAATCACCATGTAGTAAAAGATCATCCAGCATCTCCTCAGTCCACCAACACAGCAAGTAAATCCACAGGAGATGGATTCCACTACTGTATTGTAGTTGGCCTTTAGTAAGAAGAGCCTTCTCAAGGCTGGCCAACCAACCAAATGCCATACAAGAGAGACCGACGATCTTGTGCTCATTATTGTCATCATGGGACAAACAGCTAGGTAAGACAAGATCCCATTTCTTTATGGTCTTTTTCTTTTTCTTTTTTTTTTTAATCAGCATATCCCATTTTCTTCATTTTCTTTTTTGATAAAGACTATCCCATTTTCATATTATAATCAAAAAAAGAAAAAAAAACCCACTTCGATATCAACTAGTTAAATCACAATACTAGCACATAAATGTCCCTAGAGGACTTGGAAAATCCCAACAGCTCCTTGTCCCTCAACTCCCTGCAAAACAAGGGCCACCAAACCACCCTTACCGCCTCTCAAAATAATTACAAACTAGGCTCCACGGCCCTGTTCAGACTGACCATTAATCGTGACTAAAAGTCTAAAAGTACTTTTTCCAATATAATAGTCATTGACCAAGTGGCCATCTTGCTTTGATGTGCACACATCCTTCAATCTGACCAAATGGAACTTGTTGGATACTGTACTGCCTTGCCAAAGGGATGATGTTGGATCTTTCTAATTTCTTTCTAAATGATGATTATGGTTCACTCACTTTGTTATGAATGCGCATAAAGCTAGCTTTCTCAGGTGAAACCTACATCTCTTTCGAAGTTATGAAATTGTGGAACATCTCCAGTAACGTGCGACAGCTCCCTCCCCAGTTCTAAAAGGCAAACCCGATGGTATTGAAAATAGAAATTAAATCACCTGTCCCACACACAATGGGGCATCTGAAGATTTTTGTATTGCCTTTGTTAATGCTGTTGTTTTGGTAAGTAGATTCTGGTTATCAATGTTTTTTGAGCAAGTGCTAATGATTTTGGTTATCAATGTCCTACAATTGAGCCTTTTGTTTTGTGTTTAACGTAAGGTTCAAAGGTGCATTGGAAAATTCCTAAATATGCAGTTTTATTCTTAAATATGGTTCAAAGGTCTAGGCATAGAAGCACTACTGAATTGCAACTTTACCGTCAACTGTGTTCCACATTAGTCGAAAAACATATTAAGCGAAAAAGATGAATTGATTCCGCATACCAACTCCTCTTAGAGACTTCAAACTACCCAGTGATGTTATATAAAAATTACCTATTCTTCACTCCCCGTACATGTACTGTCACAGGCAAAACAAAACCAGCAATCTCTAAAATTATATGTTTAAGGGAATATTTTAGCAGAAAGTAAGAATATGCATAGTTTACATAAACCATGGGAAGGGCAATTTTTTACATTGTTTTATATGTGAAGGCTTCACACAAGTTATTCCCCCAAAACTCAAACAAGATAGACAATTTTCAGCATAAAATCCCAACAATTAGCTACAAAAGAAACTCAAACCCAAACAACAATGACATGACTGAAAACAAAGAAAAGAAAGAAAAAATGACAAATATTAAAGACCCACCAAGCATTGTTTCATCCTCAGGTTTAGAAATTCAAATTTTAAATTTTCATCCATTGTTAGTAAGATAACCAATTCAACTTCACAAAACTAGAGCAATGCCCATCCATAAATGATCAATTCTCTGAGATAAACAAACCCCAATTTCTAGAAAGGGAAAACAAATCAGAAAAAAATGAAGATGCACCTTTTCTTCAGAGGGAACTTGAGCTATTTCTGGGGCATCTGGCAGTCTAGTGCATCTTAATGAGCTGTTGAATCCCCTTGAAGACGCGAGGAGACGAGAGAGAGAGTTGTGGGGAGGAGAGAGAGTGGAGTTCGAGGAGAGAGAGAGGCGAGTGG
Source organism: Amborella trichopoda (assembly GCF_000471905.2). The sequence goes on from NW_006500353.1 coordinate 3,677,656, forward strand.
AGCTCAAGAAGAGACTCGAAGGAGGAATTGTGAGAAGCATTTTCCTTCCTTCCTTTTATATATCTCTCTTACTATATTTGTTTATTGTTTTGTGGGTTCTAAGCTCTAACCATTCTTCTCTCTCTAAGAGTGGCCTCCATGGCTACGCCCCTCATGGCGAGCGGATCAGGATATGAAAAATGTGGGGCACTTATCTTCGTTCTGAAATTTATGCGGCAAATGAAATCTTTCTCTCTGAAATTTATACAGCAAATGAAATCTCTCTGTGAAATTTATGCAGCAAATGAAATATCTCTCTCTCTCTATTGGCGTTGCATGGATCATGTAGAGCCACACATAGATTATCCCAATAAACTTTAGAATGATGCACAGTGCCTACCCTTTTGGAGGGCCACGCAGCTCCTAGTCTAGGATTCATACCGAATTTGTCTGGACCGCTCGAGCTAGTCTTTTGAAAGCCGGCGATTTCTGGTCGGGATCGCCCATCTGGATGCAGATTCGGGATCAAATCAGTTCTCACTTCTAAGATATAACATGGCTCCGATTCCGCCCAAAAATCTCTACTTATCTTTTTCACTTTTTTTTTTTTTTAAAAAAAAATTTATTTTTTTATTTTTTTTTATTTAATGCACGGGGTATAGTTTGCATAAAGTTGCAATTTTTAATAATCAAAATAAGGTGCACCTCCAAACTTTGTTATGAGATGTAATTTTGGTGTTAAAAATTCTTGGGTGAGACAATAATCTATTTTTATCTCTAATTATAAAATTTTGGACTCTAAAATAATTCGAATCAAGCAGATCTATGAATGCATGAAAATCTTGAAAATTAACAGTCCATATAATATGTTGCAAGATGTACTATTTTTAGGATTTAAAGTCTCTTTTCTTCACCATATCTACACATCTCGAGATCGAGATGATCAATAAGATGTTTTTCCAATATCAAATTACCTTTCTCAATGGAATTTAAAGGTTCACCTTAGTTCTATATGTTAAGTTGTCAACCTTATATAAGTTTTTTTTTTCTTTTGTGGAAATATATATATCGAGACCATTTATTTTTCATATAAGAAGGTCGTGATTGTTATTGAATGTTAGATTTGAAACGGTGGTTAAAGATGTGTCATTGTTTTTGCATAAAGTTCAAGAGAATATTTCTTGAATTTTTTGACACACTTTTATCTATGGAATTTCACACCTAATGACCAAAAGTGATTGGGACATCCTTGTATCAAAAATAAATGGGCTCATAATATACAATCGCTTTTTTTTTACAACTTGTCTAATGTTTATTAATGTCCCTTTTAATCCATGATCCATAAATCCTTACATTTGTTTATATTTTATTTTATCCATTTTTATATTTTTGAATAATTAATTTGAATCGATCTAAACCAGATATAGATAACTAATCCAGTGATCTAAAACGGATCAGTGGGTAAACAATCTGCCTCATTGATCCAGGGTTTAAGAAACTACCTCCAAAAGGCTTATTTACAAGACACGGGCATGGGTTGACCAGCTCTAAAGTTGCCGGTTTGGGTTGGATTAGATGCAGACCTGAACTCAAAATACATAATACAAAGGAAAAAAAGATATTTTGATATGTATATATTACGCTTCTATAGGAGCATATTGTATAGTTATTCCCTCGAACAAAGGACTAGCTCGGCAAAAAAAAAATTATCATAAATTTTGGAAACAACTTAAAAACTACCAGATAATTATATTTAAAAGAAAATTATTGAATTTTGAGTTTCCTAACATTGAAATTTTTGAATTTTGAGTTTCTTGACACTTAGATCACATCTTTCGAAATGGAGTATTCCTATTCAATCTTAAGGCATTATTTTTTCAAGCTCATGAATAATGTAAATTGAAAAAAATAAAATAAAATAAATTATTGAGTACAGCACATGGGTTGAAGAGGTTACTTCCCCCAAAATTTGGGATCCGATAAATACTCCTAGATTGGGTTTTTCCCGAAGGAGTAAATGGTTCCGGAGCATGAAATAATGTGGCTTTTCTAATTTTACCCCCCTTTTTCTCCCTTATTTCATATTTTCCCAAGTTTTGAACTTACTTCTTTGCCTTGTGCCTTTGTTGTTGGTTTGGAACGTAGAGTTCATAACAAATTTTTTTGCTTAAAAATTTATGGTCAAAATTTAGAGTTTCGAACTTAGATTTTGACCAAAAATATGTTTGGAACTCAAAGATCTGGACATCCGTTTTTATTTTAACGTTATGTTGGGAATCTAGGTTCCAAATATAGGTTATAAACATTTTTATGTTTGAAACCTTGAATTCTCAACAAATTTTTGGGTAAAATCTAAGTTCTAAACTCTAAGTTCCAAACATAGTATTTAAGCAAAGAATTGTTTTGAACTTCAAGTTTCAAATCAACAACAAAGGCGTAAGGCAAGGAAGTTGGTTCAAAACGTGGAGTTTCAAATCAGAGACTCTTGGTTCAAAACTTTGGAAGATTTTTTTATCCAAAATTTTGGGAATTACCTAAAAATCAGTAGATGATTAAATTCAAATGAAAATTTTTGAATTTTGAGTTTCCTAACACTTAGGTCTCACTTTTCAAAAATTGGACGAATTATTGTTTTCAAGCTCATGAAGAATTCAATTTGATTTTTTATTATAAATTTTTTATTATTATTACTGTTATTTAATATGTATGGTTTGAAGAGTTTATATCCCCAAAATTTGGGTCCTAAAAAATCTCTTAAATTAGGTATTTCCGGAGTAAATGGATAGTATGCCCCCCTCAGGAGCATGAAATCTCTTGGGGTTTTTTTTATTGTGAATGTCCTCCATTTTTCTCTCTTATTTTATATTTCCCCAAAATGTCGATGGTACATGGGATGGAACTCCAACTTCCGAGCTAACTTCCTTGCTTTGTGCCATTGTTGTAGGTTCGGAACTTAAAGAGTGCCAAATATATTTTTTTACTTAGAAATTATGTTTAGAACGTAAGATTTCCAATCGTAGATTTTGACACAAATATATTTGGGGCAAGCTTTTTATGTTTCCCCTACAACATACAACTTATATACTTCCCCTTATCCAACCGTCCATTTTGAATGGAGGGCTAAGATTGTCCCAATCACAATGTCACGTTTCTATATTATTTTATTTTTAACTTTTTTTTTCATAAACTATTTTAACACCAAATTTTGTATGTCCAATCCTCTATTAAAGTCGCACTAGCGAAAATATATATAAAAAATATTTTCAATAAAATAAAATGACTAAAATACCCCTGAAAGCTTCAAGTGGTATTTTGGTTATTCTATTTTATCGAAAAATTATTTTAAATATTGTTTATAGGTTCGCCCCAATGAGAAGATGGAATGGACCAAATTTCATATTCATACAATTTTTATAAAAAAACTAAAAATAAAATACTTTGAGACATCGGATCTAAGATCAAACGGTGAGTGGCTCTCTTGATCAAAATTGGATGGCTGGATGGTAGGAGAAGCATAGATCATATATGTTGTAGGGGAAGTATAAAAACATTTCCCATATATTTGGAACTCAATGTTCCCAACATCCCTTTTTGTTTTATCGTCATGTTAGGAACTCAAGGTTCCAAAAATAGATTTTTGTTATAAACATTTTTATGTTTGGGACTTTGCATTCTGAACGTTTCTTCTTTTTTTTGTTTAATCTAAATTTGTAACTCTAAGTTCATAACACAATTAAGGATAATAGTTTTTTGGAACTCTGATTTCAAATAAAAAACAAAGGTATAAGTCAAACAAATCGCTTCAAAACTTGGAAATCTGAAAGAGGGACACTCGGTTCAAAGCTTGGAAGATTTTATTGATTCAAATTTGGGAAACCTCATAAAAATTGCTAGATGATCATATTAAAAAAGAAAAGTTTTGAATTTAGACTTTCTTGCACTTAATTGGATGGTTTCTATTCAATCTTGATTCTTGAGGCATTTTTTTGTCGAACTCATGAAGGCTGCAATTTGAAAGATTTTTTTTTTATTGAGTATAATATGGATTGGAGGAGTTACATCCCCAAAATTTGAGGTCCTTAAAACACACCTATGGTACGGAACTCCAAGTTCCAAACTACTTTCCTTGCTTTATGCTTTGGCGTCGGTTTGGAACTTGGAATCCCAATCAAATTGTTTGCTTAAAAGTTATATTTAGAATTCAGAGTCCCAAACTTAGATTTCGACAAAAAAATGTGGTTTGAACTCAAAGTTCCCAACTACCCTTTTTATTTTAATGTTATGTTCATAAGTTTATGTTTGGACCATAGGTTTTGATATAAATCAAGGTTTAAAAACACCAATCGGTGAGCCGGATTGGCCACCCAAAAATCATGTCAGATTAATGGATCGACGATCAAATTAGAAAATCAGCCGGGTTTGGCCCAAAAAAAAAATTCAAAAATTATTAGAAATATTTACATGTAAAAGTTTTCCTTTTAAAAAATTATTCCCCATATTATTTTATATTTTATGCTCATATCCTTTTTTTATTTTATTTTTTGTGTTTTCCCAAAATACCTACATTTGGAACTCCAAGTTCTGGACCGTTTTTTTTTTTTACTAGTTATATGTTCCAAAACTTCATGTTCTTGAGCGAATTTTTCATAAACGAACCAGCACATAACTCAGTCCCAAAAAGGTCTTCATCTTAGAAAACCGTGTCATATCAAAACTCCCTCACTTGCCTCTCTTTCTCTCCTTCTTCTTCTTCTTCTTCTTCTTCTTATTTTTTTTTTTTTTTTTTTTTTTTTTTTTTTTTTTTTTGAGTAAAAAGATGTTTGACGCTTCAAAGTTCAAAATCACTCGCTCAAACCAACAAGTTTTTTTTTCTCCTTTATTTGAATACCCAGTTTTGAATTCCATTTTCTGAATCAATTTATTTAACTAAAACCGATATATCCGTTAAGAAAACAAAAAAAAATACAAAACAAAACCAGCTCAAAATTTGGAGT
>NW_006500353.1:3705585-3724478 GCF_000471905.2 Amborella trichopoda
TTATGTTGATTTTATTTTGAAATTTATCTTATTGTACTAAAGACCACCTGTAAGTAATCATTTTGCCAAAAAAATAGGGTGAAAAAAAAAAGAAAAAAAAAATATTCCTTGGTAAAAGATCACAAAGGTTTTTCTTTCATTCATCACACCCACTTTTACTCAATTATTCAAAGAAAGAAACTCCTTATTGCTTTGCTAGCTGCCTAATGTTTATGGGGTAGGCATCTGAGCAATACTTGGAAGCATAGGCCTTCTGGGCAAGAATGATGTTTGCTGCCTCAGTTGGATGAAAGGCATCCCAAAAAATGTACTCTGTTCTGTTAGAGCATGGCTGTTGAAAAGGAAGACAAGTGACTTGGCCATTGTTCCTCCCCACCCCACAACAACCCTTATCAACCACTGTGAAACCTGTTTCATTCAAAGAAATGAAAAAGATTTTGGACCATGATGAGAAATTGGCATTTTATTTTTTTGAGTGAGAGAGAGAGAAATTCTTAAACCAGATGTTAACCAAGAATAACATGATTTGTAGCATGCATATGATAGATATATAGGCAGATATGCATAGACACAAATAAATAGACATGTAAAATAGATATATGCATAATATTTAGGAAATGAAAATGGTTTGATAGGGCTGCAACCCTGTCAAAATAAGTGAAGCCTCACCTCATAACTCATCAAAAATTGTAATTCAAGCACTGAAAAACCTTTACATGGATCACCTCTGCTCGAACACTATGGTTGTGAGGAAAAATTAAGATTCCAAACTCTGAAAATAGTGTATATTGTAACTAATTATGTTGACCGTCCATTTTTTTCCTAAAAATAAATGTTTACATATCCGCAAGATCTGTACATTTTTCTACTTCCAAATTTTTTTTTATCGGTGTTGGAAATTCATTTTAGAGCCATCATGGCGCTTTCCATCGCCGAAAGTGCTCAAATGAGGATTTGAGGTGGGGCTTTATTTTGTTTTCATAAAAGCTAGGCTTTATAGAAATTTCATCCTCTAGGAAAATGCATACTTATCATAATTCGATCCATATTTTATAAGACAAGTCGTACAAATATTTGAAATTTGTGAAAATTTTAAAGTTTCTAAAGTTAATTTTTCCTGACATAAATAAGAAACTAGCTATTATTAAGGGGTGGGCATTTTTTTGTATCTCCACATGGTATAATTTGGAAAATGTTTATATAAGGATGCTACCTTATAATGTAGAACTATGGATGCCCCTCAAAAATCCATCGGAAAAGATAGTTTTAATGTTGAAAGATTGATTGATCATCTCGACATTAAGATGTATGATTATGAAAAATAAAAATATTTTAACTCTAAAAAATAGTACATTTTATAACATATTATCTACACCGTCCATTTTCAAGATTTTCATATGCTTATAGATCTACTTGATTTTAATCATTTTTGAAATTTAAAATTTTATAATTAGATATAAAAATAGATTTTGAGATAATCCTAATAACATTTTACATCAAAATTATATACCATGATAAAATTTAAAGGGCACAGTACCTCTACACCTACGGAGGCGTCCGTATGGAAACTGCACCCATATAATTTATATATATATGGAGACATACCTTTTAATCTTGATTAGTCAATTGCTAGTTAGCAGAAAACAACATTACACATTAGTTACAACCTGTCAATACTATTGGCATCAATCTGTGGTAGTATTCTCTTCTCACTCCCAACCATCTGGCGATGATCAGATGCTTGTGGATCTCAATAAATATATATATATAAAAGTTTAAAGAAAAGATTTATTCTTAGTTAATAATTATTGGTACTGATCATCAATCAATAGGGATATAACTTGTCCATTTACCATAGGAGGAGGCATTGGCTATGAGGTGTTGGAAGGATGAATAGGAATTGATGTAGGTAAACTTTGCACCAGGTAACCTCGAGTTGAAACTTTTAACCAGGCTCAACAAGCCCGAGTTAAACAAGATGATGGCATTGTTGATCCTACTCACACACCTGGCTCCATTAGCATCATCATTAGTTGACCGGGCCAACTCATAAGGGATGCATCCTATTTGTCCAACGCCAATTACTGCTACTTTTCTTGCACCCAATTCGTATAATTCCTGAACGAAGAAGACAAAAGGCCAAACAAAAAAAAAAAACCAGATCAAATTTTTTTTTTTTTTGTTTGAACATCACGTATAATTCATTGAGATAATGATGAAGTACAAGAAACAAAAGGAGAAAATAAAAAAGACAAAAAAAAAAGAGAAAGAAAAGGGCGGCAGGGACTCCCAATAGAAGAGACGGAAAAAAAAGAGAATGGATGAAATAGGTAAAGATAAGACAAAAGGAGCACACAAGACGTAGATCAGTTTATCTCGACTGTTTTGATACAAGCTTAAAGGGTTCGAACCTTTGACCTCTCTCTTTCTCATGGTTGCTAGGCTTCTCTCTGTCTCAATCTAAGGAAAATGCTTCCATTCATGACCTAGTGATTATTTTTTGGGAACTTTATCAAAATACACAGACAAGTTGAACAATTTAACAATTAGCTTAAGTGTAATTTGATAAATTAAAATACAATTAGCTTAAGTGCGGTTTGTATAGAGCATAGGCTCTAAACAATCAAATTAAAGCCCACCATCAAATAGTGTCGAGAAATGTAGTGTCAATATTAGAAATTTTTGTGATAGACTTAGAATATATTTTTTATATTTATTTATAATGTTTACAGCTTCAAAAATAGTGTAGATGGACCGATCATGAAAATTTGAAAATATTGAAAAATTGACGGTCCGAAAATGTGTTACAAAATACACTTGAAATCCATTTTTTTCTCATGTCCATGCATCTTGATATTGAGATGATCAATTTGAAGATATTTGGATGTCAAAAAAATATCTTCTAATAAAAATTTTAAGGCAGGGTAAAATTAGATAGTTTAGAGCCTCGGCTCTATATAAGCTTTTCACAATGTGTAATTTGACGAGCTATTTAGAATTTTGACCTAAAAGGATGGTAGGCATAAGAAAGCTTCATAATTCCAACCAGTATTCATCTATAAAGGGGTATTTTTACTGATAACCTAAGTAAGCAGGCGAGTCTACTCGAACCTGTTCGAGTAACTTGGGTGTCCCACTCAAACTCGGGGATCTTAAAAATAAATAAAAAATTAAAAAGAATATAAAAAATTCATAAAAAATAAGAAATCTATTTGTAACACTTTTTTTTATGGGTTTTATTATTTTTAACAAAGATTTGAAAATATTTTGGCCATGAACACTTACTTTTATGCTTTCCATTTTTTTTGGATTGTTTTGAAAATACTTCCAGTCACAAATTGATTTTTCAAAATCTAGTTTTTTACTATTTTTTTAACCTCATTTTGATGTGTTTTGTTTAATCTTTACTTTAAACATATATTTCATTTTTCTTTTCTTTTTTTGAAATTTTTTTTAATTTGAGTACTTTTTTTGCCTAGCCGGGCCAGCCTGACTTAGGCCGATTACTCGGACACAGCCCATGGCCAGGTTCTGGGTCTGGTTCGTGCAATCGAACACTGATTAAAACTAGAGTTCACATGTTTGACTTTTTTTATGGTAGAAATGAGCTGAAAAGAGAAAAGGAGCCATTAGACAATTGGCGTGGAATAAAATCTACGAAACTTAAAAAAAGAAATTTTTTTATTTTATTTTTTGGCTAGGGAAAGAAAAAAGAAAATATACAATATAGACTGCATACCATGAGGTTATTTATTTTTGGTATAAGAAGATTACAATTATCACTATTCGTTGGATGATAGGAAATTGGGCAGCGAGGAGTATGTCACAGTTTAAGAAATTTCTTTTTGGAGTCGAATATTGCAACACTCCCAATCATCAATTTCACATTTGCTAGTTGTGACCATATACTAAACGCAAACAATTTTAATATGTTATTTATCAACATAATAACACCATCTAACTTGGTAAAAAGAGGTCATCACCCTTACCTATCAAATATGAAATTGAGCGGTTGGAGGTGCACCATTAAATGTGCTCATAATCCAAGGGGATTGTATAAAATGAAACCATTTCCTTTTAGTACAAGGAGGTCACAATTATTGGTAACCATCTAATATGAAAATCTAATAGCTTGTGTGTGTTACGAAGTTCGAAAAAAATTCTTTTGAATATTGAGCTTGGTCAATGAAATAAATGTTGCCACATAATTTCACATTCAACGATCAAGATTAATTGTGATCACCTTGTATGAAAGGTAAATGGTATTTTTGTATACTTTTCCAAATCGAAAAAGGTTTTGCTCAAACTTAATGAAAAAAAATGACACATCCCAACCATTCTATTTACATTATGATGGTGGCAATGTTTGTGTGCAAAATGTAACATTATGAGTCTCCTATTAGAAAAAGGGAAAAGTTTATTATAAGATTGTTTACTTTTAGTATAAGAAAGTTGTTAAGATTCTAAACAAAAGAAAAATTCTCTCAAATATTGTGGTACATTCATAACCACTTGATTTGACATCTAACAACTAAGATTGATTATGATCTCATTGTACCAAAGATAAATAGATATTATAGTATATAGTACTTAAAAAACAATAACAGTTGCGTGCTCTCCTCCCTATCTTTGATTTCTCTTTCTTCTTTTTTTTCTTTTTTTTTTTGGGGGTAAAATGGCAACCACTTTGATGGGGAAAGAGAAAGCAAGCCATGATCCACATGATATTGAAATTTGAAAATTAGTAAGAAACAAGTGATGAATGCTGACCATTAATTGTCGCCCATAGTCCTGAATGAGGGAACTAGCGTACTCCCTTGGAGTATATTGAGAGCCAGTGTTGTAATAGTCAGGCATGAAATAATTATTTAAGTAATCATTGCTTCCCATCCCCACTGAGAAAATGCATTTTCTTAAATAAGCAGTGACAGAAATATTGCTTCTACTCAACAATGCCCTCATTTCCTCCACACTCCTTGCAAAGTTTGCAACTTGTTGGTTCATGGATAAATGCTCTCCCTGTTGCCAAATAATAAAATTTAATCAATTATTCTAAATACAAGCAATGTATAAATAATTGGATCCACATAATATGATTCTTATGGTGATCCAAACCCCATGACCATGGAAAAACAAAACCTCTCAAACCTTTAATATGACAAAAAAGAAATGGAAAAGGTTAAAATCAGGGTAAGGCTTTATAGAGAAAAACTAAAGCTTCATCTCAAGCGCATTGCGAATTATAGTTCCAGAAAACCTTTAAATCAATTGTCTTGATCTTCACATTATGGTTGTAAAAAAATTAGGATTTTAAAGCCTAAAAATAGCACATATTATGATACATTATCTAGACCATTCATTTTCAAGTGTATATAAATCCATAAGTTTTGTACCATTTTTTAAGCTACAAATTTTGTAATAAGCGAGGAGAATAGATTTTTACAGCTATCTTAGAGATTTCCCACACCCGAAGTATTTTCTTAGAATTTCTCCGAATTAGTTAACACTGGGGCAGGTGCATGCTATTTAAATTAAATGTAGGAGAAATACCAGATTTCTTCCGGTCTCATCCCTTATACCAGCTGCTCCAGAAGCAAAATTGACCCCTCTCAGCAATGCAGTCCCACTGGTAGTTGCATAAGGTGGAATGTACTCTGAAAACCCTAGAAAAGCAGCTGGAGCCCATCCACAAAAATAAGTAATAAATGGAAATTACCACAAATAAATAGAAAAAATGATTAAATGAGGAGACAATGATGAATTTCAAGTCAAATATATTTCACTAAGTGCAATGAACAAAATTTTTTGACATGGATTCTATGTTTGCATCTCCCCAAGTGAGATTAGAAACAAGAATCTTTTTTTTTTGGAGCAAACATAAGGATTAAAGGTAGCAAACAAAAATTGGGCTTGACCTTCACATATTAGCTACAAGGGTTGTCTACAAGTTGTTTTTTTGTACGTGGGGGTCACAATCATTCTCACTTATTAGATTTCAAATTCGAATGGTTTGGGGTGAGTTCGAGAAATTCTTTTTTTAGAACTTTATGTCTATTTAATGACACTCCTACAACCACTCATTTTGAAATTTAAGGGGTAAGAATGATTGTAACCTCCAACTATAAAAGATAAATGGTCTCTTTGTAGACAATCTCTTAGTTATAGGGCATCAACGAAGAGAACTTGGACTTTACTTATAAGTAAAGGAAAAGTATATCGTCCACACGTGGACATGTAAAGGATACATAAGCACTCTTTCAATGGTTAAAATTGAATTAGTGCCAATCCAAGAGCCAAAAATTTATTGGTTTTTGAATTATGAAAGTAAATATAACCCACTTAATAAAAGAAAAGGCAAAAATAAATATTTGGTCAATTTTTTATTTAGAATATTTTTTATTTTTTTTGGATGTGTGGATGCTTTATTTTTCTGGTAAAAATAAATTTAAAAAATAAAAACAAAATTAATTTCTAACTTTCTAATAAGCCCATAGTCAATCTCATCCATCGAGGTGTTTATTGTGGGATGCCATACCACCCCATCAAAAGTACGGAGAAACCAATAAGTCACTGCAAGCAACAAATGAGAGAATGAACAGTATGAGAGAAGAGCAGGGAAATTATCGATACAAAAGGAAATAGCGATAAATGACGTTTAGTCTATGCAACCTAAGGAAATCTATGCTTAAACTTTTTTGTGCACGAAACATTTGCATTTGTGTTTGAAATTTTAGGTTATTTACACTTTTTCTACATTCTTTCTAGAAATCTAATTGCAGAAATATTTAATTTCAATTTAAATTATAATTTCTTTATTTTTTAAATAGTAGATAGACTAAAAAGCTAATTTTGATATTAACGTTTATGACAATTAACTTATCAAATGCTAACACCCATATACTATTAGTATTGGTCCTAGTCGCATGACTTTAGAAGGCATTACAATCAATCCTAATTACAAGAAATAACGGCAGTTGTATGAGACAGGACCTACCTAGGAAGTCCACGGTGGTCCGGCCATTGCAGAAACGGCCGGTGACGCCACCCGGAAAATCGACACCATATGGCAGATAGTTTGCCCTCGCCAGAGTCAATATGTCATTGTTGTTCCCATTGTCCACAAGGGAGTCCCCAAAGATGAACATGCATGGCACTTTACCTCTTGATCTTGATCTTGCACTAACCAACCCCAAAAATGAAACTATAATCAAAGTGAATGTCTTTAACCCCATCTCCCAAACCCCAAATATGGGAAAGCTCTCTCTCTCTCTCTAAGATCCAATGTGGGGATTTCTCTCTCTCTAAATAAAATTTTGGAATGTAAACCGTGGCTCACTTTTCCTTAGACCATGGGGGAGAGACGCATTGTCTTTTATAGAATGCAAAATAGAAGACTGGACAGACAAATATTGAAAATCTTATTCCCCCTTGAGTAAATTACAATGCTACCCTTCAATTAAGATTTTGATAAATAACCGAAAATATCCTATATTTTTGTCTTTTATGCCACGAATTTGAACCCCTAAACTTAGAGTTTGACAACAAGAGCTTCACAGTGCAGGGTTACCTTGGTCATTTTTTGAAGAGCTGGTCATTAAATAGGGAAATTAATAGAAAAATTCTTTTTTATTTTCAAAGTTTAAAATTAGTCATATATATTCTATATTTACAATCAAATCCATTTTTTATGGTGAATATTATATTTTAATTTTAATTTATTCTCTATACCTGATTAATGTCAAATTTGGGGAATCGATACTTCTCACCATAGCACATCTATAAAAAAATATTAAAAATTATAAATAATATAAATAAAGACGATAAACTATTCCTATAAAATTTAAATTACAGAGGCATATTAGTCATTTTATTTATTTTAAATATATTTTTGGTATCGTTTTTACAAATATGTGATGGTTAAAAGTATTGACTCCCTAAATTTGATCTTAATCCAATATATAGAAAAGAAAAAAAGATTGAAATACAATATTCAGTTTAAAAAAGTGAAACTGAAGCATAAAATCTAAAACGATTTCTTTTAATTTTAGAAGTGAAAAAAGATTTATCTTATTTTTCCAAAAATATAGATGGTTATCTATTTTATTTTGTTTTGCTTGGAATGGGTAAATAGAAATTTTGAGCAAGAACAAGATCACTCTCTTTAGTGGGACCTTGGCTTTAATTGGGCTCATGGCCTACATAATAATGCTACTACAGAGGTGGAGGTGGAGGTGAGGTTTTATAAATAAGTTCATGTGCAACCGGATAGTGCCGGTGGAGGTGGTGGCATATAACCCGTGAGGTGACCGGAAAGAATGGTCACATGAACAACCGGCCGCTCCCCATATTTCTTGTTTCCATGGTTCCATCACCGTTTAAGAAAATTCTAATATATATATATATATATATATATAAAACACTACGCAACATCTATAGGAGAAAATGAACAGTAATTTCGCCTATCCCTATCACCGTCCAAAATTCATCGTGTGGTCACAATTATCTAGTTGTATTTTATTTTATTTTATATTTTTTTCAAATCGGAGTGACCTAAAATTTAGAGCGTGTATTCATAAAAAATAAGATAATTTTAAAAAATATAAAAAAAATATTTTACGTGAAAAAATTAATCAAAATACCCATAAAAAATGATCTATTTCCCATTTTACCCATTTACAACTACTCCAACTCAAGACCATGTATTTTGTAATAGGTGTCATAAGATATCTTCAATCTGGTTAACAGTATAATCTAATTATTTATCTATACCCTGAAAGTAATTAGCAGAAAAGATCATTTATATTCTTTACATTAAATCCACATGAACACTAAGCCATCTATCTGTACCCTAAAATCTCTTTGCAAAAAGATCATTTTTATTCTTTACTTTAAATCCACCACAATCAGAACTAAACTATATCCAGTTTGGAGCTGATTTATATGGAGTCAATTTTGGCTTTTAACATTTCATTTTTTTATTTATAGCGTGGAAAATTATTTGGTGCGGCTAAGCCCACCCCTGTTACTATGCGGCCCGGAGATCTACACCGTCCACCAAAACAAAATCCTTTAAGTAATAGTCATTCAAAGAAAAAGTAAAATCAATGGTTCAAATATTTTTTTCAAAAAAATATCACTTTTATTTTTAAAATTTTATTTATTTTTATAGATTAATAATCTCTATGTTAAATATTATAAATTGCCTAAACATTAGGATCAAATTTTATTTTAAAAAATAAATTATTAACGAGTAGCATTTCTACATGTGAGTCCGTGGCCCGCATGCTAACCGCATCCTTATAGTATTTTGCTCTTGATGTTACTTGCATTCTTCTCTCTCCTAGTGGTTCTTCAGCTTTATTAAGTTTAAACTATTTAACCTAATTTTTTTGCAATGCGTTACTGTCATAATTATTTATTCTATAATACATCATAACAACAAGAACCACAGCATTAACTCTAGAGCAACTACATCATTAGTTTTTTAGAAAAATTAACCTGTTTATGGTTCACAATGAAGCTGGTTTTATACTCCTAATTAAGTTCAAGAGATTTAAATCACACAAGTCATATTGTGTGCCTCCTTAAAAAAGAATGACAGAATCTTATATTGATGCGTTGTAAAGTTGGTGTGATATTCTTATTTGAGAAAGTCTAATGAGGGTGAGGATCTTAAACTTTCCCTTAACCCATCTCAAGCCCGAATAAAGATTGGTGGATTGTGTTAGGTATATGAATAAGACCCAGCAGTCTTGATTGTTGATAACATACGTCTGGTAATGTGAGAATTTATTTTAGTACTTTACTAGTATAATGATCTTATTATGAAAATATAATTAGTCTGATGATCTAATTTTTCATTTTATTTGTATGTACTATTCTTATTCCAACGTGTAGGGTAGAAAAGCGATAAAGAAAGAAAAAGTTTCTCTTTTAAAAAATTACAAATTATTCTCTTTATTATTAATTTTTTTGACAAGTTCTCTCTATATTTTTTTTTTTATTTTTTTTTTTGTTTTTTTTTGGGGGTTTAGTTCAGTGTGCATGTATCGAATTTGAGATGTAGCACCGCTATATGTCAGCTGCTAATCACTCAAGCCCAAGCTTAATTCCTAACGAATTTTTCTCCTTGCTTATCTTTTATTTCGAGAATTTAGTAGTTGTGTTTTAGCATATAAATTGAAATAAATTGGTTGAAAGACAGTAGAGAGAGAGGAAGAGGGACGGGTACTGATTTATTGGTACCAAGGTTGTAAACGAGCCGGGCCTGGGAAAAACAAACCCATGAAGCGAGCTTAAATTCAGGTCAGGCCCACCTTATGGGGCCTAGGACATGGCTCGTGGCACACTAGATCGAAACTTGCTGGGCCGTTCCAACCCATTTGCACCCTGTTAAGAATGAAAAAGGGCAGCTCATCAAAATACCCATTGGAGATGGAATATTTAACATTTTGCCTGTTTGCAACTATTCAAACTCAAGGCCCTATATTTTTTATAGTTATTTTGAAATTAAATAAAAAGATATGAGTAAAATGTTAAACTTTTCATCTCTTATGATTAGTTTAATAGAGTTCCCAATGAAAAATCTATACAAACATTGCCCATCAAGCTTTATTACAAAAACAGGCTCCCGGCCTGTTAAGCTAATGGGTCCTAAATTTGGGCTTGGTCCGGCCAGCTGATGGCCCCATAAAAGGGGCTGTAACCAGGACCATATAGAACCGGCCTTGGCCAGCTTATAGGCCCATAAAAGGGCCCTAACCAGGCCCATATAGAGCCTGGCCAAGTGGCGGGCCCATTTACAGCCCTATAAATGGTCCCAAAAAGTAGCCCATGTGTGGGGAAAAATGGCCCATATTTGAAAATGACGGGCACTAGGATATACACCATGTAGAATGTGAGACAGATGTAACTAATCTTGGAAGAAATTTGACCAAGCGGATCTATGAATAATAAATTTTTTTTAAAATAGATGGTCTAGATAATACGCTACAAAATGTATTATTTCCACTGCTTGAAATTGTTTTTTCCATATCCATACATTTTGATCACTGGAACAACCTTTTCTAATGGTTTTTTATGTGCCATTGTTTCAATAGTACAAAGTTTTCACCTTATATAAATTAGGACCTTACATGAAAGCTCCTAAACATAAGAAGGCTCCATGAAAACTTTTTCACGCCAAATCCTTGAGCATTATTTTTTTTCATCTTTCCTAAGTGAAATTTTGTGGCAATAATGGACAAAAAAAATACTCTCATGGTGGTTCGGCCTTTTGAGTGCAAAACCGACCTCGAGTAAAAAAGCTCAACATAATAAGTCAGTTCCACACTTGGACTGCTGAAATAGCCTGTGGGAAAAACAATAAACTCAAGTCGGTTCGGCACATGGAATGCTGAACTGATTTAATTTTTTTTCTGTCACCCAAGGTTGGCAGGGAATTTCAAATGCCGAGCCGACTTTAGGGCATTTTTTGTCCAAATTATCTTAAAATTTCACTCAAGGACTAGATGCAGAGAAATAGTCCGGTGTGAAATTTTTTTTTAGTAAGGAGTCCTACATGCAAGATCTTTTAGGCAGGGGCACAAGTAATTTTTGCTTCATCTGAACGAGAGTGAAACAACCATCTAATGCATGATGAAATTGTGGCGTTGAATGCTGATTCAACACTAGGGTCTCCCTTTCTGGGTAATTAAGTGGGATGAGAGGCCTGTTTTTCATATAGATTAGGGAATTATCTTTCTTTCTTGAAAGTGCCAGTGAATGGTGTGAGCAGGATTAAAAACTACAACGTGATAACTAGGCCGGGGGGAGCTACCATCACGATCCAACCCTTTCTTATAAGGTCCGGTCCCTCTAGGTCGGGGTCTGTCTTTCCTATTGAACTACCAAAAAAAAAGACAGCCATTCCGATCGAGAGAGAGAGAGAGGGGAGAGAGGTTTTAAAAGGGAAGCCCACAACCTGGCAGCCTAGCAGTGTAGATATTTTGTGGAGATTATGTACTCCTGCAGAGCACACTATATACTTACTCTATTGAGCAAAAGAGCTAGATAGAACTCTTTTTTTCTAGAAAAAAAATTGAGATCCTCTTTAGAATTACCAAATGAGGAATCAATATTAAAATTTTAAGACATACTCTTTTTCAAGCACATACAAAGCCGTATTTTCCTCTTCTTTTTCAGTTACCCATTGTTAGGCTTGTATGGTGCTAGATGTCAATGACATTTGTTGGGGGCCGCCCATGTGTATTTAGAATACCCCATGGTCTTGTCCTTTTCCTGAACATTGGTTTTGGTTGATGCAATTTGATCATTTTGGGTTCATGCTAAACCATTACTTCATTAAAGTTATGGAATTTATTGGGTTTTGAAATCAAATCATTAGTTCCTTAGCTCAAAAATGAATTGAAAGGAAAAGAGAAGCTCTAATCAGGGCCACGTTTGTTTACGGGAAGCTGCGGCTTCATGACAATAGGTAGCACTTCCAGCTAGGGGTGGCCATTGGCCCGATGGCCGGCTTGGCCAGCCTGGTCGGTCCAACCCTAAAATAACAAAGGGCTGGGCCACAAAATGTGACCAGATGGTCGAGCTTGGGCTGCTACAGGGCCGGCGCGATTCTGCCCAACCTGGCTCTCATTTTCTTTATTTTTTGTTTTATTTGTTTTGAATTCTATCTAGCCCAACCCAGCCTGATCCAATCATGATAGGGCTAGGACCGGGCTTGGGCCAAGGGCCAAGGCCACCCTGCCCTATGGGGACATGCCGGGCTAGGGCCATGGCTAGCTTGGCCTGTTGCCCGCTCTACTTCGTGCATTTGTTTGCAGCAAGTGAGACAATGTTACGGAAGTTGTGGCTTCTAAAACAACATCACGAATAGGGTTGACAATGGGTCAGGTGCCCCGGCCTGACCCAAAAAACTAGGGCCTAGTCCATAAAATGGGACCTTAGTGACGCTCCAGGGCCGAGTTACCATGGCTGGAGGGCTGGCTCAGGGCCGGTGGGGCCTTGTTTGGCCTGGCTTTTTCTTTAGTTTTTTTCCCTATATCTTTTTTTAGGGTATTAAGCCTAGTCTAAATCAGCCCAGTCTGAACAGGCCAAGGCTAGGCTTGGGCCATGGTCCCCTTTAGCCCGATCATACCCGGACATGGGCTATGACCTCTTTGGCCGAATCGACTTGAGCTAGGGCCGACACTATAGGGACTACCAGCACGGGTCAAGCCTAGCTATCCCAAACAAACTAGGGCCGCCCTTGGACCATAGCCCTTTTGGCCCAATTAAGGACTAGATCCAAGTAACGCTGCCCTGAAACCTGTTGCCAGCCGTAATTGCAAACATGACTTTGGAAAGCCGTGGCTTCCATGCTAACCCATTGGAAGCCATACCTTCTAAAGTATGTGGAAGACGGGGCTTTGGTAGCCCACTCTTCCATAAAACATTTGCCTAATGCAATGAATTTTGGCTTTTTATACAAGTTTTTAAGGGGTTATATACATTGGAATCGCTACCTTTCATACACAAAAGTCACAAACACCCCAAAGGTTCGAGCGAACTTGGATGGTTGAGCTACGTCCTTCTTTGCACAAAGTTTGAGTAAAATTTCTGCAGATGTTGAGCTCAATGCTGATTTTTCGTCTGCATAATTTCACATCTGATGGCTATAAATGATTACGACCGACCGCTTCGTACTAAAAATAAACAGCCCTAATACATGTTGTTCATTGAGTAAATTGTGAAAAGCACTATCAAATTATGATTAATACTTATTTATAAGCATTTTGTTTCCTAAATTTGTGACATAATGGGCAAGGACACGAGCGAGTTTGCCAAAATCCTAAAGGATTTCGCATTGTGTAAATTAGAGACTTTAATACATGATTTATAGGCCTAATTCCACATAGCATAGTTGGAGAAGCTATTGTGCGTAGAGAGTCAAGATTTGGTTACTCATGAAGGGCGACTTAACGATGTCAAAGCTTAGAACTTGTTTAAAATAATAAATGAATTAAATGACGGAAAGCATAAATAATTCCTAATTTGTAAAAAGTTTTTTTTTTTTTTCTTCAATAGGACTCGATCCTAGGATCTAGCACCACGAATTTCATCTTCCATCATGCTGCCCGCTTTATACCCAGGCTTTTTGCCTATAAATAATTCCTAATTTCATTAACAAGTGAGAGGGATAGAAATTTTCCCTATGTTGGGGTGGGTATATTTTGGTAGGTTAGAAGTTGGTTATTGCAACAAAGAGAGAAGTTGAGCATTGTAGGTAAAATAAAAGGTGCAACATGGAAAGGACAAAAAGAATGATAGCTTTGTCCAATGTACCTAACACTTGAACCATTTAACATCATGAATTTCAAGATACAGTTTGATGCGTTAGTTGATCAGCAATTTGAAATTGGAAAAAGTTTATATAAGATCAGCGATTTAAAATTGGAAAAAGTTTAGATAAGGTTGAAGTTTAATATTATTGAAGTAAGGTACACCTCGAAAATCCCTAGAAGAGAGTGCTCCAACGCTAGAGAACCCTCCAATTGATCATCTCGACCACGAGAAGTGTGCATATGAAGAAAAAAAAAATGTCAAAGTTATTTTCTAACAAATTATCTAGACCCTCTAGATCTGCTAGATTTGTGCCATTTTTTAAATTTTAAATTTCAAAACTAGGGATAGAAAAAGATTGTTGAGTCACCATAAAATTTCCTGTACCGAAACTCCATCTCTAAGCAAATTTTTGAGATGCACCTTAGCCTTACTTCTACCATCTAAGGAGGGTGTCTTACACCAAAACTCACCCTTTGAAATTTGATCGAAACAATAATGGGCAATTTGATATCACACAAAAAAATTTGGAACATATTAAATCATTCACATTATAGGTGCAATTCTATAAAGTTTTTTAATCGTAATAATGATAATCATAATAATAAGCATACGAAACCAAAACTTTGTCCCATTAACATACCTAGATAAAGCGTCTCTTTACTTTTTTTTTCTTTATTTTTGGCGATATAAGAGGTAAGAGCACTAAAATGTGAGCACGTGTAGCATACTCCTAAGGAAATAACTTTATGGGAAAATATAGAATGAGACATTTTACCTTTGGTACAAAATAGTCACATTAATCTTAACCATTGGATGTGAATTTGGATGGCTATAATTATTCCATTGACCAAGCTCAAACTTTGAAAGAAATCTTTTCCAACTTTGTAACACATCCAAGCTATCAAATTCACTCCAGATGGTTGTAAGTAATGATGACCACCTTGTATCAAAGATAAATGATCTCATTATATACAATCCTGAACTTTTTATTTCCTATACTAAATAACTCATTAAAAGGATTTTTATGAACTAAAATATTGATATCCATTTTGGAATGGGTGTTTTAAAAAACAAAACCTGGATTTTGAATTCTTAACACTTCGATGTGACAATGCGAAAACTCGGTGATCTCTTTTCAATCTTATGATGTCAGTTCTTAAGTTCTATCTTCAATTTTAAAATGTTAGTTATTAGGTTAGATATTGTCATTGCTAAAGTTATTATTATGGCGGTTGGTATTTTTTTTTTTTGAAAAAATTACATACATATCTGTTATAGTTCCATTATTACGGTTTTATCAAATAGTTTCAGTTATTACCACCGTGTCCGTTTTTTTTATATCAAAACGGAAATTTTAAAAAAAGACAACTTTACCCTTTTTCGATTGTTGAACAACCAAATTCAAAGTATTTTCAGTTGTTCAACAACTGAAAACGGGGTCAATTTCGGTTTTTAAATAACAGAAAATTTTAAAGAACCGAATTTTTTTTTCTCTCTTAAACAACCTAAAATGGGGCTAATTTTGGTTTTTGAATGACCGAAATTTTCGGTTTTTCAAGAACCGAATTTTTTTTTCTTTCTTATGAGTCTACGTATCCTCTCTCCACCTCTCACTCTATTTTTTTTTAAACTCTCTTTCTCCGCTTCACCTAGCGTCTTTTTTTGGGTAAGTTCATAATTCCTGAGATTCTCCTAAATTTAGGAGCTCAAACTAGCTGACTTCATAAAGGTAGAGAGAGAATACGTCACTAGATTTCTCCTAATCTTCTCATCTCATAATCTCTAATATTTCTCATAAATTTAGGGATATGTATGTAATAAGGAAACTATTATGATGTCAGTTTTTATGATGTCAGTTCAACAATCGCAAAAGAGTAAATTCATTTTTTAAATATTTTTTTCGTTTTGACATAAAAAAAACAAACACGGTGGTAATAACGGAAACTATTCGGTAGAGCCGTAATAACGGAAACTATAACGGATATGTATGTAATTTTTTCTCTCTTTTTTTTTTGAAGGTAGCATCCCCAAAGTTTAGGGTCTTAAAAATGCTTCTAACTAGGGTTTTAGCCGAGGGAATGAATGCATCATAGGCTCTAGAGCACATGATATTTTGTCATAAAGAGCGAGTATAGGGATAATATCTCACTCGAGTAAAGATATGGATAATATCGCTTTATCCCTTATTTTTAACTTCCATATCTGATAAGACTCAAGAATTGAAAATATTACTTGTAAGCAAAATGTCTCCATCTTTTCTATCATACTACCCCTTGGACCCCTTTGATCATAAATTTTTGACCCAAACAAACACTAAAACGACACTCTATTCAAACTCCATCTCTCTCTCTCTAAAAATCCATCTCTTTCTCTTCGATTCTCGGTGAGCTTACCAGTCAAGGGGTTTAGCTTGAGCTCGAACATGAGCACACTTTCTTATGTGTGAAAGAGAGATGGAGTTTTAGAGGGAGAGATGGAGTTTGGATTTAGAGAGAGACATAGAGTTTGAGTTTTAGGGAGAGAGATGGAGTTTTGAGTGAGAGAGAGATGATGATGTGAGAGAGAGATATAGTTTTAGAGAGAGATGAAGTTTTGATTGAGAGAGACGATGATGTAAGAGAGAGATGGAGTTTTAGAGAGAGAGATATAGAATCATTTCATAAGTTGTTGAGGTCAATAATATACGGTCAAAAAGGTTTAAGGGGTTGGAAGATAGAAAAGATGAAGTTCTTTTGCTTACGAGTAATATTTTTAATTTTTGGTTTTGATGAGAAATAGAAGTTAAAAAAAAAGGATAATAAGATATTTTCCCTAAAAGATATGCTTAGTACTATCAATTGAAAATTTGAAATCATCTTTATAATCACTACATGGATATTCTAAAAAAAAATGCAAAAAAATTTTAGTTCCTAAATATTGAGATTAAACTTGGACTGTGTTTGTTCAATCTTAGCACATCATTTTTTTAAGGGTGCAGTTTGTATAGAGCCGAGGCTCTAAACAATCAAATTAGAGCATAACTTTAGATAGTATCAAGAAATGTGGTTTCAATACTGGGAATCTTTGTGATAGCCTTAAAATATATTTTCATCTCTAATTATAAAATTTAAATATTAAAAAATAGCGTAGATCGAGCAAATCAATGAGAACTTTAAAAGCTTGAAAATTGACGGTAAAAAAATGTGTCACAAGGTGCACTATTTCCAAAAGTTGAAATCCTTTTTTTATTTTTTTCATATCTATGCATCTTGATATCGAGATAATCAATTTGAGAATAGTTGGGCATCAAAACAACATCTTTTAGTGAAAATTTTGATGTAGGCTCCAATTTGATTGTTTAGGGTTCAGCTCTATATAAACTTTTTCCATTTTTTAATAAGCCATAGATGAAATTTTTTTATCTTTAGTTCAGAGTTTAATAAGTTGAGGTTATATCCCAAATTTTGGGATCCTCAAAAACCAAAAGGAAATTTAGTTTTGTTTTGAAATTTGGAAGTAGCCTCTTATATCTTATATTTTATAATTAAGTCCCACTTTTAATATCATAATATTATTTTAACTTTATCTATTTTTTTATAAATCAGATTAAACTCAAATTTGATATATCCATACTTTGACCATCAAAAACTTATGAAAATATATAAAAAATTATTTAAAAAAATAACCAAAATGGCCTTATAATTTTTGGGATATTTTGGTTATTTACCTAAACTTTTTTAAAATATTTTTTTAAAAAATGTATCAAAATACTTAAAATATGAACTATTTAACATTTTACCATATGAATTGATTTAATTTTAAAGTGCCCATCAAAATACAAATCATGAGTTGGAACAGGGACAAATGTATAAAACTATCAAATGGCCATCTCCCATGTATATTTCGATAAATCTCTTTGTTTATAAGAGTTATATGATATAGAAAAGTATGGACATATCAAATTTGAGCTTAATTTAATGTATAGAAGAATAGATAAAATTAAAATGCATATTATGCTCTAAAAAAATGAGACCTGAGTAAAAAATATGAAATATATAAAATTATTCTCAAATGGTAAATTTTCTATAAATTTTGCAATAAAAAAATACTTCTCAATGGTTTAAAAAAAGAAGGAGATGATATATATATATATAGAAAAGTTTAGATAAGGTTGAAACCTTAAGACGTAGAACTACGGATGCACCTCAAAAAGCTATTGGAAAAGGTTGTTTTAATATTGAAAAACCCTCTAAGTGATCATATCCACATCAAAATGAATGACTATGAAAAAAAAAAGGATTTTGAGTCCCAAAAATGGTGCATCTTACAGCACATTATCTAGACTGTCCATTTTCAAGATTTTCAAATACTTATAGATCTATTTGATTGTAATTATTTTTAGAGTTTAAAATTTTATAATTAGATATAAAAAAAATATTTTGAGATAAACTTAAGAATATTTTACATCAAAATTATATGTTATGATAAAATTTGAAGGTACACTTTAAATGAAAGTTCGTTTAAAACCACCTAACCCCTAGTTACGTCGGTTGGGAAGACGAACGGACACGACGAAAGGGGGATTAGGG
>NW_006500353.1:3740855-3753668 GCF_000471905.2 Amborella trichopoda
AGTAGTACGACGACGAACTAACTTTACTTACGTACCGTAACCTAACTAACAACTAGTTACTTACTACTAGTCTATACTACTAATAATAGACACTACAAAACAACCCTACCTCTCTCTCTCTCTCTCTCTCTCTCTCTCTCTCATGCCCAAACATAGGTACTGAAGCTTTTAATCAGAAGTAGATAAACAACATATTCTTTAGTTTTCAATATAAATTAAGAAAACAACAACAATCATTACCTCTTTTTTATCTCTGCAGCCATGGTTAAGAAGGCCTGCTCAACATTGATCGAGTCCTTAGCACTTGTCTCAAGAAAAGGGATGCCCAACTCATCAGCGAATGCCTAAGATTCAAATAGAACGGGGAAAGGGAGCTATGGATTCATGATTAAGTGATTAATATAACCTAACTTGGCAATTTATGAGAAAATCGAGCATTCATAATGTATGAGTAATAAGCACAAAGAAGACACATGAGTATTCCCTTCAATTAGACAATTCCGATCTCTCTATTTCTTTCTGAAATATGTGGTTTCTCCCCCAAGTTGAAGAATAATCATGAATGATCACAATGGACATCTATTAACTAGAACATATCGAGGAATATTTGCACCCACTAAAAATATATATGAAGGAACATTACCTTCGCCTTCTCGGTGTCCACGACTTTATTCTCAACCAGATCACATTTATTCCCAACAAGAAGCTTGCTAACATTGTCACTTGCATATCTATCAATTTCATTCAACCATTGCTTGACATTGTTGAAGCTCTCCATCTCAGTGACATCATAAACAATCTATAGCAACAGGAACATTAGTACTAGCTCTTAAAGCTGGCCATGCAATTCCACAAAACCCAAGAACAAAACAAAAGAACACGCAAGTGTGAAATATTTATCTAACTCCATTGATTTTATTATAAGGTTTTGTTTAAAAAATATCAAATAAGAAATGTTTGATTTTATTTTTATTTATTATTGATTTATTTATTTGATTTTATTTATTTATTAATTTATCTATTTAATTTATTGAGAAAATTACATACATATCCATTATATTTTGCATTATTACAAATGTACCAAAAAGTTTTCGTTATTACATGTCTGTCTGTTTTTTACCTTTCATAACGTAAGTTTTTAAAAAGACGGTTTTACCCATTTTCGGCTGTTCAACATCCGAATTGAAGGGTTTTTCAGATGTTCAACATCCAAAAATAGGCCGAAAGTTTAACATTCACATGCTGTAGGCACATTTTCGGATGTTCAACATCTGAAAATGTGCTATTTTTTTTGTTCAACATCAGAAAATATAACTATGAACGTTAAACTTTCGGCTATTTTCGGATGTTGAACATCTGCAAAACCCTTCAATTCGGATGTAGAACACCCAAAAAAGGGTAAAGTCGTCTTTTTAAAAAAATTGCGTTATGAAAGGTAAAAAATGGACAGACATGTAATGACGGAAACTATTCGGTACATCCGTAATAACACAAAATATAACGGTTATCTGTGTAATTTTTCCTAATTTATATATTTATTCCTGGTTAACTCCACATTTTATAAAGTATGAGACAAAATGCAGTTTGCCTTTCCTTGAAAGATTCTATGATAGGAGACTCCAAACCCAAAGATACTTGTTTTCGCATGACTATTACATAAGGGATTATCTATAAAGAGACCATTTACCTTGTGTATAAGGAGGTCACAATCATTCTTGTCCCTTGGATTTCAAAATGGGTGGTTGTAAGTGTCAATGATTAGACACAGTTTCAGAAAAAAAATTCTCGGACTTCGTGAGTCACCCCAAGCCCTCCAATTTGACATCTAATGAGTGATAATAGTTGTGACCTCCTAGTACAAAAGGTAAATGGTCTCTTTGTAGACAATCCAATTACATCAATATAAAATTCTAACTATTATTCATCTCAATTTTTTTTTTTTGGGGCAAGGTAATCATTTCCAACAGAAAAGGTACAAAAAATATTGCCTCATAGATTTGTTTATGGTAAACCATTTGTTGGTTTGTTGCATGGATAGTCTGGTCAGGTATGTTGGATTTCTTTTATAGTGCTTGGGTTATGCCATATATTCTGTTTTGATGTTTGGAGCAAGGAAACTTGGGTGAGGAGTGCTGGATTTGTTTTAACTCTGCTAGCATGGTGCCTTAGTCTATTTTGATGTTCGCTCCTAGGATGAAACAGTGTTTACCCTAATGTGGTCATTTAGCTCGACATGTCAGTGACTGGTGCTTGAACCTTCAGTGCTGCAAGAAACTTGTTCATATTAGCTGAAACTTTATGTATTTTTATTTATTAATATTATTTATCAATTTCTATAATTATTTTGGAGTTTATTACATATCATAGTATCTTGTCTATGTACCTTCTATGGAGCTCATATTATTACAATATTTTTTGCATTAGATTTCTCTTTATTAATGATATCTTAGAAATTATATTTGTTCTTCTATAATTCACTATCATTTGGCTATGTTGCCCTATAGGCAATTATTGGGTTGTATGTCAGACCACCAATATTGTGTTGGCATCCATGTAATATTGATGATAAAGAATGGGTTGGTGCGAAAGAGACAAAATGGTTAATATCCACCATCCATCGATGGGAATGAGTCAGAGTCGTTCTGTCCAATCTTTGATGCGCAGGTTAGTTTCCATGTACCATTGATAATAAAGAATGGTTTGGAGGGAGAGGGGTAACATTCTATTGGAACTATATTTAATATTCACATTCCACTATTGGGAATGTATCAAGGCTGCTCCCATAGAACACTATACATTATAAACGATTGGTGTGCACTATACATCATAAACGATTGATGTATCATTTACTATTTATAAATATCAACCAGATGCTCCCCCTTGATATGCACCATGATAAAAATATCCATGCAGTTCATCAAAAGAATAACCGGTACTTATATGGGACTCACCCCTCCCCAGAAGGAACGACTTTTTCTTCATCTTTAAGAATTCAGACCATATCTATAACTCAAAATGAGGGACAATTTATTAATGATTACCATATATCAGTGCCACACTGATATTTTTCAACCATGATTTACTAGTTCTATACATAAATAATTATATAATATGATTTTAAAAAGTTACGGGTCATTGAAATTCAGTGCTGTGATTCAGTCCACTTACAGATAACAAGGTAAAGGTAACAAATACTATTAATATGAAGCCAAAACAAGAACAGATGGCCCAATTGTTCAATAACTGCATTCTCAAAAAATTGTTAAATAAATGGATTTGAAAATATACTTACAATTATTCCATGAGCTCCTCTATAATAACTGCTGGTAATGGTCCTGAACCGCTCCTGTCCTGCAGTATCCCACTACTCACAAATACAAATTGATGCGTGAAAAGTTATTGTATGCTCATTAATAAATTCAGCATTGCAAAAACGAATCATGACACAAACTCAAGATATATGATAACATACAACCATCACAGCTGCTCCCTCTCAATCCTTGGCAAGATAAAAGAAACAACACAAAAAGGTCATGTTCATTAGTTAGCAAAAAAGTATCACTTTTAAAATATATATGGCACCTACTAGTGATAACAATAGGTCAAAGTAAAGGTCCATGATGCACTCGTAAGAATGCAAAATAACACCATATTATCTATTGATAAAACAAGGATTATATATTCTAATTCGTTCAAAATAAAGTCACAGAATAAAGTGAAAAATATGCTGTTCTGCTTCCTTTTTCATTCTATCAAGGAAACTTAAGATATATAATAAAATAAAACCATCCCAGCTGCTCCCTCTCAATCCTTGCCATTTGGCAAGATAAAAGTTGAAAAGAAGAAACAACACAAAGAGGACATGTTCATTAGTTAGCAAAAAAGCATCACTTTTAAGATAGATATGGCACCTACTAGTGACAACGATAGGTCAAAGTAAGGGTCCATGATGCACTCGTAAGAATACAAAATAAGACCAGATTATCTATTGATAAAGCTAGGATTATATATTCTAATTCGTTCAAAATAAAGTGACAGAATAAAGTGAAAGATCTGCTGTTCTGCTGCCTTGTTCCTTCTGTCAAGGAAACTCCTTGCAAACCAACTTGTCTCAATTTGATCCATGCTGGTTCTCCCAATCAAACTTAATCTGAACCTTTGTCTTGAATGGAGAATAAACCAACTAGTTGAGTCCCATAAAATTTGGATTTATGCCAGTTTCAGAAATTAAAAGGGTGTGATTGGTATAAGGTTGCAACCTTAAACAATCAAATTAAGGCGCACCTTCAAATTGTCATAAATATAATTTTGGTGTCAAAAATTCTTAGGATGGTTTGAGAATTTATTTTCATCTCTAATAATAAAATCTTAAACTCCAAAAATGATTCAAATCAAGTAGATCTATAAACACTTAAAACTCTTGAAAATGGATGGTCTAGATAATGTGTTGCAAGATACACTATTTTTAGGACTCAAAAATCTTTTTTTTCTTTTCGTATTCATACATCTGGATGTCGAGATGATCAATTAGAGGGTTTATCAACATCAGAACAACCTTTTATGATGGATTTTTGAGGTGCACCCTAATTTCAGATTTTAAGGTTGCAACCTTATATAAACTCTTTCCATTAAGGAATGGCCACAGTTATGGTCAAAGTAGGACACCTATTAAACGACAAGGAGAAGAATCAACCACAATGCACTAATGCATAAATTAAAAATGAACTGAAAAAGAAGACCAACCTAGTCCACAACCAAACCATCTTCTCTATTCCAACATAGAACGATGATCTCCTCTAACCTACACAACAAATGACTAAATTTCACAAACTCAACAGTCCTTAGAACCCCTATAACGTGAGGATACTATACTACCCTAACTACCATCCACATGAAATGATTCACGACCATAGAATTAAGCCCAGATGCCAATCCCATTAGACGAGAAAAAAGTTCTGAGTGACTCCTTACGACCCGACTTGCCTCAATGCAAAACCTTACGTTACAATGCGTCCCAATCGTCAACCTAATTCCATTAATTGATCTCTAGATCATCATCATCATCATCATAGCCTTTCCCCACTTAATTGGGGTTGGCTACTTTCATGATAAGTTTTAGCAAGATTTTATTTTGGCTGCCTACCTAACACAACCACGCCTTTACCGGAGCATGGGACAGGCTAGGGAAAGTTTAAGGTGAAGACCCCTCTTAGACTTCTTAGGAAAAAAAAAAGCTCCTTCTAAATAATCACATTAATTACAAATTAGAAACATGCAATATTTCAATTAATATATTTGAAGCTTAAGTGTCATAATTTTTAAAATTTATCATAACTTATTTTTCTTCTTAATAACCGCATTATCTTTTTTCTTCTTAATAACTACATCATAAACTGGACCAGCTGGTCTGACCAAGACCTAGGCTGGAATTGGTCTAGTCTAATCATTGACCAACAATTGGTCAAAACCAGTCTAAAACCGGATTGATCAAATCATACAAGTTTTTTACCAGCTTCGTACATTCTTATATTTTCCATACCTTTTTGACTAGTGAGTTGGCCAGTCCGACTGGTTTGGACAGGGCCAGTGCCCTCAATGATTCAATGACCAGTCCAGTCTTGATAGCCTTGGTTCAAACATTTTACTACCACCGAACGTTTTTACTGAAAATATAGCTTTTATTACAAGCGCGCTTCCAAAAAGTTAACCATCTCTCTCATTTGTGTAATCTATGAGAATGGGCCCATTTTTCCATCTCTATAAGTTTAACATCCATAACGAATTTACATTTGAAATGGGAATGGTAACTAGCACTTACTACACCATTTCTATTAACCTCAATCCGACTCTAAGGAGACAAACTAAACGAGCTCTGACATAACTAAATCATCCCACTTATATCTAGGAGTGAAGCAAGTTCCCGATGGATGAAGATTCATTAATATATTTCCTACCCTACAATTTCATAACCCCTTTCACTCATACTGGTTTTATTTCCCCTCGTCCAAATATTATTAAATTGACCTTGGAGCCACAACCAATCCATGATACAATCTATCAGCCCCTCCCAAAATCCTTCTTATAAGGGCTTAGATAAGAAAAATATTTGTTCTCCAGTGAAAAGAACCACAAAGACAAGATAAACTATGAAGGAAAAAATATTAAATATAAATGTTGCTTTAGGCCACTCTCTGTATGTGTGTGCTAATGAGATTATAGTTGTACTTTTCATGCTTCTAATCCATTCTAAGGCAATGAATTTGTATAGTCGAACTACTCTAAAATATATGCATCTTTGTACATGACACACACACAGATGTAAGTGTACATCCCTAACCAAAATGAGAACAATAAAATGAACCTATGCATGTGTGTACGTAAAACAATTGAATAGACTCACAATTTGTAGCTTAACAGTCTTGCCATCCAGCTCCACTGTTCTGATTTTCTGTGATAACTCCCTTAATATTAGAAACTTGAAACCAATGCTAAAATATTTAACAAATAATATGCGGCAACAAAGAAAAATGGTAGCTTTCCTCAAAGTTACAGACAATATAAAACCTCAAACTAGACATTTAGTACCAAAATATATAATCAAAAAAACTGAATAAAAGAACAAAATGGGCACTCACAAAATCCACTCCAATGGTACTAATGTAGCTGTCCACATAAGAATCATCCTGAAAATTGTTAAACTCACTCTCATTAATAAAACCCAATATCCGTGTTCCCTCTCTCTCTCAATGAAAAAAATATTCAAAATATTATCATTTACCGCAAAACGAAGTAGAAGGCATGATTTTCCAACAGCAGAGTCACCAATCAACAGGAGCTTGAACAGATAATCACTGCAAACAATGGAAAATCATCGATTAATACATTTAACTTCAAACTAGAAAAGAAAAGAGTGGAAAAAGAATAATGGACATCATTACTATTCATTGCTCATTTTTCTGGAAAAATGGGGGTTCTTTCCTTCTTTTCCCTGTAGAAATCTGTTGAGGAAGCCTGGTGTTGTTGTATAGTGGGGAAAAGGATCCCCACCATTAAAAGTATTAAAGGAACTATTGCCACTCAAATGCGTGTCCTATTGCTAAAATGGACTGGTCAGTGAAGTTCATTAACCCTGTTTTTCCTCAGAATATCGAGACTGTGCCTAGATTTAAGGACGAAGGACTACAAAAAAAGTCCACCTCTAAATTTTATTAATAAAAAATTCTTACGATGGCCAGAGGATCTATTCTTACCTCTGATGGGACCATTTTAAACTTTAAAAATGGATCAAAACAAATAAATTGCATAAAAATCTTGAACATGGACCATTTAAATAATGTGTTGTAAAATACAATTTGTCGATATAAAATATCTTTATCAAGGAAATCGATCCGGATCAATGATCTAGTCAAGAGAATTGATCAATAAAAATAAACTAATTAAAAATAAAAATAAAAATTTGAAAAAACTTTAGATAATAAAAAAATAAGAAGTCCGGTTCTATGATAGAACTGATTGGTTCTTTAGCAAAACTAACTAATTCCAAGGGAAACTGGCCGATTCTCTGTTCCGATCGAGATTTGGATCCGTTCCCACTAATTTCCTATCGAGATCATATGATCATTTTTTCAAACACCAATTTGGAGCTCAAAAAAACTTCCATATCAAATCAATTTATTGTATATAAAAATGTATGGTCCAAAGTACAATTGAAATTCCAATAAATTTGAATAAGTTGTGGGGATCTCAATTCCTTTTCACCATCAATATGGCAAAAGTATAAAATTATACCATCTTCTACAAGGAGCAGTCTTGATTGTCGGATAGGGTGTTCCAATGGCCACGCTCGCAAACAAAAAAAAAATATTTGAACCTTACGTATCTAAAATTGTCAGATTTCACATTTAATGGTCTTTAAAGACTGGGCCTCCTTTGTACAAAAAAAATAGTGCTGTGGTATATGATCTCATATATTTTTTGGGTCGTGAGAAAATGTTATATTTATTGTCCGATATCTTAAACATTATTTTTCTAGTCAGCGGACCACAATTTTTAGTGATATGGCAAAAGCACACTATAATTTACCTTCAATTATATGCATTTATTATTTGAGAATGTCACTCTCGAGTCAAGATCAAATGAAAAAGGATAGATAATGGAGTTCAACGATAAATTGGACTTTGCAATATTATTTTATTGGTAGTTCATCAGTGATATTTAATGTGCAAGAAATCAGAAGAAACAAAGTAGGTGTTCCCATGAGTCGACATTGTTTATTTAGATCCTTAGGTCCAACATCTAGTGACTGAAGCTCTCAAATTATGTTTATCTCAGTAGTTACAGATTCGGAGCTCAAAAAGTACTCAAAATCAAATTTTCTCCATTTCAACATAGATCATATACAAGGATCTTTTGGTTCAGAGTGATTTTTTAATTAAAAATATATATATATATAAGGTGAGACCCTAAAGGCGTGCCTCAAAAATTCATTTTGATGTTCAAAACTACTCAAATTGATCAACTCGACATCAAGATGTATAGATATAAGAAAATTTTGATTTCAAATCTCGAAAATAGTGCATCTAGTAATGCATTTTTTAGACCGTTGATTTTCAAGTGTTCATCAATTGGTTCGATATGCACTATTTTTTAAGCTTTAAATTTTATAGTTAAAGATGAAAATTAATTTTCAGGCCATCAAAAAGATTTTTAATAGTGAAACATCTTTTGACACTATTTAAAGGTGCACCTTACTTTGATTGTTTAGGGCCTAAGCCTTATACAGACCACACCCTTTAATTAATATCCGATGCCTCAAGCATGATTTGATGTTTTAAAAAGGTTTTAAGGCAAATATTTGATTGCACTTGCTATCTATGATGGGTGAAAAAAAAGAAAAAAAAAAGATCTTCTTAATCCGAGTTGCATTAATGATATAATTTTGAGATAATATCCACTTCTTACTGGTAGAAATCAGGATTTCAAACAAATTCTATAACACAAATATCTTAAAACATAAGACCAAAAACATAATAATGTTTGTTCGAATCTTGGCCACAAGCAATTGACAATGCAAAGTGCAACTGAACATGCTTGCTTTGTGAATTTATAGTGAAAATTATAGTTCTTCACGATGAGAGATATTTTCTCGCACGGTCCGGTGCATTCGCAGCCCTAGTTAGATCCAACATATGCTGCTATTAACAAGGGCGCAGTTTGTATAGAGCTGAGGCTCTAAAAAATCAAAATAAAGCGCACTTTCAAATAGTATCGCGAAAGGTTGTTTCAATACTGAAAATCTTTATGATATCTTTAAAATATATTTTTATATTTAATTATAAAATTTAAAGCTTCAAAAATAATGTAGATCGAACAAATCTATAAAAACTTGAAAATTTTGAAAATTGACAATCTAAAAATACATTACAAGATGCACTATTTGTAAAACTTAAATCTATTTTATTCTATGTTCATGCATCTTGATATCGAGATGATCAATTTGAGCATCAAAACAACCTCTTGTAGTGAAATTTTTGACGTGAGCTCTAATTTGATTTTTAGAACCTCAGCTCTATAAAAACGTTTTTCCAGTGACAAATGCTTCACCTCCAAAACATGCACCACTTGTGTGTGGTACATTTTTCTCTTAATTTAAATGGATTTTTCACCGAAGTTTGTTAACGTGGTGGCAATTACGAAATTTTTCCTATGGATATGGATATTTGGGGAGTCACGTATGAAATTCTAAAGGAAAGGTGTCAAGCTGGCAAAGTTAGTAGATAAATTATACCTCCATCTTGGTTCATCTTTAAGCAAAAATAATAATGAGAGAGAAAGTGTTTACTAAGCATGCATTTTAATTAATTTAATCACGAATTGTAAATTTTTGGGGAAAAAAAAAAAATTTGGAAAAAAAAAACAATATATATTCCCCTAACACGCTTCCGTTTGGCGAGCCCAGATATTGGACTTCCTTTTTTCTCTGATTTCTTCTGATATGGTAAGGACAAAATAAGAAAATATTGTAATATAAACTCTATATTCCTTTCATTCTTTCATTATTAATTAAATATGTAGGCGCCTAAATCCCAACTGACTTACCCAAAAGAAGAAAAAAAAATCACTTAATTTTTAGCAAAATTTTGAGACATGTTACACTTTCCTACAACCCTCAGAAAAAAAAACTAAAGTTTGTATATTATCCTTTTTTTTTTTCTTTTGAATAAAACCGAAGCGTGTATTTTTTTTTCTCTTGAATGCTACACATATTTTCCTATTCATTGTATAGACCAGCTAAGTTGCATGTGTGTGCGTTGGAGCTTTAATTTGTCAAATGCAAAACAAAAAACAATAGATATTATTGTTAAATCAATTCACATTATTTAATTTTACATCTTCAATTTTTATGTTTAAATTTATTTCTTAAAGTCGAATCATTACCTATTTTATAGAGGAAGAGATATCTGTTTATTTTTTAAAATTTTAATTTCAGTAATAGTTCCTTTATTTATTTATATTAAAAATATTCCTTTATTTATTTACCCAAAAAAAAGGAGTTTCTATATGCAACTTATAATGGAGGATTTTTTAAAATGTAGATTATATTTAATCTACACTAAACATTGATATATTAAATATAATGTAGATTATAATGTGATTAAATATAATGTAGATTATATTTTATATTTTATATTTTTTAAAATGTAGATTAAATATAAAATGTTCAGTGTAGATCTAATTTTATGCAAAGATAAACATGAAACATTTTAGCAAACTCTCAACACATTTTATATTTAATCTACACTAAACATTGATATATTGTTTTCGTTTTTCTTTAATTTAAAGTCATGGGGAAGATATCTCTTAAATTCCCAAATCCATTTGCAAAACTAAACACTCATAATTTTGGTATTTTCAAATAATTTTTCTGATGAATTACTTAAGTAAAATGAAACTTATAAGTCATACATTTTAATCTTGAAAGGGATGACTAAACCACCTTAATGTTCTTTTGAGGTGGTCAAAATAATCAATGATGTATTTACCTAAGATTTGGAGAGTTTATGAAGTGGTTGGAATTGGAGATAGAAATAAATTTACATAATGTGCTTATATATAGAGAGAGGACATTGAACATTTGAAGATAGATGATCTAGGAATTCTAAATCTTGGAATTCTAAATCTAGGAATTCTAAACTTCCCGTCTCGTGGAGAGATTTTAATAAAAGAGGAGGGAAGAAAGAGTAAAAACTTCAAAATTTACACTCCAATGTTTCTCTATTGTTACTATAAATAAATAGATGAATCAATAGACAGATTAATGTGGCTTAAGGGGAGGATGTTTACATGTTCTTTGGCATTTGTGTGTGGAATAAGGAGAGAAGTAATCATATGATACATATATGGGGCCCTGATGCATGTATACCTTATAGGTAGTGGATGCATGAGTCCTGCTTAAATTTTCATGGATCTAGGGTTTTTTTGATCACTGTAAATGTTTCATCCAATGGTTTAAAAAACGGATCGGTGACTCGGATCGGGCACCAAAAAAACCGATTTGGATCGGCGAATCGGCGATCCGAATCGAGAATCGGGTGAATCGGTCAGAATAAAGCTTAAAAAAATCCGAAAAAATTATTAAAATTCATTATAAATATTGATTTTTAGGAATTCAATAAGAAATGAGGGTACTCCATTAAGAATTTTTATGTTTTTGAATGAATATGCGAATATTGATATGTTCTTTTCCTGCATGAACAGCCATTCAGCATTTAATTTACATCACACAAAAGCATAAACATAGAATTATCATGGAATAAGTATATCAACATACATGGACTACAATAAAACATACAATTAGTAACATATGATTTAAAAATAAAACGATAGACGACGTTATTGTTCTTCTTGGTCACGTTGGTCCCATTGATTGAATTCGTTTAACAATTCATTGATTCGATCTAAAAACGAATCATCGATATTAGCAGGCGTCTGACTATTCCCAAATCCCTGAGTGTTAGTGTTTTGTTGTGTTCTCAATCTAAAATCCCCGAAACTTGTCTATCTTTCATGCTCACCTGCACTGTCGTGCTCATCCCTACACTGTTACTGTTGGGACTCGATATGTGAATAATATGGTTGGGATAGGGTGGCCTCAGAATCATCATCTCTCTCATTTTCTCTTTGAATAATATGGAATTAAAAAAAAAAAAACAAATTTTCAAAAAAATCGATCATGGATTAAAAAAAAAAAATCACAAATTTTCAAAAAATTCTATCATGGATTACAAAAAAAAATTCGGTCGTGGATTAAAAAAAAAAAAGTACAAATTTTCAAAAAATTCTATCATGGATTACAAAAAAAAATTCGATCATGGATTAAAAAAAAAAATCACAAATTTTCAAAAAATTCAATCATGGATTATAAAAAATTTGATCATGGATTACAAAAAATTCGATCATGGATTACATAAAATTCGATCATGGATTACATAAAATTCGATCATGGATTACAAAAAAAAAAAACATTAAAAAACAAAAGATTCCATCGTGGATTACAAAAAAGAAAAAACAATTCGATCATGGATTACAAAAAATTCAATCATAGATTACAAAAAATTCGATCACGGGTTACAAAAACAAAAAAAAACAAAAAATTCGATCATGGATTACAAGAAAAAAAACAAACATTTCGATCATGGATTACAAAAATTTCGATCATGGATTACAAAAAATTCTATCATGGATTACAAAAAATTCGATCATGGATTACATAAAATTCGATCATGGATTACATAAAATTCGATCATGGATTAC
>NW_006500353.1:3753688-3790017 GCF_000471905.2 Amborella trichopoda
AGAGAGAGAGAGAGAGAGAGAGAGAGAGAGAGAGAGCTCCTTTGATGAGACAGAGATATTACTCCTTTGATGAGACAGAGATATTACTCTTTTGATGAGAGGGAAGGGGAGAAAATAAAACTTCATATTTGATTATAATGGTAGAGAGAGAGAGAGAATAAACTACTCATTCGATTGTAATGGTAGAGAGAGAAAGAATAAAACTACTCCTTTGATAGTAATGGTATTTCCATGGCGACAAACTCAGTTCATCGGCCCTCTTCCCCCTGGTAATTATTTATATTCCGCCATTAATCTCGATTGTCCTGATAAATAAATATCAACGTCCAATTCCACATTTCCCCCCTTTGTTCCACTTTTATTTATATATTTGTGATATTTGTCATTACTTTTTGGCAGTTTCAGGAAGAATAATAAATTGGGTTCAGTTGTTAGCTCCCGCTTCATTAAAAACTTGTCTCAGCTTTCTAGAGTGTCAGAGGTACGTTAAATTGCCTTTTATGTTTTTTTAGCATTCAGGTACGATAAATTGTTACGTTTTGTAATTGATTTGAATTCAGCACGGTTATTTTCCCTTATCTATGTTATAATTGGAAATATAATTTTAATTTGTGATATTTTGTGGCCATCTAGCTTTCTTGTTTTTACCTTATTGCTGTCACTTGTTTGATTTTCCCTGTCTTCTTCTGCATCAGCATTTTTATTTTCCTTTTTCTTGATAGGGTTTGATCATTTCATTTTGCTGGGTTTTCAAAACAGATTCCATTTATTATATAAGAAAAAGGTCTTGTGTGTGTGAGCGAGCGAGCGCGCGCTTTGGGTTGGTTTTGTTTTAAATTATAGTTCTTGAAAGCTCACATGGCAATTGCTCATGCTCTGCAATGACAATTTATTTGTTCTTGTTGTATGGGTACAGAGATGCAGTTCAATTCAATCGCATGGGCAATCCACTGCTCAGGATATTGCCAAGAAGCTTTTAGTTCATGTTGTGAAGGAGTATGTTCCAATTTTAGCCATTCCTATTTAACAGTCACATTTCACGATGTTATATTGATTTCACAAATAGAAACCGATACAGTTTCCAAATTGTATAGAATGAAGAACTATAGTGTTATCCCATAAGGCTAGAGATCCCCATCTATCATTTCGCAAGTGTTTGGTTTTTTAACATATAGTTGACAATATCTCTATATTTAATTATTCCTCTAAAAAAAGTATCTCTATATTTAATTTTTAGTGCTTCATGGTTAAATTAAATATGCATTATCATTCGAGACGATACGTATTCCATGTATTGTTTGCCCTCTTTTGTGTTTGCATTCTTTGATTTCATTAGCATATATAATTTGGAGATTGATGTGTTTTGATGGAAGTTGGAGTTGAGAGGGAAAAGGTGGTTCTGCAAAAATGTTGGGGTTGTTTCTTTCTTATCTCCTTTTGGGATTGTTCCTCTCTCTTTTCCTTTTGGTCCCTTTGGTTCATAAGTGGGTGGTGGCACAATGACTTCTTCAGAGGTTACCAGGCCACAATGATCATGCCAAAGGAAACCTTTGTGTAGAGTTTAAAAATGATTCTTCTTGTCAATGTTCAACTTTTATCGATTAAAAGGTTATATGTCTACAAGGCCCTCAAATGACAAGTAAAAGAAATGTAGATATTCAAGAATTTTCAATAAGAAAGAGTGAAGCTAGAACCATTATCTTCAGTGATTTTCCTAACACTATCTTTTCCTTTTGTGACGGACAATTCAATGGCATTTGGAAAGAAGATATTTTAGTAGAAAAAATTTTATATTGAGCCAACGCTCTAAACAATCAAATTAGAGCCCACCTCAAAACTTCCACTAAAAGAGGTTGTTTTGATGCCCAAATATCCTCAAATTGATCATCTGGACATTAGATGCATGGACATGAGAAAAAAAATGGATTTCAAGTTTTGCAAATAGTGCATCTTGTAACGCTTTTTTTGACCGTCAATTTTCAAGTTTTCATATATCTGTTCGATTTACACTATGTTTTAAGCTTTAAATTTTATAATTAAAGATGAAAATATATTTTAAGGCTATCACAAAAATTTTCAGTATTGAAATCACATTTCTTAACACTATTTGAAGGTGGGTGTTACTTTGATTGTTTAGAGCCTTGGACCTCTACAAACTGCACCAATTTTAGTTTGTTGGACTAGAACTGGTTTATGTTGGTTTAGGTTTATAGTAGTGAGAGCCAAGTGAGCTTCTAGATGTAATTCAAATTAGTGAGAGCCAAGTGAGCTTCTAGATGTAATTCAAATTAGCGATAATGAGGCATTTATTAAAGAGGACAAAAATCATTTTTATTAGAAAACAAGGATCCATAGAGGGAGGACTGGTGAATTAATTTTTCAAGTTCAAGGATATAGATGATTCATTGGTATCGATGATGCTTAATTGAAGGCCTGCTTGTTTACCTTTGGCAGCTCCTCTAAAGAACTTCCATTTCATGGACTAATGTGGTATTGGACATGAATCAAGGACTTCCATTTCTCGCTTTTCTTAGGAGTACATATTTTGTTGATTCTCATTGATATTTCCATATGAAGGCCCCGTGTGCCTAGTAAAGTTCACGAGATTGTGATCAAGAAATATTGAAGAAATAGTAATATTAAATGGGTTACGATTATCCCCTTCATCTGGCACCTGTTTGTAACAAAGTAGGCATTGATTGTTGCTCTATCAAAGGCCATACCCTCAGTGAGGCCATAAGTCCTCACATCTTTTCTCACTACTTTCAACCATATCCTTTTGGGCCTACCCCTTGCCTTTTTTGAGTCTTCCACTTGAACCTATTCTACCAAAGTTTACTTTCTCTCATCTTATCATTTATTGCAGCCACACCTTACTTCTCCCGAATGTATTCATTTCGAATCTATCCCTTCTTGTCTTGCCACTCATCCATCTCAATATCTTCATCTCTGCTACATTTATCCTATGAATATGTTGTTTCTTGAGTACCTAACATTCCGCCCCATAAAGCAAAACCGGTCTCACAAATGTCCATTGTTGAATCTAGGCCTGCTAAGGTTAATACTTGTGTCTGCCTAGGATCCAAGGCAAATTCGCTAGGCACCCTTGGATCACTTGCCCCTAAAATATTATTGAAAGTTTTCTATTTTTTATCTATTTTCATTTTTCTTTTGATAGGGGAACTTGGGTGAGTTGGTTGATGCAGTACTCTTTGAGCTCATTTCATAAGTTTTCTAAAGTTCATTTTTTCTCTTTCATCCTTTAAGTTCTTTTGGTAAGTTGTCAGTATTTTTTTCATGAAAGTAACTACCAGTTAGAGAATATTTCTAATTCTTCCCTATTGCTTTGAGGAATTAAACATCAAA
The DNA here is from genome assembly GCF_000471905.2 of Amborella trichopoda. The sequence goes on from NW_006500353.1 coordinate 3,757,055, forward strand.
TAATGGAGTGGAAATGGAAGTTCAATCAGCTGAGTGAAGGGGCCATGTCCATCAATATGTCCTTATTGTTTATTATTCCATCAATATATTTAAATTCTGATAATGGTGTGGTGCATTATTGTTGTGGCATAGAGTGGTCTACTTTTTTATGTTTTATGACAGTTAAACTTTTGATATGTGGTGGTTTATGTCCTCAAACCTTTTCTATTGTGGGTAGAACTGTCTACCTCAAGTGGTGGAGTTACCTTTACAGTGTTGCTCTCTATTAATGCAATTTCGCTCAATATTTTCACCATTTGAATGGTTATTTTCAGTTTCCACATCATTAAAAGTTCAAACGCACGTCTGTTATACGATTTCTCCTAGGTCAAGTCCTTAACATAACTTACCCCATCTCAAATTGTGATAGCATGATATTTAGGTACTGCAGATCTAACAAGTCCTATATTCTACTAGTATGATCATACCACTATATTTTTTCTATATCCTTTTTTTCACTGGAATATCTGGTAACCATTTCATTCTAGTTTTATGAAGCATCTTACTTGAACTTATGCTTGCAGGGGTGAGACTTTGACTTCGATTTCCAGAAAGTATAGGGTTTCAATAGAGCTAATTGCAGCAGCTAATACTGACATAACTAATGTTGATTTTGTACTGGAAGGCCGAAGCCTGAATGTTCCTATCGTCTCCAAAGAAATTCAGGGGGTGAGATTCAAATCTGTACTTTGCCATGTATCTCATCAGCTAGCCGTCTTCTCTATTTCAAAAAATAAATGGTTTTTCCATGTCATTTCATTTGTTGTTTCTTGTCATTCATTTATATTCTGTTTCTATGTTTGCCTTTCGTAGGAAGTTCTCTTACACTGTCTGCTTTATCTTTGGTGACATTTCCTGCCTGAATCGGCAATTATATTCCTTATTGGTAGTTGAATCGAAAAGTTTCTTAGTGACCAGGTTCAATTTTCCATTTGTTTCTTCAAACACCACAATATGTACAGGTAATTTGGGGAATCTTTTGTGAAGTAAACAGATTGTATGAGCATATAACTGTTTCCTTGATTGTCAAAAAAACTAATTTAAGCAACTAACTTGGAACTTGGGAAAGGCTTAGTTAAATGGAAAATGGTATCTATGGAAGGGGTAAATTGTACTTTACACATGGTATGCCATCCACAATTTACTCACAAAAGCTGATCATGGAGTTGAACCATGGTCCCAGTGACCAAAGGTCCAACAGAGTTATGGTTTGTCTCCATCGTTTGTCTTGAGAGCAGATGTTGGATGTTGCACTTGTATGATATGCCTGGTATGGTATGCTTTCCACCATAAAAAATACCTGAAATCCTAGAAGATGCATATAGTTTTGAAGAAATATCTGTAGAATGCTTTTTGCACATATTCTTTCAAAATACAAATACGGTATTACCATAATGTCCTTGGGTTTTGGTTTATGTATTAGTGGCCACACACCAAATATGGTATGATCATAAATAATGTCCTTGGGTTTTGGTTTATGTATTAGTGGCCACACACCAAATATGGTATGATCATACATAATGTCCTTGGGTTTTGGTTATGTATTAGTGGCCACACACCAAATATGGTATGATCATGGGATAATGATCGACACTCAAGTCACACCCACCCATGATATGTATCTTGAACAATCATTCGCCCTCAAGTTTTTTCATGAATATCCCTTACATGCCCAAAAGACATCACGCCTTATTTTGCCATGACTCTCATCAAGATATATGTAAACTGATCTGATACTTGATCCATTTTCAAATTAGCCGGACTAAGACAAAAGTATATGAAATGCAAGTTTAATAATAATAGGAATAAAGATGAGGAAGTAGTTAAGATTGAGGGCCAAGAAATGCTAAAAGGAGCGCACTTCCAATATCTTGGGTTGATAATTCAGGAAAATAGAGAGATTGAGGAAGATGTCGCACATAAAATTAGAGCTGGGTGGGCGAAGTGGAGATGTACAACAGGAGTTTTATGTGATCGCCACATACCAATGAAGCTAAAAGGGAAGTTTTATAGGACGGCTGTGAGACTAGCTTTGCTTTATGGGGCGGAATGTTGGGCGGTCAATAAACAAATACCTATGGGATGAGTATAGCTGAGATGATGATGTTGAGATGGATGACTAGCAAGACAAGTAGGGATAGAATTCAAAATGAAGATGATGATGTTGAGATGGATGAGTAGCAAGACACGAAGGGATAGAATTCAAAATGAATACATTCGAGAGAACTTAGGTGTGGCTCCAATAGGTGATAAGATGAGAGAAAGTAGACTTAGGTGGGCTTGCCATGTTTAGTGCAAACCCAATACAACACCTGTTAGGAGGTGCGAGTTGGTTCAAATGGAAGGCTACAAAAGGGCAAGGGAAGGCCCAAAAAGACATGGTTGGACTTAGTGAGAAAAGATATGGCGACTTATGGCCTCATTGATGGTATGGCCCTTAGAGCAGAATGGTTGACCAGGGTTCGTGTAGCTGACCCCCAAATAATTAGGAAAAGGCTCTTATGATGATGATGATCCGATACTCTATCCTTTTTTTTTGGAAGTGTTAACAGTGAAATGGAGCCTAGGATGTTCTGATCTGATACTTAATCTTGATATAATGCGTCCATAAAACCTTAATCATTACCTTTTCTTGACAAATCAACTTTGATCTGATACTTAATCTTGATATAATGCGTCCATAAAACCTTAATCATTACCTTTTCTTGACAAATCAACTTTGATTTTGATTCTACATTCATGGCAAAGTTGACTCGATAAAATCATATGTATGATTGTTTATTGCCATACACGCTTGAGGCACATCTATTGACATGTGATTGAGGCTGTTGCTCTATACTTGAGCCTTGGCACTTTGATATTGAGACTTCGGATTGTTTCTTGCCCTTCCATGTGAGTAAACTCCAATCATGATGCAATGCCCTGCGGTCAGCCTTCTGTTTATTGGGAAGCCAGCCTAATCTGCGTCTATGCTTCGACAAAGAAATGATTATGATGTGGAATTAGGGACTCTTTCCTTGATGTTAACTTAATGTCTGAGAAACTACTACTATTTGAGGCTCATATACTAAAACACTATGGTTTGATAATCCCTGTCTTACTTTTCAGACTTCAAATTTCAAATCCCCCTCTGAAATGGAACACCACTGTGTTAATCTTGTTGATGCCTAATCCGTCCTGATATTTAGGTTCACACTTTTCGTTCCGTTGGATGAGTTAAACTGAACCCCATTGGACCTTCCCTCTATTGGCTAATCTTTTGTCGTTTCTATTTTATCAGCCACCAACCACCACATCTGAAATGGAAATGTATAGTAGAGCGAGACATTAGATTAGTTCATAAGCATAACTGGACCCTCTTAATATCACCTTCTCTTTCCATCCTTCCCAGAAGTGGTTCCAAAGTTGCTTCTAGGCATTCAGGACTTCTCAAGCTCCTTTCTTTGTTCCCACCACCTTTGCTCTGCATGCTGCACATCAGTCTTGTATTGTTGCAATTCACTTTCTAATGAATCCAATCCAAAAATGTCCCAAATTATCAAAGCACAAACTCTAGATCCAATGCATGAGCAAGTAAAAGAGATATCTCTATGGCACAGGTCATCTGTAAACTAAAGGTGGAAGGCCTTCTCTCCTCTCACCCTGGGACAATAGCCATGCCAACAACCCTATTGAACAAATTAGGATTTCTGTAATAATGCCAAAGAGGGTTTGAGTGGTTGTATGTGACTTAAAGGTCCTAGATCTAGGGCTTCTACGAGAATAGTTGAAGGTTTTTAGACCAGGGCTGGGGACAGGATGGATGAAAAGATTGGGGTTTTTCTGAGTAAAAAGTTTTAGAGTCAGAGCTTCAGGTGCTACAAATTGGACGCCAATTATTTTTGTCTGAGCTCTTGCTAGAGATGGGTATTATAAAATTCTATGAGTGGACTTAGGGTTTTCAATGCACAACCATGATTAACCCTCCAAGTTACATGGTAAACTACCTTAGGAACCTCTAGAAGCTTCTTAAAACATGTCCTGTTTGCATATAGCTCAAGAAATTGCATTCGGATACAAGGTGCAAGGGGTCCAGTGCACCTCATACCTGATCTGGTACATAGTGCCCCAGATTGCAGGGATCAATTTGTCATTTGAGCAATTGTGCAGTCAATTAGCTGTATCACCCAAACGGTACCTCTGATGCGGGACTTGAATGCTGGAATATTTATCAAATCCCCTATAGAATTGTTTTTTAATGGAATAATGGTGTTGGGGATTTAAAGTGTGACTTTAGGGTTTATAAAGTGACTGAGGATTGCCTATTTGCTTTGTTTGTAGGGCAATTTAGTAAATTGGTCCTACCGGGCTAGGATATCTATGAGAGGTTGTTTTCCTAGGTTTGGGTGCTAAGTATGAACTAATATCGTGTTCTAGTATTTCTGCCACTAACCATCCAAAAATTTGGGTGTGTACAGAGTTGGTTCTTTCAGGCAGTTTTGCATGCCCATGCAGTGTTGAGTAAGGTCGCCTCTATGTTATTGTTCCATATTGGTTGTTGATTTTCATTTCCTAGTTCTTCTCTTGTTTAAAGGGACTCCAGGCTTAGTTTAGGTGACACTATATGTGGTCATTTTAAAGTTGCAAGAGTTATGGAAGACGCTGTTGTAAGCAACACATTTCCTTCCACCACTTGGAAAATGAGGAATCGAGCTCTTTCCTTCTTTCGATTATGCAGCATCTGATAATGCTTTTATTTGATTCATGTTCATTCCCTTTTCTTTTTAGGTTACTACCTGCCAATTCATGTTTACAGTGTACGAGATGGACGTGTATATCAAGAGATTTTATACATTGTGCATTTACAAATATGTAATAAATGTTATGTTGAAAGATGGAGAAGGTCTCATCCCAGTGGGGTGCTTAGGCCAGTTTCTAGAGAATTAGAATCGACAAGGAGGCACAACAGTTTACAAGCCTTGATCATGATGTGAGACATCAATTATTTTCAAGCTATGAACCTACTATAAGCTGTATAAGAATTTTATGCCAGATATTTTTAAAACCAATAAATAGCTGTGCCTATGCATATGACCATGTGGCTCTTTTCGTGAGTTCAGTATAACTTGGTTTCTAAGATGAAATATTTGTAATTCACTTTCAGGTTTCACCAAGAGAAAATCATGCCATTCAAGGTGATGCGAAGGAAATATTTCAATATTCTCATGTGAATACCTTAGTGGCTCAAGCAAACTACAATCTTTCGAGGATGTTGTCCCCTCATTATTTACAACTTGTAAGTACTATATTATACTGTAAATGTTGTAGTATAAGATAAGCTATGAAAATAGGGTGGGTTTCAGAAATGTTGCCAAAGAAGCAGTTGTCTTGCAAAAATTAAGAACATTGGTACTCTGCCCCCCACTGTTGTCTAAAATAATTTGCAAAGCTATCACTTTAACCCAGCAGAGTCTAACCATCTTATTTGCATCTACAACTTGTTAGGGTTGAGCAAAGCTGCCTCCATTGTAATTACTTCTCGATGCAATTCTGGTTGGGGATGGTTGCATGCCCTACTGCCCCCCCCCCCCTCGTGTGTGTGTGTGTGTCCACTACAGGCAGTACACCATATGTACACTACATGTAGGTCTCTACCACTTACCTCTGGGGATAGCATTTGGAGATTGTGTGTAGAATACAAACTATATATGACTGTGTGGTATACAATTCCTAACCAACATCCGTACAGTTTACAAGAAAATTCTAGTTGATCTATCAGGGTCACTAAATGTGATTCTGAAATATGTGAAACTCAGGGAGAGGAAGTCCAGCTAAAAGTGTATACCTGAATATTCTTATACCATGTACTAAATGACTAAACTATTTTTGGGGAATCAATGAATAAATGTAAACCACTTGCTATCTAAAATCGTAGGAAAAAACTAAAGGTTTTGGAATGGAATAAACTGAAATTGAACCTAGATCTAATTGAAATAAACATAAAGTAGAGTGGAAAGAACTAAACTCCTTGCCGGGCCCATTGGGGCACCCAAAGGGGAGGGAAACTGGATCAAACTATGGATGAACAATGATCCCCAAGATGATTATATGTCTTGAACAGATCAGGGTGAATATGATTGGAACTGGGAATAAGCTAAGTGCATGAGAGGGTATGGGAGCAATGTATATGGGCTATAATGCAAAATTGGATAAGGTATTAACGTTTATGTTGTAATTATTAGGATAATGGAAAAGCAACACTATCAGAGACCATGAACCTTCTCTAAGAGGGGTTATTTATAGGCTGTGGACTGGGAATTCGGGATTCAATTGAACAACCTAGATTTCCTGATCAAAATTTACTGAATCATGCACGACCACCTTATAACACCTTTTTAAGCTTCCAGAAAGCTTCTGAGGGCGACATGACTCCTAGTACTAGGTGTGATGGATCTAGTGCATAGTGTATTGGATCTGTTGGATCAATTTGTCAGTTAGCAATTAGTTTAGAAAAAGGCATATTAGTCCGAAATAGTGCATCACATTGACATAAGACTTGAACGCTGGAAAGCTTGTTTGATTTCTTACACAATGGTCTAGTCTTTAGGCTATTTGGGTGTGGGTTTGGCAAGGCTAAGGTTTTGGCCTGATTTTGTATTTTGATAATTTGGTCCTAGGGTGAGTACAGTCGTTATTGAGGGTAATCTGGCATAGGATTTTGTGATCTTTACTATAAACCAATCAAATTTCGGTTGTCAACACACACGCACAGACAAAGGTCATGTTTGTAAAAGAGCTGTTGTATCATAATTCACAACTCATAATTTTCCAAATGTTGTACTACAATTGCCTTGACCTATGGGTAGCTTGCTTTCGGGGCTGCTATTATCGCAGTTTTCCTAATTATCGAAGTTTTCCTTTATGTTGTTAAATTTGGATAACTATGCCATACAATGGCAGGGTCATATAGGGCCTTGTAATAGCCATCTTTATGGGTGATGGATCTTGGCTCTATTTTGAAGCTAACATGGCTCTATTTTGAAACTGTCATTGTAAACCCTCCACCTGGTTTTAAGAAGTGGCCATCCTGCTTGCTACAGTGGGTTTACACTAGTATATAACGGTGTGGTGCCATATTTGAAACCTTAGGCATGTGTATACTTACCCTATGTTATACTGTTTGAAAAGTTCTCTAGGGATTTGAAATTTTTAATGGCCTTAGTACTTATTCCAGAGTTATGGAAGACATTATAGTGACAGATTATGGTGCTCTATTTTATCTTCAGGCTAAAGGCACAGGTTATTTCCTTCTTGTGGCTACTCTTGTAGCATTTTGCTTCAGATACATTTTTAGTGAGTTCCATCACAGATTTGCCAATAAATTGAAACATCAGGCACAGAATGACTTGAAGGTGCCTCATGATGGATCAGGAAGCATGCGTTGGAAATTTGCTCTCAGTGAGATTAGAGAGATGGGTATTGTGGATGCTGAATCTAGGGAGAACCCCGATGTAAGTATCAGATATCGACTTACTTCAGTCAACTAATTCCCTTGCTAGAATGCCTTAATTCTGTTTTGCTAACTGACATTTAGGACTAGGAATGAAGTGGTCTTTGGTGATTCAATATTATCATAGACATGCTCGGTCAGTATTTTGATGCTCTTTTGTGCTTGTTTCTTTCTTATAGTTTAAAGAAATTCTGCAAAACTGGTTTTTCGCATGATTCCATTTACCAGTTTCACAGTGATTCGAGAGGCAGGTGTGGAATTGGTCGTGTCATAAACCAGTTTCACGGAAAGCTAGTATTTTCTGAAAATCAGTGGTAGAAAAGCAATTCATTTCCTTTTTTATTCAAATCCTAGGTGTTCAGTCAAGGGCCGCATCAGAGACCCAAAGTTTTCCAATTCATAAAACTTAGCATGGGTTCTCCGCTTAAATCTTAAATCTTCTTGGCATGGTTTGCTATAGATCGATAAATCTCTCTCTCTCTCTCTCTCTCTCTCATATAATCATATTCCTTTTCTACATTTTCATAGGGAGATAGTCAAGACCAAGAACTGGACTCTCTAGAAGAGGTGGCCGAAGCCTACACCAAACTCGAACCCGCCTATCAAAAATTCCTTTCAGAATGCGGAATGAGCAAATGGGGGTACTGGCGAGGCGGCTCTCCTCATGGTTAAATTCGTTTAGCACAATGCTAATGCCAAAATTTATACGTGTAGATATCCCCCTTGCCTTGGGCGGCAGTGTATATTAGCAATTTGTGTCACTTGCTATACTACCATTTACCCTTGTTGGCTTCATTTGTCTTTGTAAATAACTATTGGTAAAACAATGAGATGACAAATTTGTTTCATCAAGCAGTACTCATTTGACTTAGTGGATTAATGTTGGTAAAAATTTAAATGACATATTTATCTCTTCAAATCTTTATACCTTGATATGTATATGACCCCCCTCATAAGGAATTGAAAGGTGGGGAAAGCGGAAAAAAAATAACCAGAAGTAAAAGCTAAGACGAAAAATATGTGCTGCAAGAGTGCCATGAAAGAGTCAGATGGAAATCAAAAATTTCGAACTGGGGAAATCAAGTTGCGCATGAGAAGGTTCTAAACCAATACATTATTGAATGGAAACCTCCCCAAAGCACATCTCATTCATAGCACTCACGTCCTATCTCTACCTGCTTCTTGTCATATGATCACCAACTGCCATCACGGAGGCAAAATTACATTCTTTTTCGCTTATGGCAATTCCGAAAACACCATCCCTGACAATATTTTGCCAATAAGCAAGGTTTCATTCCCACTCGTCAATAGTGATGCGCCAACATCACCATGAAAGAAAGAAATATAGTTTTCAAAACGGGACTGAACCAGCGGTCCAATTGGTTGGACAGTCGATGCCTTACAAATATTAAAAAACCAGTTTGAGAAAAAAAGGTCTATTCAACTTATCTGACCAACGAGCTTCCACTGTTTCAATTGGCCAAACAAAGTCGAGTACCTATTTTTTAAGATATTACATATTTTAAACTATAATTTATATAATTTTTGTTGTATTTTTTAAATCTAATTAATCTGAAGGTGCAGTTGGCATACTGATGCATCCGTAAGGGTAGAGGTAAAGTACACCTACAAATTTATGACATAATTTTGATGTAAAGCATTCTTAGGATTATCTCAAAATCTATTTTTATACCCAATTATAAAATTTTAAATTTAAAAAAATCAAGTAGATCTATAAAAATATGAAAATCTTGAAAATGGACGGTGTAGATAATATGTTATAAAATGCATTATTTATGAGACTTGAAATTTTTTTATTTTTCATAGTCATACATCTCAATGTTGCGATGATCAATCAAAGGGTTTTTAAACATTAAAACTATCTTTTCCGATGGATTTTTGAGAGGCATCCGTAGTTCTACATTATAAAGTACCATCCTTATATAAACTTTTTCCTTACTCCAGTTCTACCATCCTTATATAAACTTTTTCCTTACTCCGGTTCTACCAATGGTTGAAGTAGTTTGTAGTTTTGAATGAACGAGTTCCCTCGTTGGTTCAATAACTAGTCCGATCTTGATAACATTGGAGAGCAAGAGAGAGTGAACTTTCTCAACAAAGACTCATTTTGATCAAAGTTAAAAACAAGAGATACAATGGATGATGGTTCATAAACTTCTCTACATTTCTCATGAAAAGACAGCCCGAGAGAGTGGACAATCAGTTCAGAACCTAGGCCTCTTCGCATCAGTAGCTGCTACAGTTGAGGCAGCCTGGTATACCTGCTGCTGCGGTTGCTGTTGGTGGTAACCATCAGCTGCCGCTGCAACTGGCTGCTGCTGCTGCTGCTGTTGCTGTTGGTAAGCACCTAGAATTGCCGGCTGCGACTGCGGCTGCGGCTGAGCATAACCTGATGGGTACCCACCATACTGAGTTTGCTGCATCAGACACAATAGAATATTAATATATATATAAATTATTCATTAAATTTACTCGAAGGGGCAATATACTCATTTCGAATGGCAAGAGAGCTCATTTTGAAAGGGGAGAGAGAGAGAGTTTTAGTTGTAGGTCCTAATAGGCACATCGAGTGCAGTCAGTGACTACAACAAGAGAGAAGCAAGCAGACCCATAAAAGACAAGGAACCTAAGAAAGAGAAGCAGGCAACACCTCTAAGCCTAATAATGAAAATATTGTCCATAAAATCAGGTAATAAAAGAAAGAAATACAAGTTTCCAAATAATAACGGGCCTCAACGGATACAATTTACCCTGGTGTTCATTAGAGGTTTATAGGCAACAGGATATTCCTTACAGGGAAATTTCATGCAAGGTTATAAATTTATTGTCATGATTAAAACTGAGTGATTGACATTATTGATGCTAAGATGCATTGGCCCTTGCAGCAAATATCAGAGAGGCCTTGGCCCTAACAGCAAATATCACCAATCATGGGGGACATTTAAATGAAAGTACTCTACGAGTCAGGGGACGCATTGCACATATCACAAATAATGGGTGAAATTTAAATGAAAAGTAGCCTATGAGTCAGGGGGGACACATTTCTACATTTGTGTCCCCCAAGGTATCAAGCATCCATCTTTAAGATGGATAAAAAGTTGTGGTCACTCTTAAAAGAACAAAATCCAACAATCCAAAAAATTATCTCCAAAAAATTATTATTATTAGCTTTTAAGTTATTGATCTTTTTAACATATTAATGATCTTCATGTTAGAGACTCGTCATCATTCGAGCCTTTTCCCAACTATTTGGGGCGGCTACACGAATCCTAGTCCACCATTCGGCTCAATCAAGGGCCAAATTCCATCTGAAAAATAGATCAAAAGGAGGGGCCGCATATCTACATGTGAGTCCTAAGACTCGTAGAAACCTTGTCCATTTTAAAAAGTAACACCCATCAAGCTGGTCAAAACAGTTAAACTGCAAGCAATGTCGCCTAGCTGCCATAACGAGTGACATATCATTGGTTTCATGTAAATTATCAAAAGGAACTAGAAAAAAAAAAGACAACAATGGTGTCCTGTAACTAAGGGTAGGCTTCTAACCTGAGCCATGCCATGTTGATCATTCTCCATTTGATCGAATGCTCGTTTCTGCCCATAATCAGCCGCAGTTTGCTATTATGAGAAAAAAAGAAATAGAAGCATAAATAGCCGAGTTAATAAGAACACCTCAGTTTTACACAGACCAACACTTGATAATCAGAGGCAAAAAATAACATAAGAAAAGCATCAAGAAAAAAAAAACTGAACGACCGACGGAAAGCCCTTACCTCCTGGTAAGCAGCACCAGCACTCTGAAGTCCTTGTGCCTGCCCTTGTTGTTGTTGCTGCTGCTGAGTAGTTCCACAGTGATAAAAAAATCAATTATCACAACAACTACACAATAGTATTGATAATAATAAAAAGGAACCGGTCACTTTATCAAGAAATTAATAGGGGACTAGTTTGGCCAACAACAATCTTTTCAGTAATGCACATGTTTTCCATTCCGCCAGCCAAAACATGGGTATCATTAGTAGCCACAAGAGCTCTTGATTAGTCATCCACTGTTTTCCACTAATTTAGGCAGGTCATTAAGAATATGGGTAGCCAAATTAGTACTGAATAATAATACTAAACAAATAAGAAACCAAAAGGTATTGGCAAATTGTTAAGAGAGAAATGAACAAACATTGGTCGTAAAGAACACTCCCCCCAAGTTGCGAGATACATTTTCAACCCCACCCCAACAAATCCCTCGCACCCCAGCCTTGTCTTCAATGGACCTCTTAATTGCCAACGCTGGCTTCCCAGTCAAGCTTGAAACCATCACTGAAAACCCAACAGATTCTGATAACAAATACTTTTCAGTGGATTTCAAAGAAGAAGAGCAAATACATAAGGTGGAGGGCAACATTGATGAAATGCTTAGAATCATGGCTTTCACCCAGGATGGTCCCATTGACGACATCGCCGAAACCTTTAGAACTGCCACCAAACCTCCCAAATCCGGTTCCAAAGGCCACAGAGAAGAACCTCAACTCTTAAGGTCAACTACGACGACTCACTTGACCAAGATCCCCAGTCAACAGATCTAAGCACCATAGAAGGTATAGCACTGACACCAAAGACGGTCCTCCAGGTACCAGCAAACCCCCCTAACCACTCCAAAATGATCCTTGCATGGGACATCTGGGGTTCACCAAAATCTTGTCCTTCATTGGTCAATATTCCATCTACATCAAGTTTGCAAGAACTTTGACAACTTCCAGTGGAAATTTACATCAATGGTTCACCATATCTTTTAAAGTGGTTTAACGAGGAACTAGAAGACACCCTAATCTGATGTTCACTTCCATGGCGCATCTAAGTGACTTCAATGCCACCAGGTGCTCCTACGAGAAGCATAGGAGAAGGAGAATCAATAGCCAGCCCAGCCAAGTTCTGTTGACTTTTCAAAAACAACCAAAATAATATATCTGGAACAAAGCATCCTTGGTCCATCCATTTGGCAAACCTTATCCTCACAAGAATCGATAGATTCCTAATCTCCCCCATCTGGGAGAAGTTCCAAAGTACCCACTCACGTGCATGTACACCCCCAAAAGCTCCTTCCCACACCCCAATCTTCCTCGATACTTAACCCCCATCAGCCGGACCCAGACTGTTTAAGTTCGACGTCATGTGGCTTGAAGAATAACTCTTTCGATTAAGTTCCCAATGGGGGACTTCAACACTCAAGGTTAGGCTGTCTGCAAGAATAGGCATGAAACTCAAAGGTCTGAAGCTTTGGAACCATGAGAATCATCTGTCCCCAAAAAAGCAAGGCGCTTCTAGCCGAAATCTCCAACCTTGACCTCAAGGAAGAAAACCAAGCCCTTAATGAGGATGAGCAAACAGGAAGAGGGGTAATGAAATCAGAGCTACAGGCTATCCTAAAACAAGGGCAAGTCTTCTGGTTTCAAGGGACAAGAATCAATTGGCTAAAGAAGGGGACTGCAACACAACATGTCAGGTCTGACATCCTGGCTAAAGGAGCATCCAGGACAGATATGAACATTTTCAGACCAACCAATGTGGAAGAGATTTTGGATATCTAATCTTTTGTACAAATTCCTCAGCAACTTCCTGCCGTTTTTATCCACACTACATCTGTCATGCTTACAAAGAAAGTTTTATATTTTAACCAAATTGATAACCAAAAAAACACTACATCAAAAAATTTACATAGATAAAAATAAGTACATACAGTTTGTTGCAAGTACAAGGCTTGGGCTGCATAATATGCGGCATACTGGGCATCGGTGCTCTGAGTCTGTTGGGCCCCACTGGTAGGTGTTGCAAGCAGACCAGCTTGCTGTCAAGATGTTACAAATTTAACAAACAACAGGAAAACCGAATTAAATCAGTTTTTTCTACATTTCTCAACCCAACATCAGAACTCAATGAACTGGCAAAGCTACAGAGAGTGAGAGAGATATAAAGAGATTCTGATAGCAAGACTCCATACTCTATGAGGGAGACAGCAAACATATCCGTGTTTGTGTGTGTATGTGTGTGTGTGTGTGTGTGTGTGTGTGTGTGTGTGTGTGAGAGAGAGAGAGAGAGAGAGAGAGAGAGAGACTGCACCTGCTGCAGCCCATGGTATGAAGCATAGGCTTGTTGCTGAGCACCATCTTGAAACTGGGCAGGGTAACTAACTGCCTGGTTTGTGGTGGTAGCTACCGTAGTCTGAGGAAAATGATCATGGCTCGGCTGCTGTGCATATTGATCTGGATGCATAGGGTGTCTCAGTTTTTGAGTGCGAGTTTCCAATATAATTGAGCAATGCTCAGACAGCTGAGTTAGTAACTAACCATATTGGTTCACGGGTGCCTGTCCATATGCCTGTTGGTATTGCTGCTGACTAGTGCCATATGACTGCACATCCAACCAAATGCAACATCCATGCTCTCAGAAAACGAAACAGTAATCACAATCAAATAAGACTATTAAACTGATCTATTGCTACATGCACATGAAAAATTACAATCTATTACTCTTTTTTCAATTTTTGTAGAAATATTCTCGAGTGAAAATAGGTATACTGTTAGCAGAAAGCACTCCATATCAGATAGTTTTTTATAGTAATCCAAAAGGATCATCTACAATCTGTTCTTGATTATGGAAGGTGGAGATTAATCGTAGCGAGGCTCACCAGGACTTCCATCCAGGTACAGTTAGTCTCCTTTGTCTGCGCACTGGAAATGGACAGTGAATGAACTTAGGAGTGGCACATACCATACTCCATTTAAATTCTGATATAGTTTCCCTGCTTTTAAATAAACAGTCTATGATCTCAAAAACCAGAGAGGCCACAGATAATGTAGGGAAAGGAAAGAGCCATTTGTGGTTGGGGAGGGGGCATGTGGTAGGAAGGGTAGAGACTTGAAAATTGGAATCATTCTATGCAAAGACAGAATACAAGTTTTGCAGGAGGAGTGCAAAGCATAATTATAAAGGTTCCTTTTAATGAACCATCTTTTCAGCAACTAATTGCTCTTTTTTGTTGTATTCAGCAGGCTTTTTAGCCCATTTTTGTACATATAGCAACTTTTACAAGTTGCAACTACATATATAATACAGTAAACATTTTCAAAAATAAAATAAAATTGGAGGCCGACTGAGGGCGATTTTATAACTGCTTCATTTCCCACATAAGAAGTTATCCGAGATGTTGATCCCATCTTTACAAGTATACTAACCAGCATACCACATTATTACGCATCAATAGATGTTTATTATAGAAGAATAACTACCACTGAAACTCACTGAATTGCAGCAAGAAAAAAACCGTTAGAAGAGATCTATGAGATAAGAAACTGCAAAAAAAAAAAAGGAAAAAAAAAAGCATGATATAAAAAATAAGCATTTTCTGGAATGAGAAAAAAACTTGCATTAACCTGAGCTTGCACAGAATTTTGTTGGTTGTAATAACTTGTGCCTTGAGGATACTGCCAAATATTCATAGACATGCACCATCCATCATTAAGAATACAGGCATACTTATTCCTTTTCTAATTGGTATGTTTACTTACTAAACACAAGTATCAATTCAATAATTATGAGCGAGTATCACTGAAAAAATCTGTCTAAATGAATCCTTGAATTCCTCCACATTTCAAAAACAAGCATGCACAAAAACTTGATATGCAATAGGCCCAAGGATCCAGCTCTCATCAGAACACTACGAAAATTTGAATCAGCTTATACGTGCATGCACACACGCAGATTAAGGCACATACATGCTGGGTTTGTTGTGGTGGCTGAGTATGGATTTCTGTTTGCTGTGTATAATTCTGAGAATGTTGCTGTTGAACCTGCAGTTATTCATAAGAGTTAGGTACTTCAGGTTGAAAGCAAATCACGAGGGTATGTGCAATTTCTTTTTTTTCTTTTTATTTGTTGTTAAGTAATTATACATGTAATTCTTCTTTCTGTTTTTAAGATTTAGAGGAAGAAGCTTCAAAAAAAGGAAAAAAGGAAAAGAGAAGGGAATGTGTTAGAGAGCAACACCAAATCATAAGTATGCAAAAAAATGTCCCCTATAATGTTAACCAGCAATTGGTGAAATGCCTAAAAGTTTAACAGGGCATTTAAACCCCCCACCTGATATTGGGCTTGTTGAGCAGCTAGCAGATATTGTTGAGATTGAGCATAGGACAGCTCCTGGGTTGAATGGTGAGGCTGTGGCAGTGCATGCTGCTGATAAGATTGTTGAGTTTGGTGCTGATGTGGTTGATAAGGATATTGTGAATGGCCTTGCTTGGCCTGCTGAGGTACTTGCTTGTAGAGATCCTGATAGCATATAAAGGAAATTAATGCACTCCAATAACTAAACCTAGCTTCCGCGATTAGCTACAAGACAAATATAACAAAAGATCATTTTGCATATGTTACAGTCATTTCAATTTTCCAAACACCTAGCAGGTTTATAAAAGGTTTTGTCATACTTTATTAAACACATTTGAAAATAAAAGTCAGAACAAAACTAGTGGAATATGGTTATATGCTTGGTTTTTCCATAGATGGCCATATCTAGGAGATATAATGTTGCAAAAAAGATCAAGTTAGGTAAGATCGATACTTCCTTATTTTTTAAAAGTGACAAAGGTCAGAACTTCCAATACCATGCTGGCAATAAAAAGGCCTCCTAACACGCCATTAGTATGAGTAAGTGCCAACTCTAAATCTACTAAAAAAAATGTTGGATAGTCTTTTTTAGCAAATAATGTTGGATATTCGAAAAACATAAATAAATAAAAACCAGGGCACATATGATACATGCTGTGTTTCTCCTTAATGGATACATTTAGACGATCAAAGATGTTCCCAACTTCTAGGACACAGTTAGGGTTCAGTAGGTGTCAAGTGCTTCAGCAAGAGCGGTAGATGTACAGGGGAAAAAACCAGGAATATGAAACCCCTTGTTCCCTATTATCGATTTTGCCAAACTATGTACGTACCTAGTATTAGTAAGTAGTAAGAGTATAATTATGGTAATAGTGGTGACGATAGTGTCACTAATACTTGTGATAGTGGTTCACTAATACTTGTCATAGTGGTGGCCGTAGTCATAGTATTGATAGTGCTGTAGTCATAATTGTACGGGTAGTAGTAGTTGATACAATAGTACTGGTGGTAGTGATATTGTTAGAGTAGTCATGTTGGCCATAATAGTGGTGGTAGTGGTAGTGGTTGTAGTATCAATAGTGGCAGTAGCAGTAAAGGTAATCACAGTAGTCATATTGGTATTGATAGAAAAGGTGGTGGTGGTGGAGGTATTGGTAGCAGTAGTAGTGATGATGAACAATAATTTAATAGGGAAATAGGAAGCAAACCAAGACAGTGTGTCCTAACAATTCCCATTGTCCATCAGTGAAGGAAAAAAAAATTTCTTTACAATTGGTAGCATGTTTTCTTACTGAGATAAAAATGAACAAGAGTCGTCCATAAACAGAAAAATCCAATGTTCTTCAAAATGAGAAGAGTACTATGGTGTTAAAGTCTAAGAACAATACCTGAGCTCTAAATTTGCCACTGTCTTGATACACTTTGCCTTGTAGAAGTGCCATCTGCACTCCAGAAAAGGATTTACTTAAATCCCCATGCCTACATAGAAAAGAACTAGCTGCCTAACTTGAAATGGGAAGACATTATTTGTGAGCATACCTGGGCAGCAGCAGCTAAGTTGGAAGGATAAGTACCTGCAAGGAATTACATGAAATATGACACATAAAATCATGTCCCTCAATTAATAATACAACAAGATTTGACAATTGAAACTTGAAGGCAACTCCACCTTGATTTATAAAATGTTGGGCAGATGCCAAATTTCCAAGACCGGACATTCCTTGCCTTTGTGATATATTACCCATAAAGGGGGGTCGCCCCATCACCCCCGCCATAGGTGCACCTGCAGAAAGAATGCCATTTCCTCTATCCATAACATTCTGCTCAAGGATTCTAGGACCCATAGGAGTTCCACGATTATATGCCTGCATAAAAAGGTGATCCTATTACTATTAATTACTTAGATATTAACAGATTAATCTAAGATGTGTGAATGACACCAAGACTTCCACAGATACCATTCCAGCGCCCACTCCTAGAACACTGGATCTAGCAACAGCTCCAACAAACTGATTTGCCATGAAAGGCATGTATCCATTTCCTCTTGAAGCAGCAGTCATACCTATTTAAATATATATATATATAAAGGTTACAGCACAACCATTACTGTTAATCTAACCCCAGAAACAAGCCGGTCATTAAAAGTGTACTATCAAGAGCAAAACCAATAGGATCACCAGTAAGAAAAGTAAAACTTATCAAACAGGATAAAGTAGACCACCTGGAATGGCTCCTCTACCCATACCACCAAATGCTTGAGCAGGACCTTGATTTCCAAGGCGTTGCTTGTATGACTTCAATCAATATGGATAACAGTGTTAAATCCTTGATGATAAACGGTACGAAGAAGGTAAAAAGTGAATACATGCATGGACTGAAACTACAGAGCAGATGCTCCACAAAGAAGGATAAAAAACAATGGAGGAGGCACAAATGCAAAGGGAAGTAGCAGCGAATGAGGGGGCACAAGTTGTGTTCAAACAGTAATACCTTAGAGAATCCTCAAATATAATGTAGTGATCATACCTGAGCTGACTTAGATGGATTTGCAAAGCTAACTCGTATATTGAGCCCTCCCAACTCATGACCATCCAATGCAATATGCGCTGGAAAGATTGAGTTTTTTTAGTAAGTGGAAATATTCAAGATTCCCAAATTAATTTTAAGTACAACCAAGAAAGACAAAAATTCCAGGTCCATGAACAGGGTACCCTTGTCAGCACAAGCAGAGTGAAAGAAGTCAATGAAGCCAAATCCACGGATATTCCCATTGATACCAATGGGTAAGAAACAGTCTTTAACTTTCCCATACTGTCCAAAGAGTGATCTCAAAGCTAATTCAGGCTGTCATACATCCATCAGAAAGGCAGTTAGCAAGGGAAAATAGACAGGAAAGTAAAATCCTATGGATCTATACATACATTAGGCATATGCTTTGATATGCGATCCACAAACAGCACAGTCGAGAACATATCCTCAATATTTTTGCAATCTGACCACTCAACACGTAAAACCCGCCCATCCATGTTCACCACGCCCATTGTTGTCTTTGCAGCAATTGCCTACAAAAAGCGACAAAACTAGTACCCAAGAAGAAGAAAATATGGCATACGCTTATTTTCAGGCTATATTGTTGGGCAAACCTGGGATTTCAGGCTATATTCAATAAATCCGTATCCTTTACTCTGACCTGCAGCATTGCGTAGAACCTGAAAAATTAAAAATATCCTTCAGCACAAACATGGTTAAATAATTTCCTTTTTCAAAGTAATTTTTAATTTACCTAGTAATTTAATAACCAAGATAGAGCAGCAGAACTTACAAATGCTCGTTCGACCTTTCCATGTGGTTCAAACATTGTCCTCAATGATGAGTCATCAATATCAGGGGTGAGATTTCCAACAAATAACAATGAGTCAGCACGAAATGCCTCAACAAGCAATGTCCGTACACCAAGTTGTGTATTATGGAGTTTTTCTTGGACAGTAGCAGCTAGCTGGTTATCTCCAGGTGCAGAATCAAATCGGACAACTGTGGCATCTCTTTTTTCGTTTTCAAATGCAATGCTTGAGACTTTTCCATGTTCAGTAAAAAGTGGTAACAACTCCTAATAAGAGTAACCCTCTAATTAGCAACATACCAATTAAGTGAGACTGAACTGATAATACCCTGAGGTCACCAATGAAATCATCAAAATAATAATTCAACCAGCAGCTTTGAATGTAGACAAATCAAGCTGATCTGGACCCAGTAATACAGCTGAGTTCAAAAAATATCAAGCACTATAAAAAGAGGAGTATCAGATATGATACCATTTTATGAGGAACAGCTTCACAAAAACTAAGCATATGCTATGCTTAATCAAGTTCAGGACATAGTAGCACCAGGAAATAACATGCAACAAAAACAGTGCCATAAAGAAAATGGATTGTTGTAATGAAGGTATGCATACATTGCCAAATTCCATGACAGATATTCCGCAAGCAAGATATAATATTATTTTCGTGCTGGAAGTGGTGTTTTTATACTACAGCTGGCATAATCATAAGTTGTTTCTTATTCTTCTTCTCATAAATCTCCCACTTTTATACAATTAAAGCTTTATCTAATTTAATAGCCAATGAAGGAAAAAATACAAAGCAAAAAGCCAAAAAAAACACCAAGGCAACAAAATAAAGGGCATAACCACACGACAAGGTTAAAATCAATAAAATGCATTTGTTAAGTTCCACAAATTTTCAGTTAGGCGATTATTTAAAAAATAAATAAAAAAATTGGCCTATCAAAAATGTACAAAGAAATAGCAAAAGGACTAAAGGCTTGGGAAGCTTTGTGACTTAAGGGGAGAAACGACACTTCGTGCAAACTCTTGGATATACCAATAACTCAGTTACACATCATAAAATTACAAAGCATTTTATAGTACAAAGTCCTAAAATCAACGCAACTTCCTACACATCAAGAATCTAGAAGGATTTCAGAAAGACCACCAAAGTAAAGATATTTGGGCATGGTTTTATTTTCTCTTGATAAACTAAAGCAGAACCAACTATAAAAAAAAATAAAAAAAATAAAAAAACAAAACAAAACAAAACAGAAAACAAAAAAACAAAAGCAAAAACAAAAAAAAATAAATAAATGAGCACTCGTTTAGATTTTTTCTTAGAGAATAAAAACATCACGCTTCTGCTCGCCCTTGACATATCCTAACATACCCTTGAGTTCTTACCTGAAAGAGCGACCAAGATGTAGAATCTTACACTCAGGCACCAACGTGCTTTCTGTGTGGTGGAAGAAGACAGCAAAATCAATTATCGGCATGCTTCTATCCAAGAGTAACAAACTGGCTGCATATCAGGAAAAAAACATGCTAGAGTGTACCATGGGTGTTAGTTCCAAGTCTCAACCAAGAAGAGAAGAAAAGATTCACCAAAAGACCCATATCCTTGATCGCCCATACCCGAACATCCAAAGGTCACCTAGCGCTTAAAGCCAATTTGCATTTGCCACCAACTTGTTGAATTAAAAATACTGTTTCCAAATTTGTTGGCAACAAGACAGCTTTTTGTAACCTTTTTTTTCCAAGTGTGGTTGACACAACTTTTGTGACTTACAAAATTTGTTTGTAACAAGACACCATTTCTATAATCTTATCAAATCGATTTGCAACAAGATGAATTTTTTATGATGACTTCAACATCATGTTATAACGCACAAAAGAGTTCATGCCATATTAGAAGTACGCAAATAGATAGTTTGTATATTCTATAAGTTGAATGACAAAACTTTATGTCAAACACTAAGTTTAAATGAATCCATACATAGCATGATATATCATATAACCCTATAATTAAATGTTGTTAGGTCACAAAAAAAGAAATGCATGCAATATATGCATTCCTCAAGTCAGTTTTTGCCTTACTAAATGAAAAAAAACCATATTCAGAAGTTATGATCATTATATTTGTATCTTTTTCAGTGATTGGATGGATTTATGTTGCAACTCCAGTTCCAACTCAGATATCTGAACCCTATATTTTTCAGTAGTACTAATCTTATTGACCATATGCATAGAAGATTACAATGGCGACTTACTGCATAAAAAATTAATATTGATGATCCATGTAACGCAGGTGCTACAAATCTTTGGGGATAAATGCAATAAGCATTCTACGATCATAGAATTTATAGGATATTTTATGTACATAAAACTAAAATTTCCAGCCAGTCCTTATATCATTTAAGGCATTTCTCCAATTCATTAAGAAGATTCCAGCAAGAAATGCTTTCCCATATTTTAAAACATAAGGATTACCCTTTCAACTTTTACAGGCATTTCCAATTGTTAAAATATAAATGCATTTTCCAATTGCAAAACTTAGGAATCTGTTAGTTGTTTCCTTTAATCCAGAACGCTTATATTTGATAGGAACTCAGGAATCAATTATATCTGTTTCTTTTCTTTTTTTTTAAATAGGAATCAGCTATTCCTTTCCTTAACATAAATGACATTTCCTTTCTATGATGAACCTTTCATTCTCCAAATTCCAACAAACTATGATTAGCTAAGAAAATTATAATACCATGAATTTGAACGGTTGGTCAAGTTGCACTTACAATGATATTATCCAACCTTCAGTAGACCATACAAAACTGCATGCTGCTGCCTTCCCATCCTCCATCCTGGTGCATGGCACATGGCAGTTCCATTCACACATGTCTTGATGTCTTTTACATCAGTTTGAAAATTTGAATATGAAGCTTTTCTTATTTCAGTCTCAATACAAGAACATGTTCACCCAAAACTCTCATTACAACTTTTTCCCAGAAAATATCATCAAGCTGTTTCATGCTTGTTACATCTGTATTTTAGAGGTGTATGTAAACAATGAGAAACAAACAACACAGACACCATCTTTTTGGTTTCTGATAATTAATTTCATCTTTAATAGCAGCAAAAACTCTGCTGACCCTTAAAGGAAGATCTATTGAAGTTATCCACTTATTCTCTTCTACTTGAGTAAAAGTTATGTTATGTGCCCATGGAAACCTATAACTTTCCACAACAAGAGGACTCTGACAGGATAAGGGAAAGGAAAGAAAACAAATAGAAGATACTGTAACATCTGTTTTTTCAAGTTTCAACAGAATATGAGCTCTGGAGCAGAAAATTAGAAAAAAAAAAAGTTACGTGTACAAATGAGCGAACAGAAAACAACTTCTTCCATTCTCAGTTTTCTTTCAATTCAAAAAATAAACAAATAAGAAAGCTTCCATGACATGTTGAATATCTACTATTGAATCAATATTTGAAACATCCATATTATTATAATTCAATACAATGCCTAGAACTTCTAACCAGAAGCCCGATATTTTTCCAGTAAGTATTGAGCAAGGCCAAATCCTTTTCAGTGGATGTATCAACTGAGAGAAAAATTGCATAGTGACCATGCTGGGCATTCCCTTAAATTTGTTTGGGTAGGCTGAAAATAGTTCATCTTTCATGAAATCCTCGAGATATACTACATCACACCTATATCTCAACATACACCTGGAGAATGCCATTCAAATGCAAATGCCCTTTCTTGGAGGAGACTTACGTTTGACTCCTTCAGCAAGGGGTGATCTTAGTTCTACCTCTAACCCTTCCATCCTTCCTACCTTCCATATATTTTAGAACCCATCCCCATATGTCTGCATTCTGCACCTTGTAGTGCAACTGTACATAAAGCTAGACTTCCACCTGATTCCTTATCAAAAAAAAAAGAAAGAAAGGAGTACAACAAAGATCCTAGAAATTGTATTAAATGCTAAAACATCTCAAGCTAGACTGGCATTCCAGGGGTGGAGGAAGTCGAACCTAAGGTGACTGGTGAAGAGAAGGAAATTATGCCAATAAGCATGGCCAGTTGTAAAGGGCTATGAGTTATAGAGAATTAGATGAATCACACTACTTCTAGTCAAATTAATTTAAACAATTAATGCAAATTTTCATCGCATCAGGAGGGAAGCAAAGACAGTTGCTGTGACAACCTTGAAAAAGTAAGGGGTCACTCATCCCTCATTTTTTAATCACCAACCACAATTTCCATTGTTCACAGACAAATTCATCCCAAACCATTTTGGCATCTCTTTCTCCTCTTTGAATTAAAAAAACCAGAACATTGACTTTCACAATCCAATTTACTGATCGACGAAATACTGTTAGCAATAAAAGAAGTTTCTCAATGTGGTAATCCATGATGGCTCCTGAACTCATGAGATGCTTGCTTTTTATACCATGTCACATAAGTTCCTTCTATTGGTATCTGGATAAAATAATTTCCGTAGTAAATAACACGTAGGTAAAACCTAAGTTCTCAAGACTTGGCAATTTTTACATCCTTTCCACCAAATAATATCAGACTGGTCTACGAAAGCCCATATTGCACAATGTGCTTCTTTGTATCTGTTTTTCAGGGTATACTATGTTACTGTGCTTCAAATGCATATAGAAAACAACTTGCAATTTATTATTTTCAAAGAAAAATCTCAAGGTGTCGAGGATGAGCATACCTCTTCAGTAGCAGACCCACCAGTAATGGTCACACGAACACAAGGCTTTGGGAGCCAATGGGAAAGAATCTCCACTGTTTTAACTTCAGGAAATTGCTCCTCCTCTTCAGTTCTTGCTCCATCTTCTTTGACAACACCTCTATTATCACTTTCTTCGTTCAAATTTTCATCAGTTTCTTTACCAATCTCCTTCTCGTCATCTCCCTTCTCTGGTGCTTCTTTAACACCAAGGCCCACATCATCCCCTTCACCATTTTCTTCATTAATATCCTTATCACCTTCATTTTCGATCTCTCTTTCATTGAGTCCATTCCCTATACCAAACGCCTTATCATTTTGCTTATCAACCCCCATACCCATACTGCCATCTTCCTTCCCAGGTTCCTTATTGTTAAAGGTATCCATCTCCTCGTTGATTTTGTTGCCATTTTCGATCTCTCTCTCAACTTCATTTGCCATGTTTTCGTGTTCCAAGCTATCATCTTCTGTCACTAAGCCATCCTTCTCATCAAGAACCTCATCAGGTAACTTAACATTTTCATCTCCATCCAAAGAATCCTTCACGGTAGAACCCTCCTCATTAAACCGAGATTCAACATCCAAACACTTGTTGCCCCCAATCAATCCACCAGTCATGGCTTCGTCTTCATCTACCTCAGACAAAACCCGAGAGTCCTCTCCATCGACCTTCTCGACTGGATCCAAATCGTTCATTAAGGAATCGCTCACTGTTTCAGGCAAGACTTCCCGGTTTTCTTCGCCGGAATGTCCATTGAGGTCATCAGAAATAGCATTTTCAGTCGATTTTTGGCCAGCCAAGTTTTGTTCGATAGCCGGAGGAGATCTTGTGTGGTCTGATTCCGCCATTCTGGGGCTCTACGGGATAGCGTTTTCTAGGGTTAGGGTTCGTGTTTTCGCAGGACAAAAGGACAGAGAGACAAAACCCTAGCGCGACGGAAACCGATACCAATACACTGATTCCTCAATAGTCGAGATAGGGAAAAAGTTTAGATAGGGGTGCATCTCAAAATTCCACTCCTACCTCCCGGACACGAGAAAAATGGATTTTAATTCTTGTACGCTGGACCGCGGTTCTACATATGTGGCCCAGAAAGTGTAAAACATCTATTTTAAATATAAATGCAAGTAGGTGTTTCATCATCTAAAACCGATCAAATGTTTTTTTATTAGAATTATTATTTCAAATTTTTAAAATTTATTTATTTGTTCATATTCATGATCTCCATGTTAAAAATTATATGTCCTTAAAATTAAGTTTTAAAATCCATCTCAAAAATAAATTTATCAAGGGGCCCACATTTCTACATATGTGGTCTTGCCGCATAAAAACCGGGTCCCTAAAATAGTTTAGTTTTAGTATAGTATTCATATTCAGATTTCAGGACGTAAGAATTTGGATCGATCAATTCAATTATTTCTAAATGTTTCACCGATTACCTATAGAAAAAGAAATAAAGGTCGACCACCCATACAAGAAGCGGCTAGAAGAGCCGAAGAAATTGTTAGAATTCTATGAAATAGTCAAGTAGCTTTTTCAAACTACTAATTGGTGTCCTTGCTCTTTGCTTCGTCTTTGTATTCGCTTTTTAAGCTCAAGCATTTACTTTTCTAGTTAGAAACCTTGGGGCTAATGTAGGATCTACTCAAAGACCCACCGGTTTAGGTAAATATCTAATACGTTCTCCAATTGGGGAGGTCATTTTTGGAGAGTACAAGCCTACTGAAAAATAGAAAGGGTTAGTAAGAAAACATTTGGACCGTTAGTTTCCATTGTTTTCAGATGGAATGCCTACCTGCATCCCTCTTTAATATGGATGCTTTACACTTTCTGGGCCGTATATGTAGAAATGCGGGCGAGCCCACGTGAAACAATTTTATTTTTTTGATTTTTAAGTGTTCACGTATCTATTTGATCTATTCCATTTTCGAAACTTTAAATATTATAATTAGATATGAAAATAAAATTTTAAGTCATCATGAAAATAATTTTTTAAATCATCACATTGGTACTGTAATAATATCTTTCAATACTATTTGAAGGTGCACCTTATCTTTTATAAAAATTTGAAATTTTGAAGGTGCGCCACAATTTTGAGGGATGAAAAAAGGGTTTTACAAAATTTTCATCCCTCAAAATTAGGGATATTAAACCATGCTTGAAAAATTTTCATCCCTCAAAATTAGTTTAATGCCATCTCCATGCTTAAAAAATATTTTTATTTTTCTACAAATATATGAATAGGAAACATGCGATGGATTATTTTTAATACATGATGACATCTTTTTTACAAAGGTTTACACTTCAAAACGTTTATTTCTACTTTTCTAAATTTTAATAATAATTTTTAATATTATCAAATTTCATGTCATTATTCATTTTCAATATTTTTGGATTCTAGTACAATAATTTAATTTCCTAGGATGTATAAGTGTGCTCAAACTATATTGTTGATTTTTTTTGTTTGAGTTTTTTATTTTTCGAATTGTTTAGACATTAATATTTTTGAAATAATCAAACTGACTTCAAATTTTGTGGGTATGTACCCCTCTTATTGGTGCACCTAAGAAAAATACGAAAAAATATTTCAAATGATAAAAATTACCAGTGTTACGAGACATGGACTTGTGGACTCGGCCAAGTTACTCGCCCTTGCCCATTGGGTGGCCGAATTTCTTCAATTTGGTATATAACTCGGGGCACATGGAATTTTTAAACTTCCCCCCAAAAAAAGGGATTGTTTTATAAATTTCTTATACATAATTTGGAATTTTTTATGTAAATAGTGGTGATTTTTTCCAAAGTCTCTAATTTTTATATTTCTTCTTTTGGATATTTTAAAATACCCCAACTATAAATCATGTTTTGTACATCTATATTTCTATTATTTTCTAGGCGTATTTGGACCTATTTTACTTTGTTTTTGGGTTTATTTAATTTTTAATACCTTTATTTTATTTTAATATTTTTTGGTTCTCTTTTTCTTTCAATACCTGGCCCAATGCGAATTTCTAAAATAAAAAATTACAAAAAATAACCACATATGTGTTAGGGATTGTATACGATAAGACTGTTCGATTTTAGTATAAGAAGGTCATAATCACACTTAGCCATAAGATGTAGAATGCAATAGCATAAAATATGTCTCATAGTTTGATAAATTTTATTCTGGATTCTGTGTCTAGCTAATAACACAATCCCAACCACTTAAAATTACATGTAATGGTCGATAATAATTATAACTTCCTTAAACCAAAAGTAAATATTCATGTTTCTTTCCTTTTATTTTTTATGTTTTGGGGGTATTTCATTTGT
Organism: Amborella trichopoda; assembly: GCF_000471905.2. Next base: position 3,784,147 of record NW_006500353.1, read on the forward strand.
TTGAAGAGACTCTTTTGGGGCTTTTTAGGTGCTTGGCAGCTATTTGGCTCGTCAAATATAGATTTTTACTTTAACATACTAAGAGACATCCGTTCTCATTATAGACTCTGGAATTGAATGAGTATGAAAGAATCTCAAGTGGCAAAACACCGTGTTAAGAGAATTACTTGACCTCCAAATTCCCAAATCATTTTTATTCATATATAAGACTAACATTTGAAAGAAAGAGCTTAAAAATTTTTCAAAATAAATGCCCACTACAAAATTGACGCTACTGAAGATTTGATGGATAATTTGATCAAAGTTTTTAGTATCACATTGGACATTTTCACCTCTTGAAGGCCCTTGATTAGGCATTTAGAAGAAGTGTATAATGTGCTTCCATAAGAGCACCTCATAGGCATCTTACCCATCCTTTGTCCTAGGGGTGGCAATGGACCCGGACCCGGACCCGACCCAGGTCTAGGTATGTGTCCAAAAATTGGACCCAGCAGGTCAGGTTTGGGTTGGACCCGAACCCAGACCCAACTTGAATAGAGTCATTATTTAAATAATACTTAATAGTATTTAGATAATATTTAAATGAATATAATCATATATTTTAAGTTGTAATATTAAATAATACATTATGTATTTAACATAATATTTAAACATATTGAAATATAAATTTTTTCATTTTTAGGTTGGTCCTATCCGGTCCGGGTCTTAGGTCCAATAACTTTGCATCTGATTGGGTCTAGGTCCGGACGGACCCGAACCCGACCCGACCCTACCCGTTGCCACCCCTACTTTGGCCAAAAGCAAAAGGCCCACCGAGCTCGAGAGAGGAAATATAATAGCGGGATCCTCAAATTGATTCAAGCAGTACCTTCAAAATGTTCACCCACTTCTCCTTTTAATTAAAACTTAAGCTCTATATCTATAAATAATTAATTAATTGCCATACTCAATTGAAGCCCACTATTGATAATATCAATATGCGCATGCCGTAAACAATTAAAGGAAAATGGTTGATGGTCTAATGGAGCTAGACCAAAGCTTACCTTTCATTCTACAGCCAAAACAACTTGCTAGGGGAATTTGATTGACCTTCAAGACTTTCAAATCATCTTAATTCAACTCTAAGATTAGTTTTATTTTTTTTTTAACAAAAGTCAAGAAAATAATTTGAGCTCAAAAAATGTGCCAAATGAATTTGAGGATCAAATCTAGGGTCCTAAGACCTCATCGAAATACCCCCAAAAAAAAAGAAAGAAAGAAAGAATCGGGAAAAATAAAATACATTATCTTTAATATCCAATAAATTCATACTTTTTAAGAATTGTTGTTAATGGATTTTTCTTTATAATTAAAATTTCTGAATTATCTAAGAAAATCATTTTTGTGCTTTCATCTTTCCTAAATTTATTTATTGCATAACTTTTTTATTTCATTGAGAAAGTACAACTTTTAAATATATCTATCCTTGGTATCCTAAAAATCTCTAATTGATTTTTAATTTTTTAGTACAATTTTCAAGCACTTGAAAATAATTTTTTTACCCTGACCAAAGAGAGGAGAATTCATCTTTATAACTTATTTTTAAAAGTCTGGAAAATTTAATGATTTTATATGAGTTTTATTCTTTAAAATGGTTTTTAACTAACTTGTAGTTTATACTAAAAATTATGTCCATTCTATTTTCCATACCAGTATTTTGGGATTTATTTTTTAAGTATAATATTAGAATATATAATTGGTTTCTTGAAATTTTAATGCTTTTTTCACTCGTGACTCTTTTTGAAATTTTTTAGAGAGATTTTGAATATAAATATCCAAGTAACTTTATCATGAGTTTTTCATGGTTTAAATTTATTTAATTACTAAAATTTAAATTGTTTATGATGAGTATCCCAAATTTTTCGTATTTATGCCTTTTGATTTTCTCTTTATATACTTACTGGGGTACGGTTTGTATAGAGCCAAGGCTATAAACAATCAAAATAAAGTGTACATTCAAATAATGTCGCAAACTATGGTTTCAATACTGGAAATCTTTGTGATAGCCTTAAAGTATATTTCCATCTTTAATTCTAAAATTTAAAGCTTAAAAAATAGTGTAGATTGAGCAGATCTATGAAAACTTGAAAATTGATAGTCGAAAAATGCGTTACAAGATACACTAGTTCCAAAACTTGAAATCTATTTTTTTCTTATGTCCATGCATTTTGATGTCGAGATGATCAATTTGATGATATTTGGGCATCAAAATTACCTCTTCTAGGGAAATTTTTTACCAAACTTTGTTCATACTGGACGTCACGTAAACTACACCGGCTTCCATTTGATATATTCTTTTAAAATTTAATATTTTGTTACTTTTCATATATATACATCCAATGTATATAAATCGACTAGTTTTGTATGAATAGTGAATGCAAATCGGTTCGTTTTACAAGTCAAAGACATTAGTAATTGCAAATTTGCAATAGTTATAAACACGAAAAAATTTATACGCATTGGGGGATGCATTCCTACATTTAGCCCCTGGCATAAACCATCCATTTTAAAGATTAAAAAATCACTGTTTTTAACCCTTCGAATTTATTTATTTATATATATTAATGATCTCTATGTCAGATATTATATATTCCTAAAAAATTAGGGCCAAAACCCATTTCAATTAAGAGGGAACGCATTCCTACATATGAGTCTGGGGACAAACTCTGTCCTATAATCTCATAATGGATGTTTGAGATAGAACACGGAGTAGGAATTTTGCATTCTTATAGAACGAGAATAAGGGTTAATTCGTGACTCAAAGAATAGAGAAAAACTATCAAAAAATTTTAAAATGTACCACTCGATGCTTTATGAAGAATAGTTTGTGCTCTTGTTAAAAAAAAAAGAAGTAGAGATAAATTTTGAATCCATCTTAGGGATTTTTGGATCCAATCATATTAGGGGTTAACAGTCTATAACATGGTGAACATGAATACGAGACATAAATGTAAAAATAATTTTTATTGATGTATTTTCTGCACTCTTGATTTTTGGGTTCAGGTTGTATCACCACCTTTTTTTATTTTTGGTATCACCACCTTTTTTATTTTTGGATTCAGGTGGTATCACCACCTTTTTATATCCATATTTACGATGGATGTTAGATAAGTCAGGGGACAGGTGACATATATGTAGAGTTACATCCCCGGCACAAGTTCCAACATTAAAGAGAGTTGTAAGCAAGATGCACCTAAAAAATCTTATAAAAGAGAGTGATCCGGCATTAAAGAACCCTCTAATTGTTCATCTTGATCTCGAGATGGGTGGATATGGAGAAAAACAAGAATTTCAAATCCAAAAAATAGTGTATATTGTAAAAGTTACTTGGATGATCTAATTTCAACATGTTCAAGTATTTCTTGATTTGCTCAATTTTTACTATTTTAAATTTTATAACTAGTGATGAAAATAGATATTCAATAATGCATAAGGATTCTGGCACTGCACCCGAACCACACCTTATTTCTATAGTACAAGGAAGCAACCTTGTACAAAACCTTACGCAACATTAAAAAACCAAGCATTCAGCGATTGATTCATATAAAATATACCTGAGGTCTTTAAAGGATACTGATTTTTTACACGAATTTTAGAGTAACGCAAATGGAATTTAACGTATCCTATCAAAATTTGGCCAAACTCTTGTGGAAATTTTTGCTTTTATATATAGAATAATCCAAAAAAACATTATTGCCCATATAGAAAACCAATCACATTAACTTAAAATTCTCCATATAGAAAACCAATCACATTAATTGAAAATTCTACGATGAAGAACAAAAATTATTATAATTAAAAAAACCTTCTCTTTTCATAAGAAATTATACAAAATTAACCCACCCTAAAGCAATCTTTTACCAAACTAACCCACTCTAAACAAAACTAACGCAACCTAAAGCAATCTTTTACAAAAACTAACCCAAGCAATCTACTTCATTGCAAATAGAGTTGGTTTATAAAGAGAATAGGTTTTGCACCGATGACGGTGTCCTTCAACTGGCTCCAACTGTTTTTGATTTATATGATAAATAAATATATCTAAACTCACTCGATTTTGAAGGAATAGCTTGTCTTCATCATAAAAGAAAACCGGGTAAAACCAAGATTCCAAGTTATGATCATGCTGATTTATTAGTTCCTCCCACTCCCACCCTCTGTCTTCCTTCTTCAAAATCCAACCCACCAATTTCTGATCATCGGTTATTCCGATAAAACAAGCGCTGTCCCCGAATGCTATAAGTGAACATAAACATTCACGTGGCGGCAAGGAAATTTGAGACCAACATTCATTCTCCATATCAAAAACTATCAAACTATCGTCTTCTTCTGTTAGATAAGACTTTGAATTGAGAGATAGCATTCGAAGGCATGGATTTTTTCGTTCGAAACTTGGATGAAGTTTTATTATTCTCCAATTACCAATTCTTGAATCGAAGATATGATATTTGCCCATCTCAGTCCAGCCCTTTGATGTTTGAGCTAAAATCTTAAAATCACATGAACTTGGATCGAAATAAAACCCAAACAGATTGACATTGGGCAAGGATTCAGAGATGGTTGTGCATATGCTAGTGACCGGGTTTATTATGATGAATGTGTAGTCGAAGTATGTGTAGTCTAAGTCATTTGTTTGGCACAAGCAGCACAGCATGCCTTGAGAGCACTCTATACCCTCTAGATTGTCTATCTTAAACTTAGAGTAGCGTTGTACTACTTGAGAACCATTGTTGCATAAGAAGGTTAACCGGTTCATAAAATCGGGCATTCTAGAGAGACAGATGGAAAAATACTGGGAAGTATTACTGGGAGAAAGGTAGTGAATTCTTGCAAATAAGGAGAAAGTAGGAGTTCTTTCCATGTCTTGTTTAGGCATTTGAAATCCATTAAGAATTCTAAAGGAAAGTGCAAGAGGATTTCAATTACCAGATCATCCGGTAAGAGTGGAGATAGAGAAACTTCTTCTTGTATTGAAGTTTCATTGGCTTGAGAGAACCTTGAACGCATCCATGTCATGATGGATAAAATTTGAACAAGAAAACAATTGGATTTCATGGCCGAAAAAATTCGAGCAAGAGAACCTGTCAATTTCAAGAAAGAGAAAATTGGAGCAAGAGAAACCGTTGAGCCCATTGATTTCAGTACTCGAACAAGAGAACCTGTTTCAATTCAAGCAAATGAAAATATATAATTGATTTCAGTACTGAAGCAAGAGAACATGTTTCAATTCAAGCAAATAAAAATATATAATTGATTTCAGTACTGGAGCAAGAGAACCTGTTTCAATTCAAGCAAATGAATATATATAATTGATTTCAGTACTGGAGCAAGAGAACCTGTTTCAATTCAAGCAAATGAATATATATAATGGAATGCTAATCGTATTTCCTAATGTGTTTGCTTTTCAACTTCTAGAGGGGCTTTAGAGTTAACCTTATTCAAAGATACAAAAATTCATTTGGGCATTTCAAGATTCTTATTTTAAGTTTAGGAACAAAATTAGTTCTCAATCACCATATGATTTCGACAACATTAACATAATTATCATTGAGGATGAGGCTTAGATAGATAGCACGCAAGTATGCAATGTTAATTTCTTATATTGATTTTTAAAATATTTAAGAATGGACAAGTTGCCGCGAATGCAAATTTAAAATGTTAAAAATTCATATGTAAAAATAAATATAGCCATAGTTATAACTTTACATCATAAAAAATATAGTTTAAAAGCACAAAAGTTTTAAAAATTGGTGTTCCATTTATGTAGTCGAGAAAATAATTTATAAAAAAAATTCCTGCAGTTAAGAAAAATGAAAATTAGTTGTAATTAAA
>NW_006500352.1:0-34904 GCF_000471905.2 Amborella trichopoda
CAGAGATTACACCTGTCAAAGACGGAGAAAGCCCTAGCTAGTGAGTCATGTATGAAGTCTTATCTTTCAACGACTTAGAATAGCTTCGACGAGTGATCCCAATCGTGGAAGAACTCTCCTCATTCTCGTTAGCTTGAAGAAACTCAATTTCTTTTAGAAGCAGCTCAATTTATTTTATACCAAAAAATACCTCACATTATTTTCCTTACGTAATTTTATTTTTTGTTACCGAAATGCACATCGATTTATTTGTTTTAGAAAAAAAGCATCAAATTACTTTTTTTTGCCTCATTTTATTTTTTCTTAACAAAAAATATCTCAAACTGTTTTTCACTACCTCGTTTTTTTTTTCGGTCACCAAAAAGTACCTCAGTTTATTATATTTTCTTTACCTGATGTTATTTTTTATTTCCCAAAGTCACCTCAATTTTCTTTATTTTTTACCAAAAAATACTTCAAATTTTTTTTCTTTGTCTCATTTTATACATTATTACCAAATAATTTTTTGATTTATTTGTTAACTAAAAATACCTCAGTTTATTCGTATTTGCCAAATGTACCTCAATTTATTTATTTTAGCAAAAAGCACCTCAAATTTTTTTTCTTTACCTCTTTTTTATTTTTTGTTTCTATAAATAACCTCAACATATTTTTTACCAATGAACAGCACCAATTATTTTTCTTTGCATCATTTTACGTTTTGTTGCAAAAAAGTACCTCAATCTATTATTCAAACGAAAGACACCTCAGTTTCCTTTCGGTTGCCAAAAAGTATCTCAATTTAATTTTTACCAAAAAATGCCGAAAATTGTTTTTTTTACCTCCTTTTAGTTTTTATTATAAAAAAGTGCACAGCAGTTTTTTTTTTTCCACAACAAATACATCAAATTATTTTTATTTTTCTTTACCTCGTTTTTATTTTCTTTTGCAAAAAAAACAGCTCAAACTGTTTTCCTTGGCATCATCTAATTTTTTTATTACCCAAAAGTAGCCCTCTTTATTTTTATGTAAAAAGAACTTGAGTTTTGTTTTTTCTTTAATTACCAAAGGGTACCTCAATTTCTATATTTTTACGAAAAATCCACAAATTATTTTTCGTTACGTTATTTTGTTTTTTATTACCAAAAAGTACCTCTATTAAGTCTTTTAACAAATAACTTTAACTAAAGTTGGTTTCCTTTAAAAAGTTTTATTTTTTATTAGCAAAGAGTTCCTCCGTTTTTTTTTTTTTTTATCAAAAAATACCTCATTTCATTTTTCTTTACCTGAATTTATTTTTTATTTCGCAAAAGTTCCTCAAATTATTTCTTTTGCTTCATTTTATTCTTTATTTCCAAATAATTCCGCAATTTGTTTTTCAAAAGAAAAATACCTCAGTTGATTCAAATTTCCAAAGAGTACCTCAAACTATTTATTAAGCGAAAAATATCTCAGCTTATTCTAATTTTCAAAGAAGACCTCAAATTATTTATTTAACTAAAAAAACCTCGAATTATTTTTCTTTACCTTATTTTTCTTTATTTTCAAAAATAACCTCCACTTATTTTTCTTACAGAAAAATACCACAAATTATTTTTCTATACCTCATTTTATTTTTTATCACAAAAAAGTACCTATATATTTTTTTTAAACGAAAAAATACCTCATTTTATTTTTAATTACAAGAAGCAGCTCAATTTATTTTATACCAAAAAATACCTCACATTATTTTCCTTACGTAATTTTATTTTTTGTTACCGAAATGCACATCGATTTATTTGTTTTAGAAAAAAAGCATCAAATTACTTTTTTTTGCCTCATTTTATTTTTTCTTAACAAAAAATATCTCAAACTGTTTTTCACTACCTCGTTTTTTTTTTCGGTCACCAAAAAGTACCTCAACTTATTTTAGTTACCAAAGAGTACCTAAATTTATTTTTCATACTAAATAACACCTCAATTTATTTTAGTTACTGAAGAGTACCTCAAATTATTTTTTTAACCACTAAAATAACTCAAATTACTTTTCTTTAGCATATTTAAATTTTATTTTTATCGAAAAGTAGCTCATTTTATTTTTAAAACGAAAAATATCTCAGCTTGTTTCAATTTCTGAAATTTACCTCAATTTATTGTTTGACCAAGAAAATACCTCCAATTATTTTTCTTTGCCCCATTTTATTTATGATTACCTAAAGGTTCCTCACTTTGTTTTTTAACAAAAAATACATCGAAAAAAAGTTTTTTTACCACATTTTATTTCTTATTACCGAAAATACCTCAACCGATTTGTTTACAAAACAAAAAACCTCAGTTTATTTTAATTAACAAAAAGTTACTCAATTTATTTTTTTACAAGAAAAAATGCCTCATTATATTTTTCTTTACCTGAAGTTATATTTTATTTCCCAAAGTCTCCTCAATTTTCTTTATTTTTTACCAAAAAATACTTCAAATTATTTTTCTTTGTGTCATTTTATTCTTTATTTCCAAATAATTTATTAATTTATTTGTTAAGGAAAAATATCTCAGTTTATTCCCTTTTGCCAAAAGTACCTCAATTTACTTATTTTAGCAAAAAGCACCTCAAATTTTTTTTCTTTGCCACATTTTTATTTTTTATTTCTAGAAATAACCTCAACATATTTTTTTCCAATGAACAGCACGATTTATTTTTCTTTGCCTCATTTAACGTTTTATTGCAAAAAAGTACCTCAATCTTCTATTCAAACGGAAGATACCTCAGTTTCCTTTCGGTTGCCAAAAAGTATCTCAATTTATTTTGTACCAAAAAATGCCGCAAATTGTTTTTTCTTACCTCATTTTACTTTTTATTACAAAAAAGAGCACGCCAATTTTTGTTTTCCACAACAAATACATTAAATTATTTTTATTTTTCTTTACCTTGTTTTTATTTTCTTTTGCAAAAAAAACGGCTCAAACTGTTTTCCTTTGCATCATCTTATTTTTTTATTACCCAAAAGTAGCCCTCTTTATTTTTATGTAAAAAGAACTTGAGTTTTGTTTTTTCTTTAATTACCAAAGGGTACCTCAGTTTATTTATTTTTATAAAAAATCCACAAATTATTTTTCTTTACGTTATTTTGTTTTTTATTACCAAAAAGTACCTCTATTAAGTCTTTTAACAAAAAACTTTAACTAAAGTTGGTTTCCTTTAAAAAGTTTTATTTTTTATCAGCAAAAATTTCCTCCAATTTTTTTTTTTTTATCAAAAATACCTCATTGTATTTTTCTTTACCTGAATTTATTTTTTATTTCGCAAAAGTTCCTCAAATTATTTCTTTTGCTTCATTTTATTCTTTATTTCCAAATAATTCAGCAATTTGTTTTTCAAAAGAAAAATACCTCAGTTGATTCTAATTTCCAAATAGTACCTCAAACTATTTATTAAGCGAAAAATATCTCAGCTTATTCCAATTTTCAAAGAGTACCTCAAATTATTTATTAAACTAAAAAAACCTCGATTGATTTTTCATTACCTAATTTTTCTTTATTTTCAAAAATAACCTCGACTTATTTTTCTTATAAAAAAGTACCACAAATTATTTTTCTATACCTCATTTTATTTTTTATCACAAAAAAGTTCCTCAATTTATTTTTTAAACGAAAAAATACATTAGTTTTTTTTTTATTTCAAAAAGCAGCTCAATTTATTTTATACCAAAAAATACCTCACATTATTTTCCCTAAGTAATTTTTTTTTTTGTTACCAAAATGCACATCGATTTATTCTTTTTAGAAACAATGCATCAAATTACTTTTGCTTGCCTCTTTTTTTCTTTTCTTAACAAAAAATATCTCAAACTATTTTTCATTACCTCGTGTTTTTTTTCGGTCACCAAAAAGTACCTCAGTTTATTTTAGTTACCAAAGAGTACCTAAATTTATTTTTCTTACTAAATAACACCTCAATTTATTTTAATTACTGAAGAGTACCTCAAATTAAATTTTGAACCACTAAAATTACACAAATTACTTTTCTTTAGCGTATTTAATTGTTATTTTTACCGATAAGTAGCTCATTTTATTTTTAAAACGAAAAATATCTCAGCATTTTTTAATTTTTGAAATTTAGCTCAATTTATTGTTTGACCAAGAAAATACCTCCAATTATTTTTCTTTGCCCCATTTTATTTATTATTACCAAAAGGTTCCTCACTTTGTTTTTTTAACAAAAAATACATCAAAGTTTTTTTTCCACATTTTATTTCTTATTACCGAAAATACCTCGACCGATTTGTTTACAGAACAAAAAACCTCATTTTATTTTAATTAACAAAAAGTTGCTGAATTTATTTTTTTACAAGAAAAAATGGCTCATTATATTTTTCTATACCTGATGCTATTTTTTATTTCCCAAAATCTTTTCAATTTTCTTTATTTTTTACCAAAAAATACTTCAAATTATTTTTCTGTGTCTCATTTAATTCTTTATTACCAAATAATTTATTAGTTTATTCGTTAACGAAAAATACCTCAGTTTATTCTTATTTGCCAAATGTACCTCAATTTATTTTTTTTAGCAAAAAGCACCTCAAATGTTTTTTCTTTACCTCATTTTTATTTTTTATTTCTATAAATAACCTCAACATATTTTTTACCAATTAACAGCACCAGTTATTTTTCTTTGCCTCATTTTATGTTTTATTGCAAAAAAGTACCTCAATCTATTATTCAAACGAAAAATACCTCAGTTTCCTTTTGGTTGCCAAAAAGTATCTCAATTTATTTTGTACCAAAAAATGCCGCAAATTGTGTTTTCTTACCTCATTTTACTTTTTCTTACAAAAAAGAGCACACCAATTTTTTTTTTTCCACAACAAATACATCAAATTATTTTTATTTTTCTTTACCTCTTTTTTATTTTCTTTTGCAAAAAAAATGCCTCAAACTGTTTTCCGTTGCATCATCTTATTTGTTTATTACCCAAAGGTAGCCGTTTTTTTTTTTGTCTAAATAGAACTTGAGTTTTGTTTTTTTTTTTTTAATTACCAAAGGGTACCTCAATTTATTTATTTTTACAAAAAATCAACAAATTATTTTTCTTTACGTTATTTTATTTCTTATTACCAAAAAGTACCTCTATTAAGTCTTTTAACAAAAAACTTTAACTAAAGTTGGTTTCCTTTAAGTACTTTTATTTTTTATTAGCAAAAAGTTCCTCGATTTATTTTTTCTTATCAAAAATACCTCATTTTAGTTTTCTTTGCCTGAATTTTTTTTTATTTCCCAAAAGTTCCTCAACTTATTTCTTTTGCTTCATTTTTATTCTTTATTTCCAAATAATTTCGCAATTTTTTTTTCAAAAGAAAAATACCTCAGTTGTTTCTAATTTCCAAAGAGTACCTCAAACTATTTATTTAGCGAAAAATACCTCAGTTTATTCTAATTTTCAAAGAGTACCTCAAATTATTTATTTAACTAAAGAAACCTCGAATTATTTTTCTTTACCTGACTTTTCTTTATTTTAAAAAATAACCTCGACTTATTTTTCTTGCAGAAAAATACCACCAATTATTTTTCTATGCTTCATTTTATTTTTCATCACAAAAAAGTACCTCAATTAATTTTTAAACGAAAAATACCTCAGTTTATTTTTAATTACAAGAAGCAGCTCAATTTATTTTATACCAAAACATATCTCACATTATTTTCCGTACGTAATTTTATTTTTTTTTTCCAAAATAAATGCACATCGATTTATTTTTTTTAGAAAAAATGCATCAAATTACTTTTGTTTTCCATATTTTTTTTTCTTAAAAAACAATATCTCAAACTTTTTTTCATTACCTCGTTTTGTTTTTCGGTCACCAAAAAGTACCTCAGTTTATTTTAGTTGCCAAAGAGTACCTAAATTTATTTTTCTTATTAAATAACACCTCAATTTATTTAATTACTGAACAGTACCTCAAATTATTCGTTTAACCGCTAAAATAACTCAAGTTATGTTTCTTTAGCATATTTAATTGTTATTTTTACCGAAAAGTAGCTCATTTTATTTTTAAAACGAAAAATATCTCAGCTTGTTTTTATTTCTGAAATTTACCTCAATTTATTGTTTGACCAAGAAAATACCTCAAATTATTTTTCTTTGCGCCATTTAATTTATTATTACCAAAAGGTTCGTCACTTTGTTTTTTTCACAAAAAATACATCAAAAAAAAGTTTTTTTGCCACATTTTATTTCTTATTACCGAAAATACCTCGACCGATTTGTTTACAAAACAAAAAACCTCAGTTTATTTGAATTAACAAAAAGTTGCTGAATTTATTTTTTTACAAGAAAAAATGCCTCATTATATTTTTCTTTATCTTATGCTATTTTTTATTTCCCAAAGTCTCCTCAATTTTCTTTATTTTTTACCAATTAACAGCACCAATTATTTTTCTTATCTCATTTTATGTTTTGTTGCAAAAAAGTACCTCAATCTATTATTCAAACGAAAAATACCTTAGTTTCCTTTTGGTTGCCAAAAAGTATCTCAATTTATTTTGTACCAAAAAATGCCGCAAATTATTTTTTCTTGCCTCATTTTACTTTTTATTACAAAAAAGAGCACACCAATTTTTTTTTTCCACAACAAATACATCAAATTATTTTTATTTTTCTTTACCTCATTTTTATTTTCTTTTGCAAGAAAAATGCCTCAAACTGTTTTCCTTTGCATCATCTTATTTTTTTATTACCCAAAAGTAACCCTTTTTATTTTTATATAAAAAGAGCTTGAGTTTTGTTTTTTTTTTTTAATTACCAAAGGGTACCTCAATTTATTTATTTTTACAAAAAATTAACAAATTATTTTTCATTACATTATTTTTTTTTATTACCAAAAAGGACCTCTATTAAGTCTTTTAACAAAAAACTTTAACTAAAGTTGGTTTCCTTTAAAAAGTTTTATTTTTTATTACCAAAAAGCTCCTCGAATTTATTTTTTTTATCAATAATACCTCATTGTATTTTTCTTTACCAGAATTTTTTTTTTATTACCCAAAAGTTCCTCAAATTATTTCTTTTGTTTCATTTTATTCTTTATTTCCAAATAATTCCGCAATTTGTTTTTCAAAAGAAAAATACCTCAGTTGATTCTAATTTCCAAAGAGTACCTCAAACTATTTATTTAGCGAAAAATACCTCAGTTTATTTTAATTTTAAAAGACTACCTCAAATTACTTATTTAACTAAAAAAACCTCGAATTATCTTTCTTTACCTAATTTTTCTTTATTTTCAAAAATAACCTCGACTTATTTTTCTCACAGAAAAATACCACAAATTATTTTTCTATAGCTCATTTTATTTTTTATCACAAAAAAGTGCCTATATTTTTTTTTTAAACAAAAAAATACCTCAGTTTATTTTTAATTACAAGAAGCAGCTCAATTTATTTTATACCAAAAAATGCCTCACATTATTTTCCTTACGTATTTTTATTTTTTGTTACCAAAATGTACGTCGATTTATTTGTTTTAGAAAAAATGCATCAAATTAAGTTTTTTTGCCACATTTTATTTTTTCTTAAGAAAAAATATCTCAAACTATTTTTCATTACCTTGTTTTTTTTTTCGGTCACCAAAAAGTACCTCAGTTTCATTTAGTTACCAAAGAGTGCCTAAATTTATTTTTCTTACTAAATAACACCTCAATTTATTTTAATTACTGAAGAGTACCTCAAATTATTTTTTTAACCACTTAAATAACTAAAATTACTTTTCTTTAGCATATTTGATTATTATTTTTACCTAAAAGTAGCTCATTTTATTTTTAAAACGAAAAATATCTCAGCTTGTTTTAATTTTTGAATTTTACCTCAATTTATTGTTTGACCAAGAAAATACCTTCAATTATTTTTCTTTGCCCCATTTTATTTATTATTACCAAAAGGTTTCTCACTTTGTTTTTTAAACAAAAAATACATCGAAAAAAAGTTTTTTTACCACATTTTATTTCTTATTACCGAAAATACCTCGACCGATTTGTTTACAAAACAAAAAACCTCAGTTTATTTTATTTTACAAAAAGTTGCTGAATTTTATTTTTTTACAAGAAAAAATTCCTCATTATATTTTTCTTTACCTGATGTAATTTTTTATTTCCCAAAGTCTCCTCAATTTTATTTATTTTTTACCAAAAAATACTGCAATTTTATTTTCTTTGTCTCATTTTATTCTTTATTACCAAATAATTTATTGATTTATTTGTTGACTAATAATACCTCAGTTTATTCGTATTTGCCAAATGTACCTCAATTTATTTATTTTACCAAAAAGCACCTCAAATTTTTTTTCTTTACCTCATTTTTATTTTTTGTTTCTATAAATAACCCCAACATATTTTTTACCAATGAATAACACCAATTATTTTTCTTTGCCTCATTTTACGTTTTGTTGCAAAAAAAGTACTTCAATCTATTATTCAAACGAAAAATACCTCAGTTTTCTTTTGGTTGCTGAAGAGTATCTCAAATTATTTTGTACCAAAAAATGCAGCAAATTATTTTTTCTTACCTCGTTATACTTTTTATTACAAAAAAGAGCACTCCAATTTTTGCTTTCCACAACAAATACATCAAATTATTTTTATTTTTCTTTACCTCATTTTTATTTTCTTTTGCAAAAAAAATGCCTCAAACTGTTTTCCTTTGCATCATCTTATTTTTTTACTACCCAAAAGTAGCCGTTTTTATTTTTATTTTAAAAGAACTTGTGTTTTGTTTTTTTTTTAATTACCAAAGGGTACCTCAATTTATTTATTTTTACGAAAAATCAACAAATTATTTTTCTTTACTTTATTTTGCTTCTTATTACCAAAAAGTACCTCTATTAAGTCTTTTAACAAAAAACTTTAACTAAAGTTGGTTTCCTTTAAGTAGTTTTATTTTTTATTAGCAAAAAGTTCCTCGATTTATTTTTTCTTATCAAAAATACCTCATTGTAGTTTTCTTTGCCTGAATTTATTTTTTATTTCCCAAAAGTTCCTCAACTTATTTCTTTTGCTTCATTTTATTCTTTATTTCCAAATATCTTCGCAATTTTTTTTTTCAAAAGAAAAATACCTCAGTTGATTCTAATTTCCAAAGAGTACCTCAAACTATTTATTTAGCGAAAAATACCTCAGTTTATTCTAATTTTCAAAGAGTACCTCAAATTATTTATTTAACTAAAGAAACCTCGAAGTATTTTTCTTTACCTAACTTTTCTTTATTTTCAAACATAACCTCGACTTATTTTTCTTGCAGAAAAATTCCACCAATTATTTTTCTATACCTCATTTTATTTTTTATCACAAAAAAGTACCTCAATTAATTTTTTAAAAGAAAAATACCTCAGTTTATTTTTAATTACAAGAAGCAGCTCAATTTATTTTATACCAAAACATATCTCACATTATTTTCCGTACGTAATTTTATTTTTTGTTTCCAAAATAAATGCACATCGATTTATTTTTTTTAGAAAAAATGCATCAAGTTACTTTTGTTTGCCATATTTTTTTTTTCAAAACAAAAATATCTCAAACTTTTTTTCATTACCTCGTTTTTCTTTTCGGTCACCAAAAAGTACCTCAGTTTATTTTAGTTGCCAAAGTGTACCTAAATTTATTTTTCTTATTAAATAACACCTCAATTTATTTTAATTACTGAAGAGTACCTCAAATTATTGGTTTAACCGCTAAAATAACTCAAGTTACTTTTCTTTAGCATATTTATTGTTTATTTTTACCGAAAAGTAGCTCATTTTATTTTTAAAACGAAAAATATCTCAGCTTTTTTAAATTTCTGAAATTTAGCTCAATTTATTGTTTGACCAAGAAAATACCTCCAATTATTTTTCTTTGCCCCATTTTATTTATTATTACCAAAAGGTTCCTCACTTTGTTTTTTAAACAAAAAATACATCGAAATTTTTTTTTTTTACCACATTTTATTTCTTATTACCAAAAATACCTCGACCGATTTGTTTACAAAACAAAAAACCTCAGTTTATTTTATTTAACAAAAAGTTGCTGAATTTTATTTTTTTACAAGAAAAAATTCCTCATTATATTTTTCTTTACCCGATGTTATTTTTTATTTCCCAAAGTCTCCTCAGTTTTCTTTATTTTTTACCAAAAAATACTTCAAATTTTTTTTCTTTGTCTCATTTTATACTTTATTACCAAATAATTTATTGATTTATTTGTTAACTAAAAATACCTCAGTTTATTCGTATTTGCCAAATGTACCTCAATTTATTTATTTTAGCAAAAAGCACCTCAAATTTTTTTTCTTTACCTCATTTTTATTTTTTGTTTCTATAAATAACCTCAACATATTTTTTACCAATGAACAGGACCAATTATTTTTCTTTGCCTCATTTTACGTTTTGTTGCAAAAAAGTACCTCAATTTATTATTAAAACGAAAAATACCTCAGTTTCCTTTTGGTTGCTAAAAAGTATCTCAATTTATTTTGTACCAAAAAATGCCGCAAATTATTTTTTCTTACCTCGTTTTACTTTTTATTTCAAAAAAGACCACGCCAATTTTTGTTTTCCACAACAAATACATCAAATTATTTTTATTTTTTTTTACCTCATCTTTATTTTCGTTTGCAAAAAAAATACCTCAAACTGTTTTCCTTTGCATCATCTTATTTTTTTATTACCCAAAAGTAGCCCTCTTTATTTTTATGTAAAAAGAACTTGAGTTTTGTTTTTTTTTTAATTACCAAAGGGTACCTCAATTTATTTGTTTTTAGAAAAAATCCACAAATTATTTTTCCTTACGTTATTTTGTTTTTTATTACTAAAAAGTACCTCTATTAAGTCTTTTAACAAAAAACTTTAACTAAAGTTGGTTTCCTTTAAGTAGTTTTATTCTTTATTAGCAAAAAGTTCCTCCATTTTTTATTTTTTTTATCAAAAATACCTCATTGTATTTTTCTTATCCTGAATTTATTTTTTATTTCGCAAAAGTTCCTCAAATTATTTCTTTTGCTTCATTTTATTCCTTATTTCCAAATAATTCTGCAATTTGTTTTTCAAAAGAAAAATACCTCAGTTGATTCTAATTTCCAAAGAGTACCTCAAACTATTTATTTAGCGAAAAATACCTCAGTTTATTCTAATTTTCAAAGAGTACCTCAAATTACTTATTTAACTAAAAAAACCTCGAATTATCTTTCTTTACCTAGTTTTTCTTTATTTTCAAAAATAACCTCGACTTATTTTTCTTACAGAAAAATACCACAAATTATTTTTCTATACCTCATTTTATTTTTTATCTCAAAAAAGTACCTATATTTTTTTTTAAAACGAAAAAATACCTCAGTTTATTTTTAATTGCAAGAAGCAGCTCAATTTATTTTATACCAAAAAATACCACAAATTATTTTCCTTACGTAATTTTTTTTTTTGTTACCAAAATGCACATCGATTTATTTGTTTTAGAAAAAATGCATCAAATTACTTTTTTTTGCCTCATTTTATTTTTTCCTAAATAAAACTATCTCAAACTATTTTTCATTAGCTCGTTTTTTTTTTCGGTCACCATAAAGTACCTCAGTTTATTTTAGTTACCAAAGAGTATTTATTTTTCTTTCTAAATAACCCCTCAATTTATTTTAATTACTGAAGAGTACCTCAAATTATTTTTTTTAACCACCAAAATAACTCAAATTACTTTTCTTTAGCATATTTGATTGTTATTTTTACCGAAAAGTAGCTCATTTTATTTTTAAAACGAAAAATATCTCAGCTTGTTTTAATTTCTGAAATTTACCTCAATTTATTTTTTGACTAAGAAAATACCTCCAATTATTTTTCTTTGCCCCATTTTATTTATTATTACCAAAAGGTTCCTCACTTTGTTTTTTTAACAAAAAATACATCGAAAAAAAGTTTTTTTACCACATTTTATTTCTTATTACCGAAAATACCTCAACCGATTTGTTTACAAAACAAAAAACCTCAGTTTATTTTAATTAACAAAAAGTAGCAGAATTTTATTTTTTTACAAGAAAAAATTCCTCATTATATTTTTCTTTACCTGATTTTATTTTTTATTTCCCAAAGTCTCCTCAATTTTCTTTATTTTTTACCAAAAAATGCTTCAATTTTTTTTTCTTTGTCTCATTTTATACTTTATTACCAAATAATTTATTGATTTATTTGTTAACTAAAAATACCTCAGTTTATTCGTAATTGCCAAATGTACCTCAATTTATTTATTTTACCAAAAAGCACCTCAAATTTTTTTTCATTACCTCATTTTTATTTTTTGTTTCTATAAATAACCTCAACATTTTTTTTACCAATGAACAGCACCAATTACTTTTCTTTGCCTCATTTTACGTTTTGTTGCAAAAAAGTACCTCAATCTATTATTCAAACGAAAAATACTTCAGTTTCCTTTTGGTTGCTAAAAAGTATCTCAATTTATTTTGTACCAAAAAACGCCGCAAATTATTTTTTCTTACCTCGTTTTACTTTTCATTTCAAAAAAGAGCACGCCAATTTTTTTTTTTCCACAACAAATACATCAAATTATTTTTATTTTTCTTTACCTCATTTTTATTTTCGTTTGAAAAAAAAATACCTCAAACTGTTTTCCTTTGCATCATCTTATTTTTTATTACCCAAAAGTAGCCCTCTTTATTTTTATGTAAAAAGAACTTGAGTTTTGTTTTTTTTTTAATTACCAAAGGGTACCTCAATTTATTTAGTTTTACAAAAAATCAACAAATAATTTTTCTTTACGTTATTTTTTTTTTTATAACCAAAAAGTACCTCTATTAAGTCTTTTAACAAAAAACTTAAACTAAAGTTGGTTTCCTTTAAGTAGTTTTATTTTTTATTAGCAAAAAGTTCCTCCATTTTTTTTTTTTTTATCAAAAATACCTCATTGTATTTTTCTTTACCAGAATTTTTTTTTTATTTCGTAAAAGTTTATCAAATTATTTCTTTTGCTTCATTTTATTCTTTATTTCCAAATAATTTCGCAATTTGTTTTTCAAAAGAAAAATACCTCAGTTGATTCTAATTTCCAAAGAGTACCTCAAACTATTTATTTAGCGAAAAAATACCTCAGTTTATTCTATTATTCAAAGAGTACCTCAAATTACTTATTTAACTAAAAAAAACCTCGAATTATCTTTCTTTACCTAATTTTTCTTTATTTTCAAAAATAACCTCGACTTATTTTTCTTATAGAAAATTACCACAAATTATTTTTCTATACCTCATTTTATTTTTTATCACAAAAAGTACCTCAATTTATTTTTTAAACGAAAAAATACCTCAGTTTATTTTTAATTACAAGAAGCTGCTCAATTTGTTTTATACCAAAAAATACCTCACATTATTTTCCTTACGTAATTTTATTTTTTGTTACCAACATGCACATCGATTTATTTGTTTTAGAAAAAATGCATCAAACTACTTTTTATTGCCTCATTTTATTTTTTCTTAACAAAAAATATCTCAAACTATTTTTCATTACCTCGTTTTTTTTTTCGGTCACCAAAAAGTACCTCAGTTTATTTTAGTTACCAAAGAGTGCCTAAATTTGTTTTCTTACTAAATAACACCTCAATTTATTTTAATTACTGAAGAGTACCTCAAATTATTTTTTTAACCACTAAAATAACTCAAATTACTTTTATTTAGCATATTTGATTGTTATTTTTACCGAAAAGTAGCTCATTTTATTTTAAAAACGAAAAATATCTCAGCTTGTTTTAATTTCTTAAATTTACCTCCATTTATTGTTTGACCAAGAAAATACCTCCAATTATTTTTCTTTGCTCCATTTTATTTATTAGTACCAAAAGGTTCCTCACTTTGTTTTTTTAACAAAAAATACATCGAAAAAAAGTTTTTTTACCACATTTTATTTCTTGTTACCGAAAATACCTCAACCGATTTGTTTACAAAACAAAAAACCTCAGTTTATTTTAATTAACAAAAAGTTGCTGAATTTTTTTTTTTTACAAGAAAAAATTCCTCATTATATTTTTCTTTACCTGATGTTATTTTTTATTTCCTAAAGTCTCCTCAATTTTCGTTATTTTTTACCAAAAAATACTTCAAATTTTTTTTCTGTCTCATTTTATACTTTATTACCAAATAATTTATTGATTTATTTGTTAACTAAAAATACCTCAGTTTATTCGTATTTGCCAAATGTACCTCAATTTATTTATTTTAGCAAGAAGCACCTCAAATTTTTTTTCTTTACCTCATTTTTATTTTTTGTTTCTATAAATAACCTCAACATATTTTTTCCCAATGAACAGCACCAATTATTTTTCTTTGCCTCATTTTACGTTTTCTTGCAAAAAAAGAACCTCAATCTACGATTCAAACGAAAAAAACCTCAGTTTCCATTTGGTTGCTAAAAAGTATCTCAATTTATTTTGTATCAAAAAATGCCGCAAATTATTTTTTCTTACCTCGTTTTACTTTTTATTTCAAAAAAGAGCACGCCAATTTTTTTTTTTCCACAACAAATACATCAAATTATTTTTATTTTTCTTTACCTCATCTTTATTTTCGTTTGCAAAAAAAATACCTTAAACTGTTTTCCTTTGCATCATCTTATTTTTTTATTACCCAAAAGTAGCCCTCTTTATTTTTATGTAAAAAGAACTTGAGTTTTGTTTTTTTTTTAATTACCAAAGGGTACCTCAATTTATTTGTTTTTAGAAAAAATCCACAAATTAATTTTCTTTACGTTATTTTGCTTTTTATTACCAAAAAGTACCTCCATTAAGTCTTTTAAAAAAAAACTTAAACTAAAGTTCGTTTCCTTTAAGTAGTTTTATTTTTTATTAGCAAAAAGTTCCTCCTTTTTTTTTTTTTTTATCAATAATACCTCATTGTATTTTTCTTTACCTGAATTTTTTTTTATTACCCAAAAGTTCCTCAAATTATTTCTTTTGCTTCATTTTGTTCTTTATTTCCAAATAATTCCGCAATTTTTTTTTCAAAAGAAAAATATTTCAGTTTATTCTAATTTCCAAAGAGTACCTCAAACTATTTATTTAGCGAAAAATACCTCAGTTTATTCTAATTTTGAAAGAGTACCTCAAATTATTTATTTAACTAAAAAAACCTCGAATTATCTTTCTTTACCTAATTTTTCTTTATTTTCAAAAATAACCTCGACTTATTTTTTTTAATGAAAAAAACCACAAATTATTTTTCTACACCTCATTTTATTTTTTATCAAAAAAAAGTACCTCAATTTATTTTTTAAACGAAAAAATACCTCAGTTTATTTTTAATTACAAGAAGCAGCTCAATTTATTTTATACCAAAAAATACCTCACATTATTTTCCTTACGTAATTTTATTTTTTGTTACCAAAATGCACATCGATTTATTTGTTTTAGAAAAAATGCATCAAATTACTTTTTTTTGCCTCATTTTATTTTTTCTTAACAAAAAATTACTCAAACTATTTTTCATTACCTCGTTTTTTTTTTTTGGTCACCAAAAAGTACCTCAGTTTATTTTAGTTACCAAAGAGTTCCTAAATTTTTTTTCTTACTAAATAACACCTCAATTTATTTTAATTATTGAAGAGTACCTCAAATTATTTTTTTAACCACTAAAATACCTCAAATTACTTTTCTTTAGCATATTTGATTGTTATTTTTTTGGAAAAGTAGCTCATTTTATTTTTAAAACAAAAAATGTCTCAGCTTGTTTTAATTTCTGAAATTTACCTCAATTTATTGTTTGACCAAGAAAATACCTCCAATTATTTTTCTTTGCCCCATTTAATTTATTATTACCAAAAGATTCCTCACTTTGTTTTTTTAACAAAAAATACATCGAAAAAAAGTTTTTTTACCACATTTTGATTCTTATTACCGAAAATACCTCAACCGATTTGTTTACAAAACAAAAAACCTCAGTTTATTTTGAGTAACAAAAAGTTGCTGAATTTTATTTTTTTACAAGAAAAAATACCTCATTATATTTTTCTTTACCTGATGTTATTTTTTATTTCCCAAAGTCTCCTCAATTTTCTTTATTTTTTACCAAAAAATACTTCAAATTTTTTTTCTTTGTCTTATTTTATAATTTATTACCAAACAGTTTATTGATTTATTTTTAAACAAAAAATACCTCAGTTTATTCGTATTTGCCAAATGTACCTCAATTTATTTATTTTAGCAAAAAGCACCTTAAATTTTTTTTCTGTACCTCATTTTAAATTTTTGCTTCTATAAAGAACCTCAACATATTTTTTACCAACGAACAGCACCAATTATTTTTCTTTGCCTCATTTTATGTTTTGTTGCAAAAAGGTACCTCAATCTATTATTCAAACGAAAAATACATCAGTTTCCTTTTGGTTGCCAAAAAGAATCTCAATTTATTTTGTACCAAAAAAAGCCGTAAATTATTTTCTTACCTCGTTTTACTATTTATTACAAAAAAGAGCACGCCAATTTTTGTTTTCCACAACAAATACATCAAATTATTTTTATTTTTATTTACCTCATTTTTATTTTCTTTTGCAAAAAAAAATGCCTCAAACTGTTTTCCTTTGCATCATCTTATTTTTTTATTACCCAAAAGTAGCCCTCTTTATTTTTATGTAAAAAGAACTTGAGTTTTGTTTTTTTTTTTTAATTACTAATGGGTACATCAATTTATTTATTTTTAAAAAAAATCCGGAAATTATTTTTCTTTACGTTATTTTGCTTTTTATTGCCAAAAAATACCTCTATTAAGTCTTTTAACAAAAAACTTTAACTAAAGTTTCTTTCCTTTAAGTAGTTTTATTTTTTATTAGGAAAAAGTACCTCGATTTTATAATTTTTTATCAAAAATACCTCATTGTATTTTTCTTTACCTGAATTTTTTTTTTATTACCCTAAAGTTCCTCAAATTATTTCTTTTGCTTCATTTTATTCTTTATTTCCTAATATATCCGCAATTTGTTTTTCAAAAGAAAAATACCTCAGTTGATTCTAATTTCCAAAGAGTACCTCAAACTATTTATTTAGCGAAAAATACCTCAGTTTATTCTAATTTTCAAAGAGTACCTCAAATTACTTATTTAACTAAAAAAGCCTCGACTTATCTTTCTTTACCTAATTTTTTTTTATTTTCAAAAATAACCTCGACTTATTTCTCTTACAGAAAAATACCACAAATTATTTTTCTATACCTCATTTTATTTTTTATCACAAAAAAGTACCTATATATTTTTTTTAAACGAAAAAATACCTCGGTTTATTTTTAATAACAAGAAGTAGCTCAATTTATTTTATACCAAAAAATACCTCACATTATTTTCCTTACGTAATTTTATTTTTTGTTACCAAAATGCACATCGATTTATTTGTTTTAGAAAAAATGCATCAAATCAGTTTTTTTTGCCTCATTTTATTTTTTCTTAACAAACAATATCTCAAACTATTTTTCATTACCTCGTTTTTTTTTTTCGGTCACCAAAAAGTAGCTCAGTTTATTTTAGTTACCAAAGAGTACCTAAATTTATTTTTCTTACTAAATAACACCTCAATTTGTTTTAACTACTGAAGAGTACCTCAAATTATTTTTTTAACCACTAAAATAACTCAAATTACTTTTCTTTAGCATATTTGATTGTTATTTTTACCGAAAAGTAGCTCATTTTATTTTAAAAACGAAAAATATCTCAGCTTGTTTTAATTTCTGAAATTTACCTCACTTTATTGTTTGAACAAGAAAATACCTCCAATTATTTTTCTTTGCCCCATTTTATTTATTATTACCAAAAGGTTCCTCACTTTGTTTTCTTAACAAAAAATACATCGAAAAAAAGTTTTTTTACCACATTTTATTTCTTTTTACCGAAAATACCTCAACCGATTTGTTTACAAAACAAAAAACCTCAGTTTATTTTAATTTACAAAAAGTTGCTGAATTTTATTTTTTTACAAGATAAAATTCCTCATTATACTTTTCTTTACCTGATGTTATTTTTTATTTCCCAAAGTCTCCTCAAACTTCTTTATTTTTTACCAAAAATACTTCAAATTTTTTTTCATTGTCTCATTTTATACTTTATTACCAAACAGTTTAATGATTTATTTGTTAACTAACTAAAAATACCTCAGTTTATTCGTATTTGCCAAATGTACCTCAATTTATTTATTTTAGCAAAAAGCATCTCAAATTTTTTTTTCTTCACCTCATTTTTAATTTTTGTTTCTATAAATAACCTCAACATATTTTTTACCAATGAACAGCACCAATTATTTTTCTTTGCCTCATTTTACGTTTTATTGCAAAAAAGTACCTCAATCTATTATTCAAACGAAAAATACCTCAGTTTCTTTTTGGTTGCCAAAAAGTATCTCAATTTATTTTGTACCAAAAAATGCTGCAAATTATTTTTCCTTACCTCGTTTTACTTTTTATTACATAAAAAAGCACGCCAATTTTTGTTTTCCACAACAAATACATCAAATTATTTTTATTTTTCTTTACCTCATTTTTATTTTCTTCTGCAAAAAAAATGCCTCAAACTGTTTTCCTTTGCATCATCTTATTTTTTTAGTACCCAAAAGTAGCCCTCTTTATTTTTATGTAAAAAGAACTTGAGTTTTGTTTTTTTTTTAATTACCAAAGGGTACCTCAATTTATATATTTTTAGAAAAAATCCACAAATTATTTTTCTTTACGTTATTTTGTTTTTTATTACCAAAAAGTACCTCTATTAAGTCTTTTAACGAAAAAACTTAAACTAAAGTTGGTTTCCTTTAAGTTGTTTTATTTTTTATTAGCAAAAAGTTCCTCCATTTTTTTTTTTTTTTTTATCAAAACTACGACATTGTATTTTTCTTTACCTGAATTTATTTTTTATTTCGCAAAAGTTCCTCGAATTATTTCTTTTGTTTCATTTCATTCTTTATTTCCAAATAATTCCGCAATTTGTTTTTCAAAAGAAAAATACCTCAGTTGATTCTAATTTCCAAAGAGTACCTCAAACTATTTATTTGGCGAAAAATACCTCAGTTTATTCTAATTTTCAAAGAGTACCTCAAATTACTTATTTAACTAAAAAAACCTCGAATTATTTTTCTTTACCTAATTTTTCTTTATTTTCAAAAATAACCTCGGCTTATTTTTCTTACAGAAAAACACCACAAATTATTTTTCTATACCTCATTTTATTTTTATCACAAAAAAGTACCTCAATTTTTTTTTAAAACGAAAAAATACCTTAGTTTGTTTTTAATTACGAAAAGCGGCTCAATTTATTTCATACCAAAAAATACCTCACATTATTTTCCTTACGTAATTTTATTTTTTGTTACCAAAATGCACATCGATTTATCTTTTTTAGAAAAAATGCATCAAATTACTTTTGTTTGCCTCATTTTATTTTTTCTTAACGAAAAATATCTCAAACTATTTTTCATTACCTCGTTTTTTTTTTTCGGTCAGCAAAAAGTACCTCAGTTTATTTTAGTTACCAAAGAGTACCTAAATTTATTTTTCTTACTAAATAACACCTCAATTTATTTTAATTACTGAAGAGTACCTCAAACTACTTTTTTAACCACTAAAATAACTCAAATTACTTTCCTTTAGCATATTTGATTGTTATTTTTACCGAATAGTAGCTCATTTTATTTTTAAAACGAAAAATATCTCAGCTAGTTTTAATTTCTGAAATTTACCTCACTTTATTGTTTGACCAAGAAAATACCTCCAATTATTTTTCTTTGCCCCATTTTATTTATTATTACCAAAAGGTTCCTCACTTTGTTTTCTTAACAAAAAATACATCGAAAAGAAGCTTTTTTACCACGTTTTATTTCTTATTATCGAAAATACCTCAACCGATTTGTTTACAAAACAAAAAACCTCAGTTTATTTTCATTAACAAAAAGTTGCTGAATATTATTTTTTTATGAGAAAAAATTCCTCATTATATTTTTCTTTATCTGATGTTATTTTTTATTTTCCAAAGTCTCCTCAATTTTCTTTATTTTTTACCAAAAAATACCTCAAATTTTTTTTCTTTGTCTCATTTTATACTTCATTACCAAACAATTTATTGATTTATTTGTTAACTAAAAATACCTCAGTTTATTCGTATTTGCCAAATGTACCTCAATTTATTTATTTTAGCAAAAAACATCTCAAATTTTTTTTCTTCACCTCATTTATATTTTTAGTTTCTATAAATAACCTCAACATATTTTTTACCAATGAACAGCACCAATTATTTTTCTTTGCCTCATTTTACGTTTTATTGCAAAAAGTACCTCAATCTATTATTCAAACGAAAAAAACCTCAGTTTCCTTTTGGTTGCCAAAAAGTATCTCAATTTATTTTGTACCGCAAATTATTTTTCCTTACTTCGTTTTACTTTTTATTACAAAAAAGAGCACGCCAATTTCTGTTTTCCACAACAAATACATCAAATTATTTTTATTTTTCTTTACCTCATTTTTATTTTCTTTTGCAAAAAAAATGCCTCAAACTGTTTTCCTTTGCATCATCTTATTTTTTTATTACCCAAAAGTAGCCCTCTTTATTTTTATGTAAAAAGAACTTGAGTTTTGTTTTTTTTTTTAATTACCAAAGGGTACCTCAATTTATTTATTTTTAGAAAAAATCCACAAATTATTTTTCTTTACGTTATTTTGTTTTTTATTACCAAAAAGTACCTCTATTAAGTCTTTTAACAAAAAACTTAAACGAAAGTTGGTTTCCTTTGAGTAGTTTTATTTTTTATTAGCAAAAAGTTCCTCCATTTTTTTTTTTTTTTTTTATCAAAAATACCTCATTGTATTTTTCTTTACCTGAATTTATTTTTTATTTCGCAAAAGTTCCTCGAATTATTTCTTTTGTTTCATTTTATTCTTTATTTCTAAATAATTCCGCAATTTTTTTTTTCAAAAGAAAAATACCTCAGTTGATTCTAATTTCCAAAGAGTACCTCAAACTATTTATTTGGCGAAAAATACCTCAGTTTATTGTAATTTTCAAAGAGTACCTCAAATTACTTATTTAACTAAAAAAACCTCGAATTATTTTTCTTTACCTAATTTTTCTTTATTTTCAAAAATAACCTCGACTTATTTTTCTTACAGAAAAACACCACAAATTATTTTTCTATACCTCATTTTATTTTTTATCACAAAAAAGTACCTCAATTTTTTTTTTAAACCAAAAAATACCTCAGTTTGTTTTAAATTACAAAAAGCGGCTCAATTTATTTCATACCAAAAAATACCTCACATTATTTTCCTTACGTAATTTTATTTTTTCTTACCAAAATGCACATCGATTTATCTTTTTCTAAAAAAATGCATCAAATTACTTTTGTTTGCCTCATTTTATTTTTTCTTAACGAAAAATATCTCAAACTATTTTTCATTACCTCGTTTTTTTTTTTTGTCACCAAAAAGTATCTCAGTTTATTTTAGTTACCAAAGAGTACCTAAATTTATTTTTCTTACTAAATAACACCTCAATTTATTTTAATTACTGAAGAGTACCTCAAATTATTTTTTTAACCACTAAAATAACTCAAATTACTTTTCTTTAGCATATTTGATTGTTATTTTTACCGAAAAGTAGCTCATTTTATTTTTAAAACGAAAAATATCTCAGCTTGTTTTAATTTCTGAAATTTGCCTCACTTTATTGTTTGACCAAGAAAATACCTCCAATCATTTTTATTTGCCCCATTTTATTAATTATTACCAAAAGGTTCCTCACTTTGTTTTCTTAACAAAAAATACATCGAAAAGAAGTTTTTTTACCACGTTTTATTTCTTATTACCGAAAATACCTCAGTCGATTTGTTTACAAAACAAAAAACCTCAGTTTATTTTAATTAACAAAAAGTTGCTGAATATTATTTTTTTACGAGAAAAAATTCCTCATTATATTTTTCTTTACCTGATGTTGTTTTTTATTTCCCAAACTCTCCTCAATTTTCTTTATTTTTTACCAAAAAATACCTCAATCTTTTTTTCTTTGTCTCATTTTATACTTCAATACCAAATAATTTATTGATTTATTTGTTAACTAAATATACCTCAGTTTATTCGTATTTGCCAAATGTACCTCAATTTATTTATTTTAGCAAAAAGCATCTCAAATTTTTTTTCTTCACCTCATTTACATTTTTTGTTTCTATAAATAACCTCAACATATTTTTTACCAATGAACAACACCAATTATTTTTCTTTGCCTCATTTTACGTTTTATTGCAAAAAAGTACCTCAATCTATTATTCGAACGAAAAATACCTCAGTTTCCTTTTGGTTGTCAAAAAGTATCTCAATTTATTTTGTACCAAAAAATGCCGCAAATTATTTTTTATTACCTCGTTTTACTTTTTATTACAAAAAAGAGCGCGCCAATTTTTGTTTTCCACAACAAATACATCAAATTATTTTTATTTTTCTTTACCTCATTTTTATTTTCTTCTGCAAAAAAAAATGCCTAGAACTGTTTTCCTTTGCATCATCTTATTTTTTTATTACCTAAAAGTAGCCCTCTTTATTTTTATGTAAAAAGAACTTGAGTTTTGTTTTTTTTTTAATTACCAAAGGGTACCTCAATTTATTTATTTTTAGAAAAAATCCATAAATTATTTTTCTTTACGTTATTTTGTTTTTTATTACCAAAAAGTACCTCTATTAAGTCTTTTAACAAAAAACTTAAACTAAAGTTGGTTTCCTTTAAGTAGTTTTATTTTTTATTAGCAAAAAGTTCCTCCATTTTTTTTTTTTTTTTTTATCAAAAATACCTCATTGTATTTTTCTTTACCTGATTTTATTTTTTTTTTCACAAAAGTTCCTCGAATTATTTCTTTTGTTTCATTTTATTCTTTATTTCTAAATAATTCCGCAATTTGTTTTTCAAAAGAAAAATACCTCAGTTGATTCTAATTTCCAAAGAGTACCTCAAACTATTTATTTGGCAAAAAATACCTCAGTTTATTCTAATTTTCAAAGAGTACCTCAAATTACTTATTTAACTAAAAAAACCTCAAATTATTTTTCTTTACCTAATTTTTCTTTATTTTCAAAAATAACCTCGACTTATTTTTCTTACAGAAAAATACCACAAATTATTTTTCTATACCTCATTTTATTTTTTACAACAAAAAAGTACCTCAATTTTTCTTTTGAACGAAAAAATACCTCAGTTTGTTTTTAATAACAAAAAGCAGCTCAATTTATTTTATACCAAAAAATACCTCACATTATTTTCCTTACGTAATTTTATTTTTTGTTACCAAAATGCACATCGATTTATCTTTTTTAGACAAAATGCATCAAATTACTTTTGTTTGCCTCCTTTTATGTTTTCTCAACGAAAAATACTTCAAACAACTTTTCATTACCTCGTTTTTTTTTTCGGTCACCAAAAAGTAGCTCAGTTTATTTTAGTTACCAAAGAGTACCTAAATTTATTTTTCTTACTAAATAATACCTCAATTTATTTTAATTACTGAAGAGTATCTCAAATTATTTTTTTAACCACTAAAATAACTCAAATTACTTTTCTTTAGCATATTTGATTGTTATTTTTACCGAAAAGTAGCTCATTTTATTTTTAAAAAGAAAAATATCTCAGCTTGTTTTAATTTCTGAAATTTACCTCACTTTATTGTTTGACCAAGAAAATACCTCCAATTATTTTTCTTTGCCCCATTTTATTTATTATTACCAAAAGGTTCCTCACATTGTTTTTTTAACAAAAAATACATCGAAAAAAAGTTTTTTTACCACATTTTATTTCTTATTAACGAAAATACCTCAACCGATTTGTTTACAAAACAAAAAACCTCAGTTTATTTTAATTAACAAAAAGTTGCTGAATTTTATTTTTTTACAAGAAAAAATTCCTCATTATATTTTTCTTTATCTGATGTTCTTTTTTATTTCCCAATGTCTGCTCAATTTTCTTTATTTTTTACCAAAAAATACTTCAAATTATTATTTTTTGTTTCATTTTGTACTTTATTACCAAATAATTTATTCATTTATTTGTTAACTAAAAATTCCTCTGTTTATTCGTATTTACCAAATGTACCTCAATTTACTTATTTTAGCAAAAAGCACCTCAAATTTTTTTTCTTCACCTCATTTATATTTTTTGTTTCTATAAATAACCTTAACAGATTTTTTACCAATGAACAGCACCAATTATTTTTCTTTGCCTCATTTTACGTTTTATTACAAAAAAGTACCTCAATATATTATGCAAACGAAAAATACCTCAGTTTCCTTTTGGTTGCCAAAAAGTATCTCAATTTATTTTGTACCAAAAAATGCCGCAAACTATTTTTTCTTACCACATTTTACTTTTTATTACAAAAAAGAGCACGCCAATTTTTGTTTTTTACAACAAATACATCAAATTTTTTTTTTTTTCTTTACCTCATGTTTATTTTCTTTTGCAAAAAAAATGCCTCAAACTGTTTTTTTTTGCATCATCTTATTTTTTTATTACCCAAAAGTAGCCCTTTTTATTTTTATGTAAAAAGAACTTGAGTTTTGTTTTTTTTTTAATTACCAAAGGGTACCTCAATTTATTTATTTTTAGAAACAATCCACAAATTATTTTTCTTTACGTTATTTTGTTTTTTATTACCAAAAAGTACCTCTATTAAGTCTTTTATTGAAAAAACTTAAACTAAAGTTGGTTTCCTTTAAGTAGTTTTATTTTTTATTAGCAAAAAGTTCCTCCATTTTTTTTTTTTTTTTATCAAAAATACCTCATTGTATTTTTCTTTACGTTAATTTATTTTCTATTTCGCGAAAGTTCCTCGAATTATTTCTCTTGGTTCATTTTATTCTTTATTTCCAAAAAATTCCGCAATTTGTTTTTCAAAAGAAAAATACCTCAGTTTTTTCTAATTTCCAAAGAGTACCTCAAACTATTTACTTGGGGAATAATACCTCAGTTTATTCTAATTTTCAAAGAGTTTCTCAAATTACTTATTTAACTGAAAAAACCTCGAATTATTTTTCTTTACCTAATTTTTCTCTATTTTCAAAAATAACCTCGAATTATTTTTCTTACAGAAAAATACCACAAATTATTTTTCTATACCTCATTTTATTTTTTATCACAAAAAAGTACCTCAATTTTTTTTTAAACGAAAAAATACCGCAGTTTTTTTTTTAATTACAAAAAGCAGCTCAATTTATTTTATACCAAAAAATACCTCACATTATTTTCCTTACGTAATTTTATTTTTTGTTACCAAAATGCATCAAATTACTTTTGTTTGCCTCCTTTTATTTTTTCTTAACGAAAAATGCTTCAAATTATTTTTCATTACCTCATTTTTTTTTTTCGGTCACCAAAAAGTAGCTCAGTTTATTTTAGTTACCAAAGAGTACCTAAATTTATTTTTCTTACTAAATAACACCTCAATTTATTTTAATTACTGAAGAGTACCTCAAATTATTTTTTTAACCACTAAAATAACTCAAATTACTTTTCTTTAGCATATTTGATTGTTATTTTTACCGAAAAGTAGCTCATTTTATTTTTAAAACAAAAAATATCTCAGCTTGTTTTAATTTTTGAAATTTACCTCACTTTATTGTTTGACCAAGAAAATGCCTCCAATTATTTTTCTTTGCCCCATTTAATTTATTATTACCAAAAGGTTCCTCACATTGTTTTTTTAAAAAAAATACATCGAAAAAAAGTTTTTTTACCACATTTTATTTCTTATTACCGAAAATACCTCAACCGATTTGTTTACAAAACAAAAAACCTCAGTTTATTTTAATTAACAAAAAGTTGCTGAATTTTATTTTTTTACAAGAAAAAATTCCTCATTATATTTTTCTTTACCTGATGTTATTTTTTATTTCCCAAAGTCTCCTCAATTTTCTTTATTTTTTACCAAAAAATACTTCAAATTATTTTTCTTTGTCCCATTTTATACTTTATTACCAAATAATTCATTCATTTATTTGTTAACTAAAAATACCTCAGTTTATTCGTATTTGCCAAATGTACCTCAATTTATTTATTTTAGCAAAAAGCACTTCGAATTTTTTTTCTTTACCTCATTTTTATTTTTTATTTCTATAAATAACCGCAACATATTTTTTACCAACGAACAGCACCAATTATTTTTCTTTGCCTCATTTTACGTTTTATTGCCAAAAAGTACCTCAATCTATTATTCAAACGAAAAATACCTCAGTTTGCTTTTGGTTGCCAAAAAGTATCTCAATTTATTTTGTACCAAAAAATGCCGCAAACTATTTTTTCTTACCTCATTTTACTTTTTATTACAAAAAAGAGCACGCCAATTTTTGTTTTCCACAACAAATACATCAAATGATTTTTTTTTTTTCTTTACCTCATTTTTATTTTCTTTTGCAAAAAAAATGCCTCAAACTGTGTTCCTTTGCATCATCTTATTTTTTTATTACCCAAAAGTAGCCCTCTTTATTTTTATGTAAAAAGAACTTGAGTTTTGTTTTTTTTTTAATTACCAAAGTGTACCTCAATTTATTTATTTTTAGAAAAAATCCACAAATTAATTTTCTTTACGTTATTTTGTTTTTTATTACCAAAAAGTACCTCTATTAAGTCTTTTAACAAAATAACTTAAACTAAAGTTGGTTTCCTTTAAGTAGTTTTATATTTTATTAGCAAAAAGTTCCTCCATTTTTTTTTTTTTTTATCAAAAATACCTCATTGTATTTTTCTTTACCTGAATTTATTTTTTATTTCGCAAAAGTTCCTCGAATTATTTCTTTTGCTTCATTTTATTCCTTATTTCCAAATAATTCCGCAATTTGTTTTTCAAAAGAAAAATACCTCAGTTGATTCTAATTTCCAAAGAGTACCTCAAACTATTTATTTAGCGAAAAATACCTCAGTTTATTCTAATTTTCAAAGAGTACCTCAAATTACTTATTTAACTAAAAAAACCTCGAATTATCTTTCTTTAATTAATTTTTCTTTCATTTCAAAAATAACCTCGACTTATTTTTCTTACAGAAAAATACCACAAATTATTTTTCTATACCTCATTTTATTTTTTATCACAAAAAAGTACCGTAATTTATTTTTTAAACAAAAAAATACCTCAATTTATTTTTAATTACAAAAGCAGCTCAATTTATATTATACCAAAAAATACCTCACATTATTTTCCTTACGTAATTTTATTTTTTGTTACCAAAATGCACATCGATTTATCTTTTTTAGACAAAATGCATCAAATTACTTTTGTTTGCCTCCTTTTACTTTTTCTTAACGAAAAATATCTCAAACTATTTTTCATTACCTCGTTTTTTTTTTCGGTCACCAAAAAGTACCTCAGTTTATTTTAGTTACCAAAGAGTACCTAAATTTATTTTTCTTACTAAATAACACCTCAATTTATTTTAATTACTGAAGAGTACCTCAAATTATTTTTTTTACCACTGAAATAACTCAAATTATTTTTCTTTAGCATATTTGATTGTTATTTTTACCGAAAAGTAGCTCATTTTTTTTTAAAACGAAAAATATATCAGCTTGTTTTAATTTCTGAAATTTACCTCGCTTTATTGTTTGACCAAGAAAATACCTCCAATTATTTTTCTTTGCCCCATTTTATTTATTATTACCAAAAGGTTCGTCACTTTGTTTTTTTAACAAAAAAATACATCGAGAAAAAGTTTTTTACCACATTTTATTTCTTATTACCGAAAATACCTCAACCGATTTGTTTACAAAACAAAAAACCTCAGTTTATTTTAATTAACAAAAAGTTGCTGAATTTTATTTTATTACAAGAAAAAATTCCTCATTATATTTTTCTTTACCTGATGTTATTTTTTGTTTCCCAAAGTCTTTTAACAAAAAAGCTTAAACTAAAGTTGGTTTCCTTTAAGTAGTTTTATATTTTATTAGCAAAAAGTTCCTCCATTTTTTTTTTTTTTTAGCAAAAATACCTCATTGTATTTTCCTTTAACTGAATTTATTTTTTATTTCGTAAAAGTTCCTCGAATTATTTCTTTTGCTTCATTTTATTCTTTATTTCCAAATAATTCCGCAATTTATTTTTCAAAATAAAAATACCTCAGTTGATTCTAATTTCCAAAGAGTACCTCAAACTATTTATTTAGCGAAAAATACCTCAGTTTATTCTAATTTTCAAAGTGTACCTCAAATTACTTATTTAACTAAAAAAACCTCGAATTATCTTTCTTTACCTAATTTTTCTTTATTTTCAAAAATAACCTCGACCTATTTTTCTTACAGAAAAATACCACAAATTATTTTTCTATACCTCATTTTATTTTTTATCACGAAAAAGTACCGCAATTTATTTTTTAAGCGAAAAAATACCTCAGTTTATTTTTAATTACAAAAAGCAGCTCAATTTATTTTATACCAAAAAATACCTCACATTATTTTTTTTACGTAATTTTATTTTTTGTTACCAAAATGCACATCGATTTATCTTTTTTAGACAAAATGCATCAAATTACTTTTGTTTGCCTCCTTTTATTTTTTCTTAACGAAAAATATCTAAAACTATTTTGCATTACCTCGTTTTTTTTTTCGGTCACCAAAAAGTACCTCAGTTTATTTTAGTTACCAAAGAGTACCTAAATTTATTTTTCTTGCTAAATAACACCTCAATTTATTTTAATTACTGAAGAGTACCTCAAATTATTTTTTTGACCACTGAAATAACTCAAATTATTTTTCTTTAGCATATTTGATTGTTATTTTTACCGAAAAGTAGCTCATTTTTTTTTTAAAACGAAAAATATATCAGCTTGTTTTAATTTCTGAAATTTACCTCGCTTTATTGCTTGACCAAGAAAATACCTCCAATTATTTTTCTTTGCCCCATTTTATTTATTATTACCAAAAGGTTCGTCACTTTGTTTTTTTAACAAAAAAATACATCGAGAAAAAGTTTTTTTACCACATTTTATTTCTTATTACCGAAAATACCTCAACCGATTTGTTTACAAAACAAAAAACCTCAGTTTATTTTAATTAACAAAAAGTTGCTGAATTTTATTTTATTACAAGAAAAAATTCCTCATTATATTTTTCTTTACCTGATGTTATTTTTTGTTTCCCAAAGTCTTTTAACAAAAAAGCTTAAACTAAAGTTGGTTTCCATTAAGTAGTTTTATATTTTATTAGCAAAAAGTTCCTCCATTTTTTTTTTTTTTTAGCAAAAATACCTCAGTGTATTTTTCTTTAACTGAATTTATTTTTTATTTCGTAAAAGTTCCTCGAATTATTTCTTTTGCCTCATTTTATTCTTTATTTCCAAATAATTCCGCAATTTGTTTTTCAAAATAAAAATACCTCAGTTGATTCTAATTTCCAAAGAGTACCTCAAACTATTTATTTAGCGAAAAATACCTCAGTTTATTCTAATTTTCAAAGTGTACCTCAAATTACTTATTTAACTAAAAAAACCTCGAATTATCTTTCTTTACCTAATTTTTCTTTATTTTCAAAAATAACCTCGACTTATTTTTCTTACGGAAAAGTACCACAAATTATTTTTCTATACCTCATTTTATTTTTTATCACGAAAAAGTATCGCAATTTATTTTTTAAGCGAAAAAATACCTCAGTTTATTTTTAATTACAAAAAGCAGCTCAATTTATTTTATACCAAAAAATACCTCACATTATTTTTATTACGTAATTTTATTTTTTGTTACCAAAATGCACATCGATTTATCTTTTTTAGACAAAATGCATCAAATTACTTTTGTTTGCCTCCTTTTATTTTTTCTTAACGAAAAATATCTAAAACTATTTTGCATTACCTCGTTTTTTTTTTCGGTCACCAAAAAGTACCTCAGTTTATTTTAGTTACCAAAGAGTACCTAAATTTATTTTTCTTACTAAATAACACCTCAATTTATTTTAATTACTGAAGAGTACCTCAAATTATTTTTTTGACCACTGAAATAACTCAAATTATTTTTCTTTAGCATATTTGATTGTTATTTTTACCGAAAAGTAGCTCATTTTTTTTTTAAAACGAAAAATATATCAGCTTGTTTTAATTTCTGAAATTTACCTCGCTTTATTGCTTGACCAAGAAAATACCTCCAATTATTTTTCTTTGCCCCATTTTATTTATTATTACCAAAAGGTTCGTCACTTTGTTTTTTAACAAAAAAATATATCGAGAAAAAGTTTTTTTACCACATTTTATTTCTTATTACCGAAAATACCTCAACCGATTTGTTTACAAAACAAAAAACCTCAGTTTATTTTAATTAACAAAAAGTTGCTGAATTTTATTTTTTTACAAGAAAAAATTCCTCAGTATATTTTTCTTTACCTGATGTTATTTTTTATTTCCCAAAGTCTCCTCAATTTTTTTTATTTTTTACCAAAAAATACTTCAAATTATTTTTCTTTGTCCCATTTTATACTTTATTTCCAAATAATTCATTCATTTATTTGTTAACTAAAAATACCTCAGTTTATTCGTATTTGCCAAATGTACCTCAATTTGTTTATTTTAGCAAAAAGCACCTCATATTTTTTTTCTTTACCTCATTTTTATTTTTTATTTCTATAAATAACCTCAACATTTTTTTTTACCAATGAAGAGCACCAATTATTTTTCTTTGCCTCATTTTACGTTTTATTGCAAAAAAGTACCTCAATCTATTATTCAAACGAAAAATACCTCAGTTTCCTTTTGGTTGCCAAAAAGTATCTCAATTTATTTTGTACCAAAAAATGCCGCAAACTATTTTTTCTTACCTCATTTTACTTTTTATTACAAAAAAGAGCACGCCAATTTTTGTTTTCCACAACAAATACATCAAATTATTTTTTTTTTTCTTGACCTCATTTTTATTTTCTTTTGCAAAAAAAATGCCTCAAACTGTTTTCCTTTGCATCATCTTATTTTTTTATTACCCAAAAGTAGCCCTCTTTATTTTTATGTAAAAAGAACTTGAGTTTTGTTTTTTTTTTAATTACCAAAGTGTACCTCAATTTATTTATTTTTAGAAAAAATCCACAAATTATTTTTCTTGACGTTATTTTGTTTTTTATTACCAAAAAGTACCTCTATTAAGTCTTTTAACAGAAAAACTTAAACTAAAGTTGGTTTCCTTTAAGTAGTTTTATATTTTATTAGCAAAAAGTTCTTCCATTTTTTTTTTTTTTATCAAAAATACCTCATTGTATTTTTCTTTACCTGAATGTATTTTTTATTTCGCAAAAGTTCCTCGAATTATTTCTTTTGCTTCATTTTATTCGTTATTTCCAAATAATTCCGCAATTTTAAGCGAAAAAATACCTCAGTTTATTTTTAATTACAAAAAGCAGCTCAATTTATTTTATACCAAAAAATACCTCACATTATTTTTTTTACGTAATTTTATTTTTTGTTACCAAAATGCACATCGATTTATCTTTTTTAGACAAAATGCATCAAATTACTTTTGTTTGCCTCCTTTTATTTTTTCTTAACGAAAAATATCTCAAACTATTTTTCATTACCTCGTTTTTTTTTTCGGTCACCAAAAAGTACCTCAGTTTATTTTAGTTACCAAAGAGTACCTAAATTTATTTTTCTTACTAAATAACACCTCAATTTATTTTAATTACCGAAGAGTACCTCAAATTATTTTTTTGACCACTAAAATAACTCAAATTACTTTTCTTTAGCATATTTGATTGTTATTTTTACCGAAAAGTAGCTCATTTTTTTTTTAAAACGAAAAATATCTCAGCTTGTTTTAATTTTCGAAATTTACCTCACTTTATTGTTTGACCAAGAAAATAGCTCCAATTATTTTTCTTTGCCCCATTTTATTTATTATTACCAAAAGGTTCCTCACATTATTTTTTTAACAAAAAATACATCGAAAAAAAGTTTTTTTACCACATTTTATTTTTTATTACCGAAAATACCTCAATCGGTTTGTTTACAAAACAAAAAACCTCAGTTTATTTTAATTAACAAAAAGTTGCTGAATTTTATTTTTTTACAAGAAAAAATTCCTCATTATATTTTTCTTTACCTGATGTTATTTTTTATTTCCCAAAGTCTCCTCAATTTTCTTTATTTTTTACCAAAAAATACTTCAAATTATTTTTCTTTGTCTCATTTTATACTTTATTACCAAATAATTTATTGATTTATTTTTTAACTAAAAATACCTCAGTTTATTCGTATTTGCCAAATGTACCTCAATTTATTTATTTTATCAAAAAGCACCTCAAATTTTTTTTCTTTAGCTCATTTTTTTTTTTTGTTTCTATAAATAACCTCAACATATTTTTTACCAATGAAGAGCACCAATTATTTTTCTTTCCCTCATTTTACGTTTTATTGCAAAAAAGTACCTCAATCTATTATTCAAACGAAAAATACCTCAGTTTCCTGTTGGGTTCCAAAATTTATCTCAATTTATTTTGTACCAAAAAATGCCGCAAACTATTTTTCTTACCTCATTTTACTTTTTATTACAAAAAAGAGCACGCCAATTTTTGTTTTCCACAACAAATACATCAAATTATTTTTTTTTTCTTTACCTCATTTTTATTTTCTTTTGCAAAAAAAATGCCTCAAACTGTTTTCCTTTGCATCATCTTATTTTTTTATTACCCAAAAGTAGCCCTCTTTATTTTTATTTAAAAAGAACTTGAGTTTTGTTTTTTTTTTAATTACCAAAGGGTACCTCAATTTATTTATTTTTAGAAAAAATCCACAAATTATTTTTCTTTACGTTATTTTATTTTAATTAACAAAAAGTTACTGAATTTTTTTTTTTTACAAGAAAAAATTCCTCATTACATTTTTCTTTATCTGATGTTATTTTTTATTTCCCAAAGTCTCCTCAATTTTCTTTATTTTTTACTAAAAAATACTGCAAATTATTTTTCTTTGTCTCATTTTATTCTTTTTTACCAAATAATTTATAAATTTATTTGTTAACGAAAAATACCTCAGTTTATTCTTATTTACAAAATGTACCTCAATTTATTTATTTTAGCAAAAAGCACCTCAAAGTTTTTCTCTTTACCTCATTTTTATATTTTATTTCTATAAATAACCTCAACAATTTTTTTACCAATGAATAACGCCAATTATTTTTCTTTGCCTCATTTTACGTTTTATTGCAAAAAATACCTCAGTTTCCTTTTGGTTGCCAAAAAGTATCTCAATTTATTTTGTACCAAAAAATGCCGCAAATTATTTTTTCTTACCTCATTTTACTTTTTAATACAAAAAAGAGCAAGCCAATTTCCACAACAAATACATCAAATTATTTTTATTTTTCTTTACCTCATTTTTATTTTCTTTTGCAAAAAAAATGCCTCAAACTGTTTTCCTTTGCTTCATCTTATTTTTTTATTACCCAAAAGTAGCCCTCTTTTTTTTTATGTAAAAAGAACTTGAGTTTTGTTTTTTTTTTAATTACCAAAGGGTACCTCAATTTATTTATTTTTACAAAAAATCCACAAATTATTTTTCTTTACGTTATTTTGTTTTTTATTGCCAAAAAGTACCTCTATTAAGTCTTTTAACAAAAAACTTTAACTAAAGTTGGTTTCCTTTAAGTAGTTTTATTTTTTATTAGCAAAATAAAAAATAACATCATCCAATGAAAAATATAATGAGGTATTTTTTTGGTAAAGAAATAAATTCAGTAACTTTTAGTTAATTACAATAAACTGAGGTATTTTGTTTCGTAAACAAATCGGTTGAAGTATTTTTGGTAATAAAAAATAAAATTATGTGAATAAAAAAATATTTTGATGTATTTTTTGTTAAAAAAATAGATGAGCTGCTTTTTGGTAATAAAAAATTAAATGGGGTAAGGAAAAATAATTTGAGGTATTTTCATGGTCAAATAATCAATTGCGGTAAATTTTGAAAATTAAAATAAACTGAGATATTTCTCATTTGAAAAATAAATTGTGCTACATTTAGCTAAAAAAAACAATTAAATATGGTAAAGAAAGGTTATTTGAGGTATTTCTTTCATTAAAAAAATAATTTGAGGCACTCTCCGGTAATTAAAATAAACTGAGGTGTTTTTCGGTAAAAAAATAAATTGTAATACTCTTTGGTAATTAATATAAATTGAGGTACTTTTTGGTGACAAGAAAAAAAAATGAGGTAGAGAAAAAGAGTTTGAGATATTTTTTGGTAAGAAAAAATAAAATGAGGCAAAGAAAAATAATTTGATGTATTTTTTGTAAATAAAAAAAAATTGACGTGCGTTTTGATAATAAAAAATAAAAGGACGTAAGGAAAAATATTGTGAGGTATTTTTTAGTAAAAAATAAATTGAGCAACTTTTTGGTAATTAACATTAAACTGAGGCATTTTTCCTTTGAAAAATAAATTGAGGAATTATTTGTAATTTGAGGTAGTTTTGGGAAATAAAAAATAATATATGGTAAAGAAAAATGAAATGAGGTATTTTTGATGAAAAAAATAAATCGAGGCACTTTTTGCTATTAAAAAAAAAAAACTAGTCAAAGGAAACTAATTTGAGGTAATTTTTTGTTAAAATAATAAATAGAGGTACTTTATGGGGAACAAAAACAAATTGTGGCAATGAAAAATA
Source organism: Amborella trichopoda (assembly GCF_000471905.2). The sequence continues at coordinate 34,571 of NW_006500352.1, forward strand.
ATTTGAGGATTTTTTGTAAAAACCAAATAAATAAATTGAGGTACCCTTTGGTAATTAAAAAGAAAATCAGATATTTTTTATACAAAAATAAAATGGGCTACTTTTAGGTAATAAAAGATAAGACGAGGTAAAAGAAAATAATTTGAGCCATTTTTATTTAAATAAATAAATTGGGATAATTTTTTTGTGACAGAAAATAAAATGAGGTAAAGAAAAATAAAAATAATTTGATGTATTTGTTGTGACAAAAATAAACTCACGTGTTCTTTTTTATAAATAAAAAGAAAATGAGGTAAGAACAAATTATTTGCGGTATTTTTTGATAAATAATAAA
>NW_006500351.1:0-16764 GCF_000471905.2 Amborella trichopoda
AAGGATAACTGCAGTTTCATTTTGAGTGCTCGACAGGATCAACTTTGGAAGATACTGTAGTTGTGTTTAAACTTTCTTTTGTTACTTTGTAAGAATTCGCCACTGTAAATTTGTCCTATCAATGCGATTTGTTTTGACTGTCACATCTCAGGAATATCGGTAATGTAAATTCTTGGGGCGTGACAGCTAGAGAGTGGGGTGTGTCTGTTGATTTTGTTATGCTCTCTAGTTTGTGTGGATCTATTGAAATCTGACAAATTGCTAGTGTATATGATATCTAATATTTTATATTGTACCTGCTCTACCATGAAAAGCATCATCCTATAATTATGACATAATTGTGATGCACGACTCCTGTTTTATGAGCATGGCTTAGAACCTTGATATGTGTTGTGAGATAATATTCATAGGCAGAGAAGCATAATAATGTGATATACTTACTGGGCTTTTTAGCTTATTCCTTTGCTTCCATCCTTGTTGATTGACTGTTGTAGGTTGAAGACGGGCGGGCGGTGATCATGATTGGTGGATTGAAGGAGTGCGCTCGACTAGAAGATCTTCCTGTTTTTGTAGGTGTCAGCTGACTGTCAGCCGTATAGTCTTGTTTGTGAAGCCTTGTAATTTTGTTAATAGGCTTTTGGTGCCTTGGTTGAATTGTAATATTCTGGATATTTTTTATGACCTTGGAGACTATATATGGATATGAAATGGTTCTAATTTATTCAGTTTTCGGTGCTTGATGGAATATATTTATTTTATTTCTCGTGGTTTGCTTTGATTCCACACTTTTAAAATGTGTTGATGCCTCTCCCACCTGAGTGACATACGCGACCTTCGGTCGTGATCACACACTCTATCTCCCTCCGGTATGGGACTGTCGGGGTCAGGGGGTGTGGTCATGATAGTTATGGTATCATAGCAGCCAGGATAAGATTTTTGTCCTAGGGAGTTTAGAAGTGTCTTTATAATAGTTTTGATAGATTAGTAACTGAGTGCCTGTGTCTTAGCTTAAAGATGCCAAGGATGCCGGTCAATAATGCAATTTCTAGTAATGAAAACATCGAGGCCCTCAGTGAGTTTGTCAGGACCCTAGGGGCTATGACACAAATGATGAAGGAAGCAATGTCGGCCCCCTTTACCCCGGCGCCTGACCAGAATGACAGCAACTTGATAGAAAAGTTTAGGAGGCTGAATCCTCTGAATTTCTTGGGCTTTGGGGGAGTAGAGAAAGCAAAGAGATGGTTAATGCAAGTGGAAAAGATCTTTAGAGTCATGTAGTGCTCAGATGAGTAAAAGTTGAGACTGTGTACCTTCATGTTAGAAGGGGACACCGAACATTGGTGGCGCTCGGTCCAGCAAGCCTGGAAAGAGTATGAGATAGTACTTACTTGGAAAGAATTTCTAAAGGCCTTCAATGAAAAATATTTCCTTGAATCGATAAAGGAAAGGAAGGAGGTGGAATTCATAGAGTTACAATAAGGGAATCGGACCGTTGATCAATATGTGGCCAAATTTTCAGAGTTATCCTGATACGTGTCGCATATCATCATCACAGAGGCTAGAAAGGTGAGTAAGTTCGAGAGAGGGTTGAGACATGATATCAGAGGGAGAGTTCTTTCGGCCAATCTTAAGGCATTCTCTCGATTGTTTGATTTGGTCAGGAAGGTGGAAAAAGATTGTGATGACTATAGACTGAGGAAAGAGAAGTGAAGGACAGGGCCTCCACCCTCTAGGGGTTCATGAGAAAAGGAAATTCAGAAGAATGGCAAGGCTCAAAAGAACTCCTAGGGCAACGTCAAGCAGAGCCAGCTTGTGCATTGTACCTCTCGTAGGAAGCAGAGCCATGCGGCTTCTGAGTGTTGGCTGAAGACTAAGACATATTACAACTGTGGTAAGTCAGGTCACTTGATTAGAGATTGTCCGACATTGAAGAGCGAGCCCAAACCTAAGAACCATGGTCAGGTCTTTGCAGTAGACGGGGAAGGAGTTAAGGCCTCGACTTCGGAGAACTAGAATGTGTTTGGATTGAAATGTAAAATCTAAAGTTTTGTTGGACCTTGTTTCCTCTCACTATTATTTTAACACCATATTTTGACATATTTAATAGATTTTGAACCTTTACTATTTGACTGTGCTTAAATTGTGTACAACTGATTTGGGGGATCCTTAAAGATCCTTTTTGTATGATAACTGTGTGAAAGTGCATTCTCCTCCATCTAGTGAAAGCTAATATGTGCCCAGTGATTGAAGTGATAAGTGTTTATGTTGTGATCGGTGCGGTCAATCTTGCAATGAGTAAAATGTGATATGTGAAACATGATATGATCGATGCTGTCAATCTTTTAGCTCTCTCTTTATCCACCACGTTTTCCCCCCTTTAAATCCTTAGAAATTCTAGCCCTTTGTGCCCACTGTGGAGAGACTTGAAGAGTGAGCTGAGTGAAGGACTTGGGATAACCATTGGAACACAAAGTAAGTAGACTATGTTATTATGTATCCATAGTATGAAAGTATGAGATTTAAGCATTAATTTCCATGAATTTAAGCATGAATAAAGTGTGAATTAAGCATGGATTAAGGTTGAAGTTAAGCTTGTATGTTTGTGTTCTATTTTTCCTGCAATTAGGTCTTCTTTGTATGATAAGTTGGGTACTATTATCACTCTTGTGGGTCTTGAAATTCTGTGGAATGATGCGTGGGTGAGTCTAGTTTAAGATAGACAAGGGTTCATGTTGTTATCTTTTATGGATTCGAAGTTATGGAGTAGTCTTTGAAATGTGCCATGATTGTATTGTGATTTTTCATGGAATTTATATGCTTTTGTGATGAGATTTTGATTGAAAAAATGATATCCAATTTGCCTCAAATAACCACCATTTGAAACGTCTATGAGTCTACTTTGCAGTTTGATGTTTGTGACTAGCTGAAATTCTTGATAGTTTGGAAGATATGACTTGTTTTATACATATATATCACTATTAGCAGACGGTGATAATTTTTAGGAATGTTAGTCTTGTTGTACTGAGAGTTTGACTAAGAAATGGAAGTACAAATGACACAAAATTACTGTCATTGGAAATATTTATGATTCTATTTCAATATTCATGTTCACGTCTTGCTCTGATTCTTTATGTATGTAAAGCTATACTTCGAAACATGCCAATAGGTCACTGTGGACAGTTTTGGTAAAAATACAAAAATGATGTCTCTGATGTCACAAGTTTTGACAAATCAAATGAGGTCCGTTTTCTTCCAAACCACCGCTATTTGAAATATTTATGAGTAAGCTTAAAATAACATGTTTATCACTTTTCAAAATTCTTCATAATTTGAGAGTTATACATTTAATTGTGATAGTATGTCACTGTAGACAGTTCTACAAGGCTCAGAACTGATGCTTCTGTTGCCATGGAATTTGACTGACAAAAAAAGATCCATTTTATTTCAATCCATTGCTCCTTAAAATATCTCTGAGTGTACTTGGAATCACATGTTAACCATATTTTGGAATTCCTTCTGGTTTGCGAGATATTGAACTAATTTTAAAGACATGTCACTGCCTTCACTATACAGCAGATTTCAGATGAAATGTCTCCATTCTTTTGAACTTTTGAGGGGCTAAACATGGTCCAATTGCTTTCAAACCACCCCCATTTGAAAGATAGGTCAAATTCCAAATGAATCAAAAGTTATGACCATATTTATGACCAGATGTCACAGCTTGAAATTGCAGCTTTAACACTCATTCTGTGATCTGGACACCGTTATTTTGTGAATCTGATATTGCTATTATGTCATATGGGCACTATTATTCTATGAATTTGATACTGTTAAAAATGTGAGGCTAATACTAGCAATATGTGAGACTGACACTGTCATTCCATGATATTAACACTATCATTCTGTGATACGGATATCTGACCGCTATGCAATGGGTCCTCCATTGGTAGTAGACTTTCTGATTCTATTATATGAATACTGATATCTGACTACTATGCAATGGGTCTACAATTGGTAGTTGGATACTGTGATTGTTATGCGATTGCTTGGCATGCTTTGAGCATATCACGTGGCCATGATTGACACCAGTGAGGTGCACACGAGGTGATATGTGACTTCTCAGCAATGCCTTGTGCAAATTGCATCGCCTGAGATAGGTAGTCGCCTGAGTTATGAAATTGATCTGAGATATATGATTACCTGAGTTATATGATCGATTTGTGAGATATGGGAGTGGCCTGACAAATAGGACTAGAGAGTGGGGTATGTCTGTTGATTTTTTTATGCTCTCTTGTTTGTGCCTGTTGAAATCTGATAAAATGCTAGTGTATATGATATTTGATATTTTATATTGTGCCTGCTCTACCATGAAAAGCATCATCCTATAACTGTGACATAATTGTGATGCATGACTCATGTTTTATGAGAATGGCTTAGAACTTTGATATGTATTGTGAGATAATATTCATAGACAGAGAAGCATAATATTGTGATCTACTTACTTGGATTTTTAACTCATTCATTTGTTTCCACCCTTGTAGATTGATTGCTGCAGGTTGTAGATGGGCCGGCGGTGATCGTGATTGATGGATTGAAGGCCCGCGCTCGACTAGAAGATCTCCTTGTTTTTGTAGGTGTCAGCTGGCCGTCTGCTGTATAATCTTGTTTGTGAAGCCTTGTAATTTTGTTAATAACATTTTGGTGAATTGGATGAAATGTAATATTCTTGTTATTGTTTATGACCTTGGAGACTGTATATGGATATGAAATGGTTCTAATTTATTCAGTTTTCAGTGCTTGGTGGAATATATTTATTTTATTTTTCATGGTTTTCTTTGATTCTGCACTTTTAAAACGTATTGATGCCACTCCCATCTAAGTGACATATACGACCTCCGGTCGTGATCTTGCACTCTGTCTTCCTCCAGTTTGGGATGGTAGGGGTCAGGGGGCGGGGTCATGACACTATCATTTCTTCACTTACTAATTAATAACACATGCTGAGTCCCAAAAATCCAATTTCATATTATAATATAGTATTGTAACAAATTAAATCCTATAAAGTCCAAAAATGGCAAATAGGAGAAGCTTTCAGATTTCCAATAACAAATTCTAAAACCACAAAAGTGACGGGTAAAATAGTAACTCAGAAGACTATAGAGAGATATAGAAAGGAGACATGTGGTTTCTAGAAAACTAGGTGTTATATCTCATATGGATATTACATTACAACTGGTATATTTGTAATTTTAACAATGCGCTGAAAATTTCCCTCTTTAAAATTACACAGAGTTGAAAAAGCAATGCTTGGAGAATTGCTACTTTTTTGTGTGTAACAAGGTTCGATTTGGTTGAATAAAAGCTATCATAGAGCAATGTCACAAAAGACCAGCATGTATACTTTGCATAAAAGAGCATTGTCATATGCAGGGTGTCATATTAGAGATTACATCAAAGAGCAATATCATAAAAAGAACAATAGGTACAGTTTGTATGAAAGAGAAATGTCATAGTTTTGGATGAAAGACAACGTCACAAAAAGAACGGCATATGTATCAACTATAGAGCCAAACGACATATTTTCTTTGACAAACTTAAAAACAAATTATAACCTCCATTTTCACCATAGTACAAAATAAAACTTTTAGTGCATAACACCATAAGTGGAACACACTATTCTGCAGAATTAGAAAATACTCCTTATTAATAAGGGTTAACGTGATCAGTAATTTTGTAAGTTAATTGCAACTCCTACAAATAGTTTTTCAACATTGATGCTCAATCAAGCATCTCATTTCGGTGAGTAAAGATATACAAGAGGTATTTACTCAGAAAAATAAAGCCATAAAATCTCACACATGCACAAAATGATAAACATATGTGTGTGTATTTTGGGAAGTAAAGTGGTTGGAATCAAGCTTGCGATGTGTGTTGGAAGTGCAAACTCCTAAACCAATCAAGCCCAAGTCTATGTCTTAATATTGATAAATGTAGACATCCCTTTGTGGTTGGTGGTTCTACTCTAGACTCACAATCTCGCAGAAAGGCTTACCCTAGCTAGGCCACATTCCACACTTGTATATAATGCGTTAATGTAATTAAAAGCCAGACCGAGTAATAGCCTAGAAGCTAAGCCTTGTAAACCGCAAGGCATATCTACGCAATGACAAAGTAGCCTGCTTAGGAGATCGGAATGTGTCCGAAGTCATAACATGGTGTCAACATGTCCATTCTAGAGCAACCACCAACCAAAAGAGTGATCTGTATGAATGTTTAAGTGTAGGAATCGAGTTGGGAATTTATTGGTTATGGTGTTTATGATTGCAACGGCCAACACTACATTCGTATTTTAAAATATGATTGGTGGAGTTGCTGAAAAACGCAGAATTACTGATAGCATGAACCCTCGTGAATGAAGACTATTTTCTCATTCTACAAGAAAGATTGTGCATTCCCCTTATGGTGTAATGCATTGAAATTATTTTCTTGTACACTATGATGATAAAAAGGAAGTTGAAGTGCTTTTAGGTTTTCTAAAAGCTTGCACTTGGCTCCGTAGAATGCCTATATGTCATTCTTTTTGTGAAATGTCCCTTTCATGCACACCATACGCGTTTGTGAGGTTACGCTTTAATGAAAACTCTACATGTCATTCGCAATGTGTTAATGCTCTTGGTGTCATTCTTTTCGTTAAATTGCTCTTTCAACAAAATATACATGTCGTTCCTTTTGTGACATGCTTTTTCATACAAACTATTTATGTAATCCTTTTTGTGAGATTGCTCTTTAATGCAAACTATACGTGTTGTAATTTTTGTGATATTTCTTTAATAGATTTATTCAACCAAATAAAAAATTGGAACATCTCAACCTTGTGTTCTCAAAGTCGACAGGTTTTGTGTTAGGATATGTCCAAGTGCTTGTTAGAATGACAACTTGATCCTTTAAAATAACTAGTGAAACTCTTTTTGTCATTGCAAATTTGGGCTTCTTAGCCAAAAGTGATTAAAAACATTCTCACTTGAAGATATAATATAGCATTTTTAGAAACCTATGTGTCGTTTTTTATTTATTGTTGCCTTCTTTAAATGGCTATCTTATTTTACCTAGGGCAAACAATTTCGAAAGAGACTGGACAAGTATTGTATTTACTTGTGAAAACTCCCAATTTAACCTATTCACAGATATAAGGTAAACAAACATAATGGAAAGAGAAATATATGAATAAACAAATTAGCAAACTTCAGCTTGGCATATCTTAAGATATTGTGTTTGTCCAATTTCCCAACGTCTCTAGAGTGTTGTGTATAATCATTTTCCTTAAACTCCAAAATCCGTATTTCTCTATTTGTATTCATCTCTAGTTTTAAATAATAGAACAACCTTAGTCAATAGTGCATCGAATAGGGAATTAATATGTAATATTGTCAAGATTAGATGACCATGCTATCATTACTATAAGAAAACATGAGAAATTCATCAGTGATGTATTGGACTGGTATTGGCTTCAGAGAAACTTGAGTAGAATCCATTGGTAGTTTTTTCCTAAAAGGAAAGTAGTAGCATCTTCTCATTTGGGGTTACTTCGGTCAACTTATAAATATCATCATCCTCTTAGAGGTCCATGACCATTTGTCTTTCTTAGAAATGGAGGGGGTAGTCTTGTTTCCCCTAAAGTTAAGAGAGATAGGGATCATACCCCAAATCTCTCAACATGGGACATTTGCTGAAAACTATCATTTCTTCACCTATTAATTAATAACAAATGCCGATTTCCAAAAATAAAAATTCATATTATAAAATTGTATTGTAACATATTAAATCTTATAAAGTCCAAAAATGACAACATGTGAAGATTTCTGATTTTCAATAACAAATTCTAAAACCACAAAAGTGACCGGCAAAATAGTAACTTAGAAAGCTATGGAGATATATAGAAAGGAGACATGTGGTTTCTAAAAAAACTAGGTGTTATTCCTCGAATATATATTACATTAAAGCTGGTATATTTGCTATTTTAACAAGGAACTGAAAATATCCCTCTTTAAAATTGGACAGAGTTGAGAAAGCAACACTTGGAGAATTGATACTCTAGTTTTTATGTGTGTAACAAGTTTTGATTTGGTTGAATAGAAGCTATTAAAGAGCAATGTCATAAAAGACCAGCAAGTATACTTTGCATAAAAGAGCAATGTCACATGACGGATGTCATATTAGAGATTACATCCAAGAGCAATGTCAAAAAAAGAACAATAGGTACTGTTTGTATGAAAGAGAAATATCATAATTTTGGATGAAAGACAATGTCCCAAAAAGAATGGCATATGTATCAATTATAGAGCCCAACGGCATACTTACTTTGACAAACTTGAAAACATACCATCTTCTCCTTTTTCATCATAGTACAAGAGAAAACTTTCCGTGCATGACACCGGAAGACGAAAGCACTATTCTGCAGAATTATAAAATACTCTTATTAATAAGGGTTTCACATCATCAGTAATTTTGTAAGTTAATTGCAACTCTTACAAATATTTTTCAACATTGATGCTCAATCAAGCATATCGTTTTGGTGAATAAAGGTGCACAAGAGGTATTTACCCAAAAAAATAATGGCATACAATATCACACATGCACACAATGATAAAAAAATGTGCGTGTATTTTGGGTAGTAAAGTGGCTGGAATCAAGCTTGCGATGTCATGTTGGGAGTGGAGAAACCTTAACCAATCAAGCCCAAGCCTATGCCGTACTATTGATAAATGTAGACATCCCTTTGTAGTCGGTGGTTCTGCTCTAGACTCACAATCTCCTAGAAAGGCTTACCCGAGCTAGGCCGCATTCCACACTAGTATATAATGTGTTAACGAAAATTCAAGCCAGACAAAGTAGTAGCCTAGAAGCTAAGCCTTGCTAAACCGCAAGGCATTACCACGCACTGGCAAAGGAGCTTGCTCAAGAGATCTGAATACGGCCGAAGTCATAACATGGTGCCAACATGTCTGTTCTAGAGAAAACACCAACCGAAGGAGCGATCCATTTATCAATATTTAAGTGTAGGAATCTGGTTGGGGATTTATTGGTTACGGTGTTTATGATGCAACGGCCAACACTACATTCCTATTCTAAAACATTATTAGTCAACCATCAAAGAAAGAAATGTTTAAGATCAAGTACCTCCCATGCATCTTTGTTCATTGCAAATGATATGCTTGACCGAATGCCATGTAGATCATCTCCCTGGTAGAGTTGGGGAACAAAGCAGAATTACTGACCTCGTTAATGAAGACTATTTTCTCATTCTACAGGAAGGATTGTGCGTTCCCCTTATAATGTTATGCATTGAATTTATTTTCTTGTATACTATGATGATAAAATGGAAGTTGAATTGCTTTAAGGTTTTCCAAAAATCTTGCAGTTGGCTATGTATATTATGTATATGTCATTCTTTTTGTGAAATGTCCCTTTCATGCACACCATATGCGTTTGTGAGGTTACGCTTTAGTGAAAACTCTACATGTCATTCGTTACGTGGAAATGCCCTTTGTGTCATTCTTTTCGTTAAATTGCTCTTTCAGCAAAGTATACAAGTCGCTCCTTTTGTGACATGCTTTTTCATCCTATTCATGTCATCCTTTTTGTGACATTTCTCTTGAATGCAAACAATCCGTGTTGTTCTTTTTGTGATATTTCTTTAATAGATTTACTCAACCAAATAAAAAATTGGAACATCCCAACCCTGTATTCTCAAATTTGACGGGCTTTGTGTCTTGTTGGAATGACAATTTGATCCTTGAAAATAACTAGTGAAACTCTTTTTGTCATTCCAAAATAGGGCTTCTTAGCCAAAAGTGATTAAAAACATTCACTTGAAGATAGAATATAGCATTTTTAGAAACCCATTTGTCGTTTTTTATTTATTGTTGCCTTTTTGAATGTCTATCTTATTTTACCTAGGACAAACAATTTCGAAAGAGACTGGACAAGTGTTGTATTGACTTGTGAAAACTCCCCATTTAACTTATTCACAGATATTAGGTAAATAGACATAATGGAAAGAGAAATTTATGAATAAATAGAACAAATTAGCAAATTTCAGCTCGGCATATCTTAAGATAATGTATTTATCCTATAATCCTTTTCTTTAAACTCCTAAATGCCAATTTCTCTCGTTGTGTTCTTCTTTAGTTTTAAATAATAGAATAGCCTTAGTCAATAGAGCATCGAATATGGAATTAATATGTAATATAGTCCAGATTTGATGACCATGCTATCATTATTATAAGAAAACATGAGATATTCATAAGTGAAGTATTGGACATGGAATTGGCATCAGAGAAACTCGAGTAGAATCCGTTGGTAGTTTTTTCCTAAAAGGAAAGTAGTAGCATCTTCTCATTTGGGGTTAATTCCGTCAACTTATAAATATCATCATCCTCTTAGAGGTTTGTGACCATTTGTCTTTCCTAGAAAAGGATGGGGTAGTCTTGAAAGTTGAGAGGGATAGAGATCATACCCCAAATCTCTCAACATGGGACATTTGCTGAAAACTATCACTTCTTCACTTACCAATTGATAACACAAGCCGATATCCAAAAATACAATTTTATATTACAATTTAGTATTGTAAGAAATTAAATCCTATAAAGTCCAAAAATGACAAACAGGTGAAGCTTTCGGATTTCCTATAACAAATTCTAAAACCACGAAAAGGAAACCACAAAAGTGACGGCTAAAATAGTAACTCAAAAGCCTATAAAGATATATAGAAAGGAGACATGTGGTTTCCAAAAAAACTAGGCGTTATAACTGAAATGGATATTACATTAAAGTTGGTATATTTGTCATTTGAACAACGAACTGAAAATATCCCTCTTTAAAATTTCGTAGAGTTGAGAAAGCAATGCTTGGAGAATTGCTGCTCTAGTTTTTGTGTGTGTAACAAGTTTTGATTTGATCGAATAAAAGCTATCAAAGAGCAATGTCATAAAGGACCTGCATGTATACTTTGCATAAATGTGCATTGTTATATGAAGGATGTCATGTTAGAGATTACTAAAAAGAGCAATGTCATAAAGGGCAATATAGGTACAGTTTGTATGAAAGAGAAATGTCATAGTTTTGTATGAAAGACAATGTCGCAAAAAGAACAGCATATGTACCAACTATAGAGCCAAGCGACATACTTACTTTGACAAACTTGAAAACAAACCATCCTCTCCTTCTTCATCATAGTACAAGAGAAAACTTTTCGTGCATAACACCATAAGAGGAACACACTATTTTGCAGAATTAGAAAATACTTTTTACTAATAAGGGTTTACGTCATCCGTAATTTTGTATGTTAATTGCAACTCCTATAAATAGTTTTTCAACATTGATGCTCAATCAAGCATATCGTTTTGGTGAATAAAGATGCACAAGAGGTACTTACTCAGAAAAATAAAGGCAAACAATCTCACACATGCACACAATGATAAAAATAAGTGTGTATTTTTTGTAGTAATGTGGCTGTAATCAAGCTTGCGATGCCGTGTTGGAAGTGCAGAAACCTTAACCAATCAAGCCCAAGCCTATGTCTTATTATTGATAAACATAGACATATCGTTTTGGTTGGTGCTTCTGCTCTAGACTCATAATCTCTTAGAAAGGCTTACTCGAGCTAGGCCGCATTCCACACTAGTATATAATGCGTTAACGCAAATACAAGCCAGATAGAGTAATAGCTTAGAAGCTAAGCCTTGGTAAACCACAAGGCATAACCACGCAATTGAAAGGGAGCATGCTCAGGAGATCTGAATGTGGCCGAAGTCATAACATGGTGCCAACATATCCATTCTAGATCAACCACCAACCAAAGGAGCGATCCGTGTATCAATGTTTAAGTGTAGGAATCGGGTTGGGGATTTATTGGTTATGGTGTTTATGATTGCAATGACCAACACTACATTCTTATTCTAAAACAAGATTGGTCAACCATCAAAAAAAGAAATGTTTAAGAGCAAGTACTTCCCATGCATCTTTGTTCATTGCAAATGATATGCTTGACTGAATGCCTTGTAGATCATCTCCCTGGTGGAAAGCAGAATTACTGATAGCATGAACCCTCGTTAATGAAGACTATTTTCTCATTCTACAGGAAAGATTGTGCATTCTCCTCATGGTGTTATGCATTCAAATTATTTTCATGTATACTATGATGACAAAAAGGAAGTTGAATTTCTTTCAGGTTTTCCAAAAAGCTCGCACTTGGCTCTGTAGATTGTGTACATGTCAATGTTTTTGTGAAATGTCCCTTTCATGCACACCATACGCGTTTGTGATGTTACCCTTTAATGAAAATTCTACATGTCATTCATAATGTGGAAATACTCTTTGTGTGATTCTTTTCGTTAAATTGCTCTTTAAGCAAAGTATATATGTTGTTCCTTTTGTGACATGCTTTTTCATACAAACTATTCATCTCTCCTCTTTCATAGATGGTGGAGCCCCATCGCCGTCAATGTTTCACTCTTTCCCCTTCTTTTCTTCTCTCTTTCCTTCCGTTGTGATCTTGCATGACCACGACCCTCCTCTTCATTCTTCTCTGTGGTCCCTCACAACCACAAATTTCTCCTCTCCCTCTTTGTGGTCCAGCATGACCACAAATTTTCTTTCCTTATTCTTTTATCCCCTACACGTCCACCTACTTTCTATGCACCCTCGGGTCTACCTCTTCCATCTTTCTCTAGTAGTCCTTCATATCCATCTCCCTTTCTCTTTATTTTCGGTGCACCTCGACTTTACCCATATTGTGCATCCACATGTCCCATTTTTCCATCTCACGCTCCATGGTCCCGCACGACCACCATCTCCCAAAACGTTTCTTCCCATCGCCGTGTGTGCAAACAAAAACTCATTGCCGTATGTGAAACCGTTCTTCCTATCGTCGTATGTGAAGTCTTTTTTCCTATCACCGCCTGTGAACTTTCTACCAACGGCGTATGCATAAACAAAAACCCAACACCGTCTGTTTAGACAAAAACCCATCGCCGTGCGCTTCTTCTTTCCTCTCCTCGACCCACCGAACCTTCTTCACCTCCAAGCCTGTGACCACAACCGGCTGTGTGCTCCTCCCCCATCCTCACCTCTCTCTAATCCTCTGCGCGGGCAACGGTCTCACCTCGCCGTTCCCTGTCCCTTTATTTCTCTCTCCCGCCTTTTTACGATCTCTTCCTGCAACCTCACCGCTCTCTCTAACCCTTTGCACCTCTCCCCTTTGTTCCCTCTTTCGTTGTCGTTGTGTTTCTTTTCATAACATTTCGTTTACTCTTCCTCACTTCCTCCTACTCCAAGCCTCTCTCTCTTTCCTTTAACTAATCTACCCATTTTTTTTATCTCACGGTTATCTTCCTCCATTGACACAAAAACCCAATAACTAACTCTCTCTCTCTCAACGAAATCGTATTTTTTTTTAATTACTATCTTAGTTTATCCTCTCCCACATGTCAAACACTCTCTCTCTTTTTAATTCATTTTGTTTTTATTTGTTTTAAAACTATCACATTTTACTTCTTCTACCCCTTCTCTTTATATTGTTCCATCTTACTCCTTCCTTTTATTTCATTCCATTTACTTCACTTTAGTCAATTCTATTTTATTCCATTCATTTTGTGTCACTCACTTTATCCCATCATACTTTACTCTACTCCCTTTATTTATTTTGTTTTAATCACCGCATCTTATTTTATTTTCTTCCAGCCCTTTTATTTTATTTTACTCTACTTAATTTTATTTATCTTACTTGACTTCATTCTATTTTAATCTAAGTTCTATTTTCTAATTTTATTTTAATCGATCTCTTTTGTTCTCATTTCATCACATTCTCTATCACTCTCATTTCATCATCACTTATTTTCACTTACGTCTTTTTTTGGAAGACCTAGAAAGATTCGAGTTAATCTTCATCTCTTCTCTTTCTCTTCATTGCTTGTTTGACCAGAAGGCAGGTTGAGTCTCGTGTTGTCCTACCAGTCTTATCGTCTAGCAGTAATGTCATTATGCCAGCCTGAGTTATCGTGTCCTTCTTACTGCCACGACAGACTAGCCATCATGCCAGGCTGGTTGGTGTTGGTTCTGTCCTCTAGTAGTGATATCGTTGTGCTGGTCTGAGTTACGGTACCCGTCTTACTACCACGCAGGGAGATCACTTACTGGTCTATCCACTGTGTTAGTCTAGCCACCTGGTCAGACATCTTCTCTCACTTTCACTTCACCCTATAACAAGGTGGAGACCTATGCCCTACTTGTCTATACTTCTAATGTCTGTGTGTGTGTGTGTATTAGCAGGAAAGAAGAAACAAGTGAAGGGAGGCGATTCCAAACCGGCCATAAGCCAGGGGGTATTCCAACGTGATTTAAGAAGGAACCCACGCGAGCTAGCTTGAGAGTGTCACGGACCCACGTGAGGTAAATTCCACCTCACGACCCTAATTCCTCTCTCATCGGTTGGTACTTCTGCTCACGTCTTCTTCACATGGTTCTTGAGAAAGCGATCTCAGGTCTGGGGTCCATCTCAAACCCATAACCACGCCACTAGGTCAACTTGACTAGGAGGGCGAGATCGAGGTACCTAATCAGTTTGGCGACTCCACTATGGATACACTACCCTATCATTGGATAATTCTTGTTTGACCTTCCATTCTTTTTATTCCTACTCACTATACACACACCTGTTTTTGGGGTTGCTCAACCCCTTCATTCGAATCAGGGGTTCCATAATCCCTGCACTCGTGAGTCTTCATTGGGAACAGGTTCCACGAACCTTGTTCCCGACCTTTCTTCTGAGCATAGACCCTGTGTCTCACTCCCAAGTCATCATTTGGATAAAGGCGAGGATGGACCAACAAGTCCCTCTCTCCCTACATCTATGCGTTGACGGACCCTCCGCCAACGCACCTTGCATTGGTGGTGCACACACCACCACACACAGCATGCACCCAACTATCGACAAGTCACTTTCCGGTTCCACTGCTTAGGGCAGCCCTCAGGCAGCTGGATCATGTTTTTCTCTAGCTGTCTCTTGAATGTATTTTTCATCACCTTGGTCCCTGGTAGGAAGCAGGTCAATAAAGTCTACAAAACAGTGGAAAATTCTCGACAGTCTCAGAATGGCCCCAAAAATTTTCAAGATCGTCATCAGCACTTCAAAAGGCCACCTGTCAAGTTTCATCACGATCAGACATTTCTAAGGTAGCGAACCCAGAAACAGTTTTCAAAAAATTGACCTCTAGCACCCTGAAACAGACCCTACAACAAGAGCTACATTTTTGGTATCTCAAATCCTTGTGGGACCACCGCCATTGGATCTGGCATGGTCGAAAACCCTTGTAGGCTAGGTTTTGGCTTGGTCAGACACTCAAGAACAAAGATATGAGTAAAACATTGAAACAGGAGAGGTCGCACAATATTCCCGTATGGCCTCACTGCACCAAAACACCATTAAAGGTGGTTGTTTTTACTGTCATGGGTAGTCACTTTCGGGGAGCGTAACTCACTTGTTCCAAATCGGATCGCTCCCAAATTTGGTGAGCGTATTTGTCTCATTAAGACGAACAATTAGATATATGGCACGCCTCGAGACGATATTCGAGCAGGGAGAAAAGCTAGAGAGAAATTTCCGATCCGTGAAGAAGTTGCAAAAAATTTAGCAGCGACACGGCTTGCTTGATGAAGCAAATCACGACTCTCGTACAATGGATCGAAGTAAAACCAATTCCATTGTGTGTGTAAGGTTCAGGGCTATCAGTTGACAGAACCATGTCCATGACGGACGGTCAAATTTCATGCACGAAGCCGACGAAGTTACTGAAATTTCGGCCACTGGATTCTAGATTCCGCCCAAAACTCAAAAGTTGCGAAATCTTCGTTTGGGCTCCAAATCGCATTCCAATTGTTGCCATGCGATCGTAATGACATGCTTAGTGCGCTATGATGAAGACATAACAGAAAAAAATTAAGGAAAGATCGCACTACCGATCCGAAGTTTCCAAGATTCAAACAAGTTTTAAGTCTCGTGACCATGACCCAAAAACATGGTCAATGACTCGAAGTTGGTATAAAAACAATCGCCATGTCGAGCCCAACAAGAAAACAATAGTCTTTCAATCAAACAGGCATCAGAACAACCCCGGGTCAACCACAAAAGATCACGCAAGTTCTTGGGCAGCCACATGGATTGCTCTGAAATTCCACACATTGTTAGGCACGAGCAAAACAATCCTTTTGCACCTATTTTTAGAATTTCTTTTAATTCAATTAAATCTTAATTTTCAACAATTAAGTTTAATTTTGATTAATCCACCCATGTTTCAACACAACTCTATCTAAACAGGCACTGCCTCATTGTAAAAACACACGGAGACCTCCCACCACCTCTCAGTCTTGAGTGGATTCTTTGAAGATTCAATAAAATTTCGATCCCTTGCTTGAGCCTATGAGTATGTCTTAGACGGAGAGAGGGGACAGAGAGGAAAGGGTCGGTACCTTTCGAGCAAGCAACTTTCTCTCTCTTCTCTCTCTTTATCTCTTTCCTCTCTCCTCTCTCTTTCTCTCTCTTCTCTCTCTTCTCTTTTCTCTCCTCCCTCTCTCTCTTTCTTTCTCTTTCCCTCTCTCATTTCTCTCTCTTTCTTCTCTCTCTCTCTTCATCTCTCTCTCTCTTCTTCTCTCTCTCTCTCTCTTTCTTCTCTCTCTCTTCTCTCTCTTCTCTTCTCTCTCTTCTTTCTT
>NW_006500351.1:35535-79999 GCF_000471905.2 Amborella trichopoda
CTCCTTCCGTTTATGCCCTTCTTCTCTTTAACCATTCCTCTGCTGCTCTCTTGTTCGATCAAGAGGGATTGAGGTTAGCATCTCACGGCAGTCCTATGGTCTGCCACGACAGACCGACCATCGTGCCTAGCTAGTCGATATCGACAACAACGTCTAGTAGCGATCCCGTGAGCCGATCTCAGTTACTGAGCACGTTTTGCCACCACGTTATGTCAATTGTCCACTAGCTTAGTCACTGCCCTGACCTTCTCTCTTGATCGAATCCTTCTCTCCCCTTGTCTTATAACCTTTGCCATATATGTGTGTGATTGCCGAAAGCAAGAGAATATGAGCCATGGGAGGCGATTCTGAACCAGTTTGATTAGTGGAGGGCTTTCTTCGTGATCAAAGAGGGTGCCCACATGAGTCAGCCCGAGTAAGTCCTGAACCCACCTTTTAAATTCCTCTCTCACCAGTTGGTAATACCTGGCCCCATTTTTGAACGAGGTTCTCGAGAGAGTGATCTCACAAACATCCCGGGTCTTCCTAGAAACGCGAGACGCCCGATCCCCTAGGGATTCGGAGGGCAAGATTGAGGCACTTAACCACCTTTTTTGGTGCTAGATCAAGTAGTCACTTCGATTTATATTTTTAAGAGGCGGGAACCATGTTATAGGACTGCTGCTGCTGTCTTCCCACTAGAGGTATTTGTGCTTTTGAGAGGTCCAAGGTTTGTGGGGCGGCTTTCTTAGTGTCAGTCACGGTGACAGCCACACTAATCACTTCTTTTTACTGGTTGCCCCGACTTTTGGAGAGAGAATTGCCCCGGTCGTTTCCCGAGCTAGAGGGCTGCCGACGAGATCCACCATGGTGTTTGGATAGATCTTCTATACGAACTGCTTTAGAGATGAGCTCTGACATGGAGGGTGGATTGGAGGCCCCAACATGGAGGGCAATATCGGGCAGCATATTTCGTATGTAGGTCTGAACTGCTTCTTTTTCAGTCATTGGAGTGGCATGAAAGCTTGCCAAATCTCTCCATCAGGCGATGTACTTGTCAACTGGCTCACTAGGATCTTGGGTTACAATGAGGAGCTCGATGATCTCGTCGAGCATACCGTTAGAAGACTAGCCCTTGGAGAGTCTTGACAAACTGACGGAGGAGGAGTCGCCCATCAGTTGCCCTCTCTTGACAAGCCGCTTGGAAGTGAGCAGTATGTTGGTGCGGGGTTGTAGGATCGTTGAATAGGGGGAGCTTCCCTTTCTGATAATTTGGGGGAAACGACACCTGGTCGAGATACGAGGGGTATGGCTTTTGGTAAAGCGGTGCCTCTTACATGCCCGGGACCTTGTTCTTGAGACTGTGGGTTACCATGGCATCTATGTCAGCTTACGAAACCATGCAGGAAGCAGAGCTGTCTTGGGAGACCAGGGGGGGAGTTTTCTTAAGGACTGTGTCCTCACTAAGTGGGGAATTGATCTCATGGTGAGAAGAAGGGGACCTAGAGGCTTCTAGGCGATCCATCTTTTCGAGAATGGACTGTATTATTACCTCGAACCTGTTCATCCTCCGGCTCGTTGATGACCATGACACTGACCGTTTCTTCTGGAGGGTCAGAGATAGGGGGAGTGGTGAACTGTTGGGATTGGTGAGTTGTATGCGGCAAGTCGGTCTGTAGGGGCCCAGCATGCCCCGATTGGACTCGAGCCTTGTATACCAACCGTGTGGGGACCAGTTCTTGACGGTCTTGAGATAGTGACTTCTTGGCAGTAATCACTGAACAATAATGTTGGGGTTGTTCAAGTTCTAGGATCCGAAGAGGGAAGAAGGGATTGTGAGGCAGGGGGTCACCAAAAGTGCCTTAGGGGCCTCTTTAGTCAGGATCTGTAGGCCTCTCTTCTGCTTGCTCTTGAGGCTGCAATGGACTTCACTCCAGAATTGAGCCTTAGACTTGGACTACCCTGATTTTCTTGAACATGCAAGGGCTACGTCTATTAGCTGGAGCAGAGAGTGGGGTCTAAGGACAGAGGGCAATCTGGGCTTTTACCTTGGAGGTTGTAAGCTTATATCTGCCATCAGGCCTTTGCCTCGAGTTCCCTTGTGAGGTCCGGGTGCATGGCTGACTTGAGGTAGCTAACTCAAGATGGTACTCTTAAAGAAAACCTTTGAGTACCAGGTCTCGAGGTGTTTGCCTGACGAAGAAAGGGTGGCAGAAGAACGATCTAGCTCACAACTCCATCTGAGTCGGGATCGAGGAGGGACCAGCAAAGCTGGTTCGTGTGCATCACTAGAGGTAACCATCCGGGTGACTTAGGAGTTAGCCTGGGCTTGGTCAGTTGGTTCGACCTTAGCAGGCCGAGACCCATGAGCTCGTGTTTGTGAGGGATTGGCTTGGAACCTCTCTCTCATAGGGACTGTTTTGGAATTCCATAACTTATTAGGAAGGGGCAAATATTTAATTTTGCACCCTATTTCTAATTTCTTTTAAATCAATTTAATCTTAATTTCTAGCAATTATGGTTACTTTTCATCATTCACCGATGTTTGGGGCACACTTTTATATATACGTACCATCAATATACACAAAAAAGGGGAGAGAAAAGAGAGAGAATAGAAGAGGATACAGAAGGCAGACACATACACACACAAAAGAGAAAATTTTCACTTAATACAAGTTTCTCTTTCTTACCATTGTGGTGTTACGTTTGAGAGAGAGAGTGAGGTCAGAGAAACTTCTGATTGGTACCCCTAAGGTTGAGGTAAATCTTCTCTCTCTTCTTCTTCTTTTCTTCCCTTCTCTCTCTTCTCCCTCTACTTCGTCTGTGTTCCTCGCGGAGGCCACGTGCAGCAGTGGTAGTGCTGTGCATGCCTCTCCCTGGGTCCCATAGGTCACGCATGGTGAAGCCAGCGCCATGCGCGAGTCTTCTTCCCCGTCTTCATGTCTGGCTCTTCCTCTTGGGGAAGTCTGTAAACGGCGCTGCCCATCGCCGCCAACAGACATAGCTTTGACATCTCGGTGAAGAATCTAGACGGCGAAGCTTGTTGCCACTTGCAGGAGTCTTCCTTTGCTTCGTGTCTAATGCAGATGGCGATACCTATCGCTGTCCGCTAGAGACCCTGACAACAACTATCATTGTCAGCGATCTTCCTCTGCACATTCGGTGCTCACCATCATTCTCCTCTGCATCCCACGCTTATCGTCTTGCGACCTAGGAGAAACCATCGCCGAGTGTCTCATTAGGGGTCAACATCGTCCCCAAGGGATGTGTCGTCTCCTCGCGTCGCACAACGACGATGTTTGTTGACATCTGAACCTCCCCCTACATTATCGTCTCACCCTCTTTCTCTTCAATCCTTTCTCTTCTCACTGAACTAAGGGTGGGCTTCGCTTAGCATCATCGTGTCGACCTCGGTTTCGAGTCGTATTGCCGCCGTGCTGGTCCTGTGAACCATGCCACTCTTGCTGCCGCTCCGAGTCGGTGACTTCTGGCTGTCATGCTAAGTCTCACCCCTCCGTCAAGTTCTGTCCCCCTCCTATCTTTCATCTAACTTTTCATTCATCGCCTTCTCATATGAATGTGCATCACTCTAAGACAAGGGGGGGTCCTTCGACCCACTTGTCTTACAAATTAACCATAGAAGTGTTGCGCAGAAAAACAAGAGGATTACATGTCAAAGGAGGCGATTCCAAACCAGCTCAAGTAGCTGGGGGGATTTCTTCGTGATCTAAGAGGGTGCCCACAGAGCCATCCCGAGTAAGTCCCGAATCAACCTAAAATTCGTCTTCCATTAGTTGGTATACCTACCCTTGGCCTCAAGCAAGGTTCCAAGAGAGTGATCGTTCACCAGAAACCTGAGACATGTGTCACCAGATCACCTAGATCTGGAGGGTGAGATCGAGGCACCTAACCACCTATGAAGGGATAATAAGTCTCCAGTGGGGTCACCAAGCTGGTTAGGTGCCTCGATCTCGCCTCCCTGGATCTTGGTGATCGAGTGACACGTGTCTCAGGTTCGAAAGCCTCGGGACCTGAGATCACTCTCTCGGGAACCTTGTCCACAAAGCAAGGGCAGGTGTCCAACTAGTGAGAGAGGAATTTGCTATATGAGGTGGGGACCAACTTCACCTGGGTCCGTAACTTACTCGGGTTGACTCGCGTGGGCGTTCTCTTAGATCACGATGGAAAGCTCCTCAGCTGCTTCAGCTGGTTCGGAATCCCCTCCCTTGACTCACAATCTCCTTGTTTTCTGTACAACACTATCATGGTTCATTTGTAAGACAAGTGGGCTAAAGGACCCACCCTTTTCTTAGGGCAATGCACATTCATATGGCAGAGAGGATGAGAAGTTAGGGTGATGAAGGGAAGGCTGAAATAAGGGGAGAGAAGAGAGGGAGATGCAACAAAGGGACAAGACTAACATGATAGCTAGACCAGTGCAATGATCGAATTGGAGTGGTAGCAAGACGAGCACAGTACCTCAGATCGACAAGACGACAATACTACTCGAAACCAAGGCCGATATGACTGTCTTAATTTGGTGTGGCAGCAAGATGAGCATGGTACTCAAGACCAGCATGACAACAATACTCGACAACCAGACCGCTAAGGCGTTGCTAGACCGATCTACATTTAGTCAAGCGAGAAGAGAAAAAATGAGAAGAAAAGAGAGAGAAGAGAAGACATGAGACGATAAAGAAAGAAGGTCACGATGCGTTAGGCATCGCCGCCCATAGGCATGGACTAATAGTGTCTCATCCTTGGACAACGCTGGACACTCCGACTCATGGCTAGAGGGTGAGCGGTGTACTACAGACAACGCTAAGCATCGCCGTTGGCAACACGAGAAGACAACACACCCCTTTGCGAGCAGCGATAGCTTCTTGTGAAGCACGCGGTGATAACCACTTGTGAAACACACAACGATAGTTCCTTATGTGGCATGTGGCGATAGGCATGGGACGCAAGAGAAACCTACGGATGACGATAGGCAACGAGGGCATGAAAGAAGCCTGCGGACCGCAATGGGCATCGAGCGCACGAAAGAAGCCTGCGGACGGTAATGGGCTCCGAGCGCACGAAAGAAGCTTATGCACGACAATAGGCACCGAGCACACGAAAGAAAGTTGCAGATGACGATAGGCATCGAGCACACGAACGAAGCTTGCAGACGGTGATATGAATCGCCATCTGCGGTAGGTGAGGGGAGCAAGAGAAGCCTGTGGATGGCGATAGGTATTGTCACGACCTTTGGCAGGCGGCGATAGGCATCGTCATTTGCGATGGGTGTGCAACAGGGTAAGACCCCTGCGAGTGGCATTAGGCATCACTATCTTCACTTATGCGGGATGCTAAAAATACGTCTATGGATGGCGATGAGCAGCACCATCTGCGAACTTCACTGAGAGATAGAGACGAATGAAGAGAGGGAGAACGAAGCTCTCGCATGGCACTTCCATCACCATGCACGACCTATGAAACCATAGGAGGGGGAAAGAAAGAAAGAGGCATGCACGACACTACCACTGCCGTGCATAACCTCTGAGAAAAGTTCAGACGAAGAAGAAGAGAGAGAGAAGAAGAACGAAAAGAAAAGAAGAGAGAGAAAGATTTACCTTGAACCCAAGGATACTGATCCAAAAGTTTCTCTCTCATTCTCCTCTCCCTCAAAACATGACCCAACAATAAGAAGAGATGGAAATTTTATTTAGCAAACTTCTCTTTGGTGCAAGGTCTTTGTACAATGATAGCATGTGGTATATATAGATTTTTGCTCAAACATGGGTGGATTGATCAAAATTAAACCTAATTAAGCCACAATCATGCGACTTGAAATTTGGATGAATCTCGCAAACTTTGGATCGATAGTGTGGTTGTTTCTTGATGTTTTTCCATGAGTTCCGTCACAATTGCGAGGCAACAAACGCAACTCAATTTTTTGCCCGGATGAAGATTTCAGAACTTTTGAGCTTTAGCCAGAATCTGGAATTCCGACACAGGAATTTACAGTCAATTTATTGTCTTCGTGTGAAAAATCCTACCATTCATCATGCAGGGAATTCAGACCAAAGATTTCCATGGATCTTACGCACATGGTGGAACTAGTCTCACGTCAATCCGATATGTGAGTGTCGTGTTTTGGCCGCTCGAGCGAGGCGTGTCGCTGCTGATTTTCTTGCAACTTTCTTCACAGATCAACAACTTCTCTCTAGCGTTTCTTTACGCTCGGCCATCGTCACTAGGCATGCCATATATATAAACGCTCTTCTCGATGAGATAAATATGTTCACAAAATTTGAGCGTGATCTGACTTGAAATGATTGAGATATGGGTCTCTGAATTCACTGCCCGAAACATTGAAAACAGTCACCATTAACATTGTTGTGGAGTGCCCGATTAAGCCGAAACTTGAGCCATAGGGGTTTTCGACCATGATGGATCCAATGACGATAGTCCCACAACTTTTTGACTCACCAAAAATATATTTCGAGTTACGGGATCCATTTCAAGGTACGAGAGGCTAATTGTGCCGAAACTGTTTCTTAGGCTGCACTACCTTTTATATTTGTCAGAATGCGATGAAACTTGGCAGGAGACTTTTAGAAACCTTTATGAATTTCTTGACCTATTCTGGGGCCATTATGAGACTGTCAAAATTTCCACTGTTTGTTAAGCTTTATTGACCGGCTTCTCTATTTTTTCGGCGTCGGGGACCCATGGCGCTGAAAAATGTCTTCAAATATTAGCATCTTCTCATTTGGAGTTACTTCTGTCAACTTATAAATATCATCATCCTCTTAGAGGTCCAAGACCATTTGTCTTTCCTAGAAAAGGAGATAGAGATCATACCCCAAATATCTCAACATGAGACATTTGTTGAAAACTATCATTTCTTCACTTACCAATTAATAACTCATGCTGAGTTCCAAAAATACAAATTCATATTATAAAATATTATTGTAACAAATTAAATCCTATAAAGTCCAAAAATGACAAACAAGTGAAGCTTTCTGATTTTTAATAACAAATTCTTAAACCACAAAAAGGAAACCACAAAATTGATGGGTAAAATAGTAACTCAAAAGGTTATAAAGATATATAGAAAGGAGACATGTGCTTTTTAAAAATAGTAGGTGTTTTTCCTCAAATGAAAATTACATTAAGGCTGGTGTATTTGTCATTTTAATAAGGAACTGAAATATGCCTCTTTAAAATTTCACTGAGTTGAGAAAGAAAAGCTATGAGAATTGCTACTCTAGTTTTTGTGTGTTTAACACATTTTGGATTTGGTTGAATAAAAGCTATCAAAGAGAAATGTCATAAAAGACCAGCATGTATTCTTTACATAAAAGAGCAATGTCCCATGAAGGATGTCATGTTAGAGAATACATCAAATAGCAATGTCACAAAAAGAACAAGAGATACAATTTGTATGAAAGAGAAATGTCACACTTTTAGATGAAAGACAACGTCACAAAAAGAACGGCATATGTATCAACTATAGAGCCAAATGGCATACTTACTTTGACAAACATGAAAACAAACCATCATCTCCTTTTTCATCATAGTACAAGAAAAAACATTATGTGCATAACACCATAAAAGGAACACACTACTATGTAGAAATAGAAAATACTCTTTGTTAATAAGGGTTCACGTCATCAGTAATTTTGTAAGTTAATTGCAACTCATATAAATAGTTTTTCAACGTTGACGCTCAATCAAGCATCTCGTTTTGGTGAATAAAGATGTACAAGAGGTACTTGCTCAGAGAAATAAAGGCATACAATCTCACACATGCACACAATGATAAAAATATGTGTGGGTATTGTGGGTAGTAAAGTGGTTGGAATCAAGCTTGCGATGCCGTGTTGAAAGTGTAGACACCTTAATAAATCAAGCCCATGCCTACGTCCTAATATTGATAAACATAGACATCCCTTTGTGGTTGGTGGTTCTGCTCTAGACTCATAATCTCTCAGAAAGGCTTACTCGAGTTAGGCTGCATTCCACACTAGTATAATGCGTTAACGCAAGATAGAGTAATAACCTAGAAGCAAAGCCTTGGTAAACAGCAAAGCATAACCACACAATGGCAGAGGCACCTGCTCAGGAGATCCGAATATGGCCGAAGTCATAACATGGTGCCAACATGTCCATTTTAGAGCAACCACCAACCAAAGGAGCGATCCATGTAACAATGTTTAAGTGTAGGAATCGGGTTGGGGATTTATTGGTTATGGTGTTTATGATTGCAAAGACTAACACCACATTCCTATTCTAAATTATGATTGGTCAACAATCAAAAAAAGAAATGTTTAAGAGCAAGTACCTCTCATGCATCTTTGTTCATTACAAATGATATGCTTGACTGAATTCCATGTAGATCATCTCCCTGGTGGATTTGCAGAAAAAAGCAGTATTACTGATAGCATGAACCGTCGTTAATGAAGACTATTTTTTCAATCTCCAAGAAAGATTGTGCATTCCCTTTATGTTGTTATGAATTGAAATTATTTTCTTGTATAGTATGATGATAGAAAGGAAGTAGAATTGCTTTCAGGTTTTCCAAAAAGCTTGCACTTGGCTTAGTAGAATGCGTATATGTCATTCTTTTTGTGAAATGTCCCTTTCACCCACACCACACTCGTTTGTGAGGTTACGCTTTAATGAAAACTCTACATGTCACTTGTAATTTGGAAATGCTCTTTGTGTCATTCTTTTTGTTAAATTGCTCTTTCAGCAAAGTATACATTTCCTTCCTTTTGTGACATGCTTTTTCATACAAACTATTCATGGCATCCTTCTTGTGAGATTGCTATTTAATCCAAACTATCTGTGTTGTTCTTTTTGTGATATTTTTTAAAAAAATTTATTCAACCAAAGAAAAAATTGGGACATCGAAACCTTGTGCTCTCAAAGTTGATAGGTTTTGTGTTCGGTTATATCCAAGTGCTTGTTGGAATGACAACTTGATCCTTTAAAATAACTAGTGAAACTCTTTTTGTCATTGAAAATTAGGGCTTCTTAGCCAAAAGTGATTAAAAAAATTCTCACTTGTAGATAAAATATAGCATTTTTTGAAACCCATGTGTCATTTTTTATTTATTGTTGCCTTCTTTAAATGTCTATGTTATTTTACCTAGGGCAAACAATTTCGAAAGAGACTGGAAAAGTATTGTATTTACTTGTGAATACTCCGCATTTAACTTATTCACATATATTAGGTACATAAACATAATGGAAAGAGAAATATATGAATAAATAGAACAAATTAGCAAATTTCAGCTGCACATATCTTAAGATATTGTGTTTATCCAATTTCTATACATCTCTATGGTGTTGTATATAATCCTTTGACCTAAACTCTTAAATCCTTATTTCTCTCTTTGTATTCTTCTCTTGTTTTAAATAATAGAGTAGCCTTAGTCAATAGTGCATCGAATAGGGAATTAATAAGTAATATTGTCTAGATTTGATGACCATGCTATCATCATTATAAGAAAACATGATATATTCATCAGTGAAGTATTGGACATGGTATTGGTATCAGAGAAACTCGAGTAGAATCCATTGGTAGTTTTTTCCTAAAAGGAAAGTAGTAGCATCTTCTCATTTGGGGTTACTTCTGTCAACTTATAAATATCATCACCCTCTAAGAGGTCCTTGACCATTTGTCTTTCTTCGAAATGGGTGGGGTAGTCTAGTTTCCCCAAAATTTGAGAGAGATAAAGATCCTGCTCTAGAATTCTCAACATGGGACATTTGCTGAAAACTATCATTTCTTCACTTACCAATTAATAACACATGCCCAGTTCCAAAAATACAAATTCATATTATAAACTAGTATTGTAACAAATTAAATCATATAAAGTCAAAAAATGACAAACAGGTGAACCTTTCTGATTTTAAAAAACAAATTCTAAAACCACAAAAAGGAAACCATAAAGGTGACGGGTAAAATAGTAACTATGAAGGCTATAAAGATATATAGAAAGGAGACTTGCGGTTTCTAAAAACAAGTAGGTGTTATTCCTCACATGGATATTACATTAAAGCTGTTATATTTGTCATTTTAACAAGGAACTTAAAATATCGCTCTTTAAAATTGCACAAAGTTGAGAAAGCAACGCTTGGAGAATTGCTCCTCTAGTTGTTGTATATTTAACAAGTTTTGATTTGGTTGAATAAAAGGTATCAAAGAGCAATGTCATTAAAGACCAACAATGTCATAAAAGACCAGCATGTATACTTTGCATAAAAGAGCGCTATCACATGAAGGATGTCATGTTAGATATTACATCAAAGAGCAATGTCATAAAAGGAACAATAGGTACAATTTGTATGAAAGAGAAACGTCATAGTTTTGGATGAAAGACAACGTCATAAAAAGAATGGCATATTTATCAACTGTAGAGCCAAATGACATTCTTACTTTGACAAACTTGAAAACAAACCATCCTCTCCATTTACATCATAGTACAAGCGAAAAGTTTCCATGCATAACACCATAAGAGGAACACACTATTATGCAGACTTAGAAAATACTCTTTATTAATAAGGGCGCACGTTAACAATAATTTCGTAAGTTAATTGGAACTCAAAAAAAATATATTCAATATTGATGTTCAATCAAGCATGCCGTTTCGTTGGATAAAGATGTTCAAGAGGTACTTACTCAGAAAAGTAAAGGTATATAATCTCACACATGTACACAATGATAAAAATATGTGTGTGTATTTTAGGTAGTAAAGTGGTTGGAATCAAGCTTGCGATGCCGTGTTGGAAATGCAGAAACCTTAACCATTCAAGCCCAAGCCTATGTCTTAATATTGATAAACGTAGACATCCCTTTGTCGTTGGTGGTTCTGCTCTAGACTCACAATCTGCCAGAAAGGCTTACCCGAGCTAGGCCGCTTTCCACACTAGTATATAATGCGTTAATGCAAATACAAGGCAGACATAGTAATAGCTTAGAAGCTATGCCTTGGTAAACCGCAAGGGATAATCACGCAATGGAAAAGGAGCCCGCTCAGGAGATCCGAATGTGGACGAAGTCATAACATGGTGGCAACATGTCCATTCTAGATCAACCACCAACCAAAGGAGCGATCCATGTATCAATGTTTAAGTGTAAGAATCAGATTGGGGATTTATTGGTTATAGTGTTTATGATTGCAACGGCCAACATTACATTCCTATTCTAAAACACAATTGGTCAACCATTAAAAAAAGAAAGCAAGTACCTCTAATGCGTCTTTGTTCATTGCAAATGATATGCTAAACTGAATACCATGTTGATCATCTCCCTGGTGGAGTTGTGGTAAAAAGTAGAATTACTGATAGCATCAGCTCTCGTTAATGAAAACTATTTTCTCATTCTACAGTAAAGATTGTGCATTCCCCTTGTGGTATTATGCATTGAAATAATTTTCTTGTTTACTATAATGACAAAAAGGAAGTTGAATTGCTTTCAGGTTTTCCAAAAAGCTTGCACTTGGCTTTGTAGATTGCTTATATGTCATTCTTTTTGTGAAATGTCCCTTTCATGCACACCATACGCGTTTGTGAAGTTACGCTTTGATGAAAACTATATATGTCATTTATAATGTGGAAATGTTTTTAGTGTCATTCTTTTCGTTAAATTGCTCTTTCCCTTTGTGACATGCTTTTTGATACAAACTATTCATGTCATCCTTTTTGTGAGATTGCTCTTTAATACAAACTATCTGTGTTGTTCTTTTTGTGATATTTATTTAAAAGATTTATTCAGCAAAACAAATATTTGGAACATCCCAACCTTGTGTTCTCAATTTCAACGGGTTTTGTGTTAGGATATATCCAAGTGCTTGTTAGAATGACAACTTGATCCTTGAAAATAACTAGTAAAACTCTTTTTGTCATAGAAACTTAGGGCTTCTTAGCCAAAAGCGATTAAAAAAATTTTTACTTGTAGATAAAATATAGCATTTTTTGAAACCCATGTGTCGTTTTTATTTATTGTGGCTCTATCTTATTTTACCTAGGGCAAACAATTTCGAAAGAGACTGGATAAGTATTGTATTTACTTGTGAAAACTCCCCATTTAACTTATTCACAGATATTAGGTAAATAAACATAATGGAAAGAGAAATATATGAATAAATAGAACAAATTAGTAAATTTTAGCTCGACATATCGTAAGATATTTTGTTTATCCATTTTCTCTACATCTCTAGTGTGTAGTGTATAATCCTTTTCTCTAAAGTCCTAAATCCCTATTTCTCTCTTTGTATTCTTCTCTAGTTTTAAATAATAGAATAGCCTTAATCCATAGTGCATCGAATAGGGAATTAATATGTAATATTGTCAAGATTTGATGACCATGCTATCATTATTATAAGAAAACATGAGATATTCATCAGCGAAGTATTGGATATGGTATTGGTATTAGAGAAACTCGAGTAGAATCCATTGGTAGTTTTTTCCTAAAGAGAAAGTACTTGCATCTTCTCATTTGGGGTTACTTCTGTCAACTTATAAATATTGTCATCCTCTTAGAAGTCCATGACCATTTGTCTTTCCAACAAAAGGAGGGGGTAGTCTTGTTTCCCCAAAAGTTGAGGGCAATAGAGATCATACTCCAAATCTCTCAACATGGGACATTTGCTAAAAACTATCATTTTTCCACTTACCAATTAATAACACATGCCAAGTTCCAAAAATACAAATTCATATTATAAAATAGTAAAATGATAAATAGGTGAAGCTTTCTGATTTTGAATAACAAAATGCTAATACCACAAAAAGGAAACGACAAAAGTGGCGAGTGAAATAGTAACTCAGAAGGCTATAGGGATATATAGAAAGGAGACACGTGGTTTAAAAAAAAACTAGGTGTTATTTCTCAAATGCATGTTACATTAAAGCTGGTATATTTGTTATTTCAACATGGAACTGAAAATATCCCTCTTTAAAATTGCACAGAGTTGAGAAAGCAATGCTCGGAGAATTGCTCCTCTAGTGTTTTTGTGTGTAACAAGTTTGGATTTGGTTAAATAAAATCTATCAAAGAGCAATGTCATAAAATACTAGCATGTATACTTTGCATAAAAGACCATTGTCACATGAAGGATGTCATATATAGATTACATCAAAGAGTAATGTCATAAAAAGAACAATAGGTACAATTTGTATGAAAGAGAAATATCATAGTTTTGGATGAAAGAGAACGTCACAAATGAAGGGCATATGTATCAACTATAGAGCCAAACATCATACTTACTTTGACAAACTTGAAAACAAACCATCCTCTCCTTTTTCATTATAGTGCAAGAGAAAAATTTACGTGCATAACACCATAAGAGGAACACATTATTCTGCAAAATTAGAAAATACTCTTTATTAATAGGGGTTCACGTCATCAATAATTTTGTAGAAGAGATACTTATTCCTATAAATAGATTTCATCATTGTTGCTCAATCAAGCATCTCGTGTCGTTGAATAAAGATGTACAAGAGATACTTACTCAAAAAAATAAAGGCATACAATCCTAGACATGCACAATTTGATAAAAATATGTGTGTGTATTTCGGGTAGTAAAGTGGTTGGAATCAAGCTTGTGATGCAATGTTGGAAGTGCAGGAACCTTAACCAATCAAGCCTAAGCCTATGTTGTAATATTGATAAACATTGACATCCCTTTGTGGTTGGTGGTTCTGCTCTGGACTCTCTATCTCCCAGAATGGCTTACCCAGGCTAGGCTGCGTTCCACACTAGCATACAATACGTTAACGCAAATATAAGCTAGTAAGAGTAATAGCCTAGATGCCGACTCTTGGTAAACCGCAAGGCATAACCATGCAGTGGCAATGGAGCTTGCTCAAGAGATTTGAATGTGGTCAAAGTCATAACATGGTGCCAACATGTACCTTCTAGAGCAACCACCAACCAAAGGAGCGATCCATGTATCAATTTTTAAGTGTAGGAATCGGGTTGGGGTTTTATTGGTTAAGGTGTTTATGATTGCAACGCCCAACACTACATCCCTATTCTAAAACATGATTGATCAACCCTAAAAAAAGGAAATTTTTTAGAGCATGTACCTCCCATGTATCTTTGTTCCTTGCAAATGATATGCTTGACCGAATGCCATGTAGATCATCTCCCTGGAGATGAGGAAAAAAGCAGTATTATTGATAGCTTGAACCCTCGTTAGTGAAGACTATTTTATCATTCTTCTGGAAATATTTTTCACTCCCCTCCTGGTTTTAGGCATAGAAATTAATTTTTTGTATATGTTTGAATACATTTTTCAGCACCTTAGTTTCCAGATGTGGAATAAAAGCGAAGTCGATCAATAAATCCTTGATATACAGTGGAATTTTTGACAGTCTCAGAATTTTTTAAAAATAGTTGAAAATCTTTCTAAGGACTCCAAAAGGCCATCTACCAAGTTTCGTCGCAATCTGACATATCTAAAGTGGCGCAGACAAAGAATAATTTCGGACAAATCAGCCATGAGCACCCTGAAACGGTATAACTGGAACCATATTTTTGGAGTGTTAAATGATTGTGGAACCGCTGTCATTAGATCCAACACGGTTAAAAACCCCCAAGGGTAGAGTTTTGGCTTAAATGGACGCTCAAGAACAAAGTTATGAGTGAAACATTAAAAAGGGGTAGGCCACACACTATTCCCGTGCGGCCTCCTTGCACCAATATACATTACAGGAGACTGGTTTTCACAGTCACGAGCAGCAATTTTGAAGACTCATATCTCACTCGTTTTGAGTTTGTCGTCTCATCAAGACGAGCGTTTTGATATGTGGCATGTCCCCTGACGAGTCTGAGCCGGAAGAAAAGCTAGAGAGAAGATGGTGATTCGAGAACAAGAGTTGCAACAAATCAACAGTAGAGCGTCTCACTCGAGCAGCCAAATCACGGCTCTCACACACCCAATCGATGCAAAACTAATTGCATTTCCTGCGTAAGGTCCAGAGTCATGTCTGGTCTGAACCCCTTGTGTGATGAACAGTTAGATTTCACGTATGACGACATTAAAGTTTAAAGCTCTAGAAAAAAACCCAAGATTGTAAAAGCTTTATTTGGCCACGAAATCGAGCTGTGTTTAGTGCAGCGCGATCATGACGGCATGCTCAATGCAATTCAACGAAGAAATCATGGAAATATGTCAAGAAACAAGTACAATATCGATCCGAAGTTTACAAGTTTCTTACAAATTTCGAGTCGCATGATCGGACTTAAAAACACGATCCGTGGTTCGAAGGTCTTACCAAATCGATTGTCATGCCGATCCCAACGAGAAAGTAATCATATTTTGTCCATGCAGTTGTCAGAGCTACCCCGAATCGACCTAGGAAAATCACACATATTCCCTGGGTGCAGCAGGGACTGTTTTAGAATTTCGTGCATTGTTGGGTTGGGGCAAAATCGTAATTTTGCACCCAGTTTTAAATTTTATTTTAATTCAAATAAAATGTATTTTTTAGCAATTCATGATTGGTCTTCTCTCTATTTCTTGCTTGTTTCTCTCTCCTCTTTTTCTTCTCTTTTCCTCTCTATTCTTCTTTCTTTCCCTCCTCTCTATCTCTACCTCAAACAGGCACGACAACAAGAATCGCCGTGCATGTCTCCCTTTATCTCTTTCTCTCTCTTCCTCTTTCTGCTTGTTTCTTGTCTCTCAACATGCTCGGCAGTAGGCACAATTGTGCATGTCTCTTTTTCCATTCTTTCCTCTTTTCTCTCTACTCTCTTTCTTCTCTCATTCCCCTCTCTTTTTAAACATTTTCTCTCTTTTTCCTAATCTTATCTCTCTTTCTCTCTTTAGTTTCCTTTCTTCTCTCGCTTTCCTAATCTTCTCTTTCTTTCTCTCTTTACTTTCCTTTCTCTCACTCTACTTTCCTTTCTACTGTCTCTACTTCCTTTCTTTTCTCTCTCTCTCCTGTCTCCCTCTCCAGTATCATGGACAGCGGAATCCATCGCCGTCCATGTTCTCTCTTCCTTGTCATGGATAGCGGAACCCATCGCCGTCCATGTTCTCTCTTGCTCTCCCCATATTGTGCACGACATTGCTTAGCACCGCACACGACATTTCTTCCCTTATCCTTTGACAAAGGCACAGAACCATGCCCTTCCTAAGTGGCGGGTTAGGTCATGCCTGAATCTCTTCTGGCATGCATGATGATGCTTAAAGGTTAGCATGTCCCTTCTTTTATCTCTCTTGTGTCTTTTCCCCTTGTCTTAGACGACGGAACCCATCGCTGTCTATGTTTCTTCCTTCCTTCTCCCTTTCTCTCTTCTGTCATGGACGGCATAACCTATCGCCGCCCATGTTCTCTTCTTTCCCTCTCTCTTGTCAGGAACAACAATGACCATCACCATTCATGACTTGTCTTTCATCTCTCTCTCTTCTGATTTTCTTCTCTATTTTCCTTCTACCTTTCTTTCTCCCCTGTCATGGACGATAGAACCCATCGCCATCTATGTTCGCTCTTGTTATCTCTCTCTATCATGGACGACAGAACCCATCGTCGTCCATGTTCTCTCTTGCTCTCTCTCTCTCTCCTATCATGGACGATGGAACCCATCGTTGTCCATGTTTTTCCCCCCTGTCCTCTTTCTCTCCTTTGTTATGGACGGTGCATGCTTCTTTGCCCTTTTCTCTCTCATCTGTGACAGACAGCAGAACCCCATCGTCATCCATATTTCTTTCCCCTTTTCTCTCTCCTCTTTCATAGAGGGCAGAACCCCGTCGCCATCAACCTTTCATTTCTCTTATTCTTCATCTCTCTTTCTTTCTTCTCTGTCTTTGCTCTTTCCTTCTCTCTTCTTTCTTCTCTGTCTTCTCTATTCTTTCTTCTCTGTCCTCTCTCTTCTTCATCTCTCTTCTCTCTCTTCTTTCTTCTCTCTTCTCTCTTTCTTTCTTCTCTATTCTCTCTTTTCTCTACCCTTTATTTTCTCTCTTCTGTCCTCTCTATCCTCTTCTCTTTCGTTCTTCTTCTTCGTTCTACTCTTCTCTTCTTTTTTTCTCTTCTTCTTCTCTTCCCTTCTCTTCTCCTCTTCTTTTTCTCTCTTCTCCTCACTTTTTCTTCTCTCTTCTAACTTCTCTTATTCTCTCTCTTCTTCTTCTCTCTCCTCTCTCTTCTCCCTTATTTCTCCACTCTACTTCTTCTTTCTTTTCTTTCTTCTCTCTTCTCTCCTCCTTCTCCCTTCTTCTATCTCTTTTCTCCTCTCTCTATCTCTCTCTACTTTTCTTCTCTTTTCTCTCACTATGCTTCTCTAACTGCCTCTCTTCTCTCTCTTCTTTCTCTTCCTCTTTTGTTTGACAAAGGGATAAGCTAAGTCTGGCACTGTCATGGCAGTCTCATCGTCGATCAGTTTAGTTTCCGTACTGGTCTGAGTTACCATGCTCATCTTGCTGCCATGTCAGACTAACCATCGTGCCAGGCTGGTTGGTGTTGGTTCGGTCGTCGATTAGTTAAGCTATCGTGCCGGTCTGAGTCATCGTGCTTGGCTTGCTACCACACCAATTCAGTCACCGTACTAATCTTGCCACTGTGTCAGTCTAGCCACTTGGTCAAATTCCTGTTTCTTCTATTCTCTTTCCTCTATTATATTTCTTCCTTTATCACCCCAATCTCCATCTCATTATTCTTCTCTTTCTTCTTTTGAATGTGCACTCCTGTGTGCATTGGCCTAAAGACAAGGTGGGGTCTCCACCTCACGCACACACCCTAAGGCTCATGGGTTATCCACTCGAGCCACACCTTGAGGCAACCCTTGTGTTATCTCTAGTAAGCGTGCAGGGTCAGTCCTCCTTTGGTCGAAACCTATATGCATACATGTGCATCCCAACACTCAGGGCAACGTTATTCCAATGCCAACCCGAGCACACGGAGGATGACCCCCTTGTCTTCCCTCTAAGCACGCACTTACTCACCCTGTAAGGGGTAGGCTCCCACCTGTTCCCTTGCAGACACCTACTCACAGTTTTTGGCCTCTTAAGGCCAGACCACCTGTTCGAGCCCGGGCTAACCCCCAAGTCACCCGGAATGCTACTTCAAAGGGCCCACATGTGCCACCTTCACGGACTGCTCCTCACTCCCAACTCAGACACTGTCGAGAATCAATCCCTCTCTCGCTTGCCCCTTCTCTTTCAAGCGAGCCCCTCGAGCCTTGGTTCACAAAGACGTTCTCCAAGAGTACCATCTTGAGCCAGCCCCATCAGCTCAGTCAAGTCTTTAGAGCTCATAAGAGAGCTCGAGGCATAAATCTGATGGGATATCAAGTCCTTCATCGTCCCCGGCCTAGGTTGACTCCAATTTTTGGTCCACACCCATTGCTTCACCTGATGGAGACAACTCTTTCTTGTGCAAGAAGAGTCGGCCAGTCCCAGTCTTGATCGTAGTTTTGACATGAGGTCTATCAAAGCCTCAAAGATAAGCGCTACAGGGGTATGCAAATCTTGACCATGGAAGCCACTCAAATAGTCAGAGCAGCCCGCTCTGATGACCCTCTTCGCAAGAACCCCTTCTACCCGCTTCAGATAACAGAACCTGAAGAAGAAATGCGAGGGTCTTGCATAGTGGTCAGCATCATAAAAAATGACCCAACCATCCAGCAGCCACCGTCCCAAGACCATTGAGAACTGATCCTCATGCGGTCAACGTATAAGACTCGAGTTCAGTCAGGGCATGCTGAGCCCTTGCTGACTGATTTGCCGCACACGACCTACCAAGCTCAGAAGCCTACAACTACACTTGAGGCTGATCTCCCCAAAGAAATGGTCAATGTTATGCTCGTGAACTAACCTAATGATAGCCAAGAAGAATGCATGGATAGGTCCGAGCACATGGTGCAAGCAATGTTGGAGAAGATTGACCGCATGGAAAGCATGCGGTCCTTAGCCAATTTGTCCCATCATGAGGCCAATTCCCTTCACTTGGAAGATGCAGCTCCAAAGTAGATTCCCCTGTCGGCCTCGCAGGACAGGTCTGTCGCTCGAATGGTTTCACATGCAGACATTGACACCATGGTAACCCACAACTTGAAGAATAGACAGATCCCGGGAATGCAGGGGACACCACTTTACCAAAAGCCGTACCCCTACTACATTGATCAGGTTTCGTTTCCCTTGGATTACCAAAAGGGGAAGCTACCCCTTTTCAATGGTACAACATCCCACAGCAGCTTATCGCACATTTCCAAGCAACATGTAAAGAGAGAGTGGTTGATGGGAGACTCCTCCTCCGTCAGTTTGTTGAAACTCTTGATGGCCCATCCATTCAGTGGTATGCTCGGATTCCCCAAAATTCAGTACACACTTGGAAAGAGATGGAACAACTGTTCTACTAGCATTTCAATGAGGTCGAGAGAGAGGTACCCCCACCTGCAAATTTGTACACGGGTACCCCCACCTGCAAATTTGTACACGGGTACCCCCACCTGCAAACTTTGATCGGAACGACTATTGGGTCAAGCATAAAAATAAGGTCTATCCTTTCGAAAAGGATTGGGTTCCCGCACTACTTCGACTATTGCTAGAGCATAATATGATTGAGTTTCCTGATCAAGCTGGTCTCGATACTCATGCAAACTACCTCGTTTATCATCGAAGGATAAACCACCCCACAGAGGAATGATACACACTCAAAGACTTCATCGAGGCTCTAATCCATAAGGATCAGATAAAGCTTAAATAACTTAAGAAAGCATTCGAGGCAGCTGAGGCCTCCCTTGTGGTGACAGTATAGGAAGAAGACGAAAGCTTGCGCCCAACAGATGAGCTGCCATCAGATCTTCTGTAGGCTCTGTTTAGTATGATGCTCCAACAAGGACTCGTCACACCAAAGCCAGCGACGCAGGCCAGACTTCTTGCTCAGGAAACTGAGAATCACTGGTGCCTGTACCATCATATCTAGGGCGACAAGTTGAGCAAATGTATGTGTTTGAAGCTGTGGTTGTGAAGAAAGTGTGGATAGGTCATTGCTTATGCCATTATAGAAGAAAACCCACAAGTCAATACTCCCATCCCAGAGGGTGTTTCAATGCAAGATTCCAATGATGATGCCTCCAATTCTACTGAATCTTCAACTTCTCAGCCATGAGGAGTTTATCATGGGCACAACAGACTCAAGTCCTTAAAGCGAGAGGCAATTCGTCAAGTTGGGGCTGCTCACAAACCTAGTAAGACAGATCAAGCACCTCCAAATGGAGCCAGGAGGAGACGAGTGCCAAGTGCTACTCGTCGGAAGAACAAGATTCCTCAACCACTAGTCGAGTAGGAAGTTCTCAAGCATCTTCCTTCATTGCCGACCGTACAGGACTTCATCCCCGACGTGATCTTCCTTACTCCCTCATCTCATCAGGAAGACATCCTTGGGCCATCTTTTGCTTTGTGCACGTTCAATGAGGGTGACGACATTAAAAGCAACCCTCAATGGTCTAAACAGGGGGAAAGACCCAAAGGATCCCCTCCACACGTCCAACTCCAGTGATGACATAAAAAGCTGCTAAAATCTGTTTGATGAGGGGAATGACCGTAAAGGTCCCTCACTTACCAACCCCACTTCTTCTTCTTCCTCTTCTT
Organism: Amborella trichopoda; assembly: GCF_000471905.2. Next base: position 56,106 of record NW_006500351.1, read on the forward strand.
CTTCTGCTCCTTCCTTTTCTATATCTCCTACAGGTACAATCAGAGAATGTCGAGACTTTGAAGGCCTTGATAGAGAACTCGAGGGAACTAGTATTAGCAAGTTGCATAGGAGGTGGCCGAGAAAACTCCGGCCCAACTGGCTGGGTTCTTAACAGTTGTTGATGCCCTGGAGGCTCGAACCAAGGCAGAGACATCTTCTTCTACTGGGAAGCACATGAAATCTAAAAAGATTCAGTGGCCTCTTAAGCCTGACTTTGATCAGAGGCTGAGGGGGTCAAGAGGGTAGAGCTTCTATTCCCAGGAAGCTTGCCACATGGTGCAGAGCTATGAAGCATCAACTAGTATGGGGAATACACTGCAGATACCCAAGCAAGGACCGGGTGATTCCTATGAGGGTGCCTCTCATCCCACAATCGTTGAATATCAACTCCCTTTTAACTTTCAAATCGAGCTTCTGTAGTCTGATATGTTGTCCATGATCAAGGTTGACCCTTCTGTTGCCAGCATGAGAATAGTACACAAATCATGTCCCACGCTGGAGCCCTACTGGAAGCAAAGATGTCAGGATTGTGGGTCTCTACATTTGAGGTTAATGAAAGGCCTTTTGAGTCCACTTATGAGGAGTTGCCGGAGGCCCCAAAGGATCGGGAAGAAGGTGGACAAGCCACGATGAAAGAACTTCAGGAGATATATCTTAAGGATGAAGCTGACCCCAGGCCCACTTTCATTTCGGCAAATTTGTCACTAGAAGAAAAAGAGGGTTTTATCGCGTCTTTGCCTAGAAATATCGTGAGATACTTGGTTTAGATCCCCAAATCACAGTCCATCGCCTTGGCATCGATTTGACCAGCAAGCTTGTAAAACGAAAATCGAGGAGGTTTAGGCCTGATCTGGAAATGTAGATCGATGCTGAGGTGAGCAAGCTCAGGCAAGCAGGCTTCATTCGTGAAGTGAAGAACCCAAAGTGGCTAGCGAATGTTGTACCAATCAAGAAAAAAAATTGTCAAATTAGGGTTTGCATCGATTTTCATGACTTGAATGCCGCTTGCCCAAAGGATGACTTCTCGTTGCCGTTTATGAAGATGATAATTGGTTTCACAGCTCATTGCTAGATCTTCTCCTTCATGGATGGATACTCTGGGTACAATCAGATACGGATGGCGCCATAAGATGAGGAAGACACCCACCATTCTTGACTCTAAAAGGGATCTTCTGCAACAGAATGATGCCTTTCGAGTTGAAGAAAGCCAGTGCTACATATCAAAGAGCAATGACCACCATCTTCAAGGGCATGATGCACAAGGAGGTGGAATGTTATGTGGATGACTTGGTGGTGAAGTTCAAAAGGAAAGATGCTCATATGCGAGACCTTGAAAAGGTGTTCGAATGGTTACGCCTTCATCAGCTCAAGATGAACCCGTTGGAATGAGGTTTTGGTACACGTTCAGGAAAGTTCTTGGGGTTCATTGTCAGAGCCGAGTGCTTGAAATTGAGCAAGTCAAGATCAAAGCAATCCAGGAAATCCCACCACCGACTATAAGCCTTTTACGCACCTGTTAAAGAAAGATACCACATTCATCAAGCATGAAGCATGTCAGGCGATGCTTGATGACTGGTTAGGTGCCTCGATCTCACCTCCTAGGATCTAGGTGATCGGGTGACACCGTCTCAGGTTCGAAAGACCCAAGACCTGAGATTGCTCTCTAGGGAACCTTGTTCAAGGACAAGGGTAGGTATCCAACTAGTGAGAGAGGAATTTTCAGTGTGAGCTGGGGACAAACCTCACCTGTGTTTGTTACTTACTCGGGCTGACTCACATGAGTGCCCTTTTAGATCATGTCGGAAAACCACCTAGCTGCTTTAGCTGGTTCAGAATCGGCTCCCTTGGCCTGCAATCTTCTTGTTTTCTACACAACACTACTATGGTTAATTTGCAAGGCAAGTGGGTCAAAGAGACCCACCCTTGTCTTAGGGCATTATACGTTCATATGAGAGAATGATAAAATAGAAAGTTAAAATAAGGATTGAAAAGAGAAGAGAATTTGATGAAGGGACAAGACTAACATGACGGTTGGAAAGTTACTGACTCGGAGTGGTAGCAAAATGGGCATGGTTCTTAAGACCAGCATGACAACAATACTACTCGAAACCAAGGACGACATGGCAGTGCTAGACTAAGTCTACCCTCGGTCAAGTGAGAAGAGAAAAGAGTGAAGAGAAGAAAAGGGGACGAAGAGAAAGAGAACGAGACGGCAGAAGGAGGAAGAACCAAAATGGTCATGGGCATCGCCATTGGCATCATGAGAAGACGCCACGTCCCTTGCGGGCAGCGATGGCTTCTGGTGAGGCTTACGATGATAGCTCCCGATGAGCCACATGACGCAAAAAGTGGAACACGAGAGAATCCCATGGACGGCAACAAGCATCGCCATTGGCAACGCGAGAACGTAACACATCCCTTGCGGACAGCGATAGCTTCTGGCAAGGCGCACGACGAGAACTTCTCTTAAGTTGCATGACAATTACCTCTCATGAAGCTCACGACGATGGGTGTAGAGTGGCACGGAGGGAGGCTAAGCATGGCGATGGGTATTGTCGCAACCCTTTGCTGACGGCGATGGACATCGCCGCCTGCAGTAGTCACACTATAGGGTGAAGCTCCCCTAGACGACAATAAACTTCGCTACCCTCTTTCCTCGTTGAGACATCGAGGATACATAAACGGACGACGATGAGCAGCGCCGTCTACAAGCCCCACTAAGAGATAGGACAGAAGAAGAAAGAAGCTCGCACATGGCGCTGCTATCACCATGTGCCGCCTGTGAGACTATCGTAGAGGAATGCACATTAGTACCACTACTGTGCATGGCCTCTGAATGAAGCTTAAATGGAGAAGAGGAAGAAGAATAAGAAGAGGAGAGAAGAAGAAGAAACGAAAAAAAAGAGAGAGAAGATCTACCTTGAGCATAGGGGGACCGGTCCAAAAGTTTCCCTCACCTTACTCTCTCTCCAAACGTGGCTCAACAATTAGAAGAAAGAAAAACTTTATTCAGTGAAAACTCTCTCTTTTACAAAGGGTTGATTCCATTTTGTTGTTTTTTTACGTACAATGATGATACGTGGTATATATAGAATTTGCCCCAAACATGGGTGGTTGATTAAAAGTAACCCTAATTTCTAGAAATTAAGATTAAATTGAATTAAAATAAATTATAAAATAGGGTGCAAAATGACATATTTGCCCCTTCCTAACAATTTGTGAAATTCCAGAACAGTCCTTGTGTTGCCCTAGAACGTGCATGATATTTCATGGATGATCCAGGGTTGTTCTGATGCCCGGTTGATCGAAAGATGATTGTTTTCTTGTAGGGCTCGACAGGACAATCTATTTGATGCCAACTTCGAGCCATGGATCGTGTTTTTAGGCCACGATCATGTGTCTTGAAATTTGGATGAATCTTGAAATTTTAGATCTATAGTGTGCTCGTTCCTTGATTTTTTTATGTGATTTCTTTGCTGAATCACATTGAGCATACCGTTACAATCGTGGGGTAATAAACGCAGCTCGATTACTTGCCCGAACGAAAATTTTGCAACTTTGGAATTTTGATCGGAATCTGAAATTTCCACGATGAAATTTGTAGTCACTTCATCGGCTTCGTGTGTGGAATCCGACCATTCATCATGTACAAGGTTCGGGCCAGAGATAGCCCGAGACCTTACGCACGTGATGGAATTGGTCTCGCATCGATCAAGCTTGTGAGTGGTTTAATTTGGCCACTCAAGTGAGGTGTGACGTTGCTGATTTTCCTACACTTTCTTCACAGATCTTCAACTTCACTCTAGTTTTTCTTCGTGCTTGAGTGTCATCGCAAGGCGTGCCATATATCAAAGCACTCATCTTGACGAGACGAACATGCTCATAAAATTTGAACGGGATCTGACTTGGGACGGGCGAGATATGAATGTCGAAAGTCACTATTCGTGACTATCCCTTCAATGGTGTGGAGTTGCAGGGTGGCCACACGGGAACAATGTGTGGCTCTTCCTGTTTCACTCTTTCGTCAATTACGTTTTCCTAAAGTGTTCATTTAAGCTGAAAGTTGACCCCTAGGGGTTTTCAATAGTTTCAGATCCAATGGCAGTAGTCCCACAACAAATTGAGACACCGAAAATGTATCTCTAGCAATAGGATCCATTTCAGGGTGCTAGAGGCTGATTCTTCTGAAACTGTTTCTTAGTTTGACTACCTTAGACATGCCAGACTGCGATTAAACTTGGTATGAGACTTTTGAGAGACCTCATGAAGATATTGGCCAGTTTTGGGGCTATTCTAAGCCATCAGAATTTCCACTTTTTCTTAGGCTTTTATGAGCAGGGGCCCCATGATGATGAAAAATATCTTCCAATAACATGCCCTGCTGAATGTTGTGATTCGAGAGAATTGATAAGTACAATCATTCGAGAAGTTTGAGGGATCCTGTCAAAGTCCCATCCTGGAGGGACTATTCATGATTCTGACAGCTTAAGGATTTTGTAGGGACCTCATTGACCAGAATCAGACCTATGTGGAGGCCAAGTGCTATGAACCTTTGGTCCACATTGTTTGCTACTACACAAGGTTTGCTTTTGATATTCAGGTTATCTCTGTAGGTTCCATCTAGCGGAGTCCAGTCAGGGGCTTCTGACCTGTCCCGAAAGTTTGGGACTGTTGCTAGGAGAATTTTGTAAAGGCGGCCTCATGGGCCCCTTCTTGTCGGATCCAGAAGGTTTGGGCCTGTCGACCAAGGAAGGTTTTAGGCAAGGAAATCTCATGGCGAGGAATATCCTGAAGTCTTCGGCAGGTTAGGCCCTGGCTTCTTCAATTTCTTTCCTTCGTGATAGTCTATAGCATTTCGGAGGGATCGTTTTATCGTCATCCTTACCCTCAAGGACTCTTGTTGTTGTGGGAAATCTTATGCGGCTCTCACTCCCTGGAGAGCCATTTTGTGTTGTTGATGTTAAAGTGTGGGAGATCTTTTGTGGCTCTCACTCCCTGATGAGCCATTTAGTGTTGTTGATGTGTGAGAAATCTTATGCAGCTCTCACTCCATGACGAGCCATTCGGTGTTGTTGATGTGTGGGAGATCTTATGCGGCCCTCACTTCCTGGCCAGCCATTTTGTGTTGTGATTGGATGCTGGCATTTGAGAATTTTAAGTAGACCTCATTAGCTAGGATTGTGACTGTTTGGAAATTGAGTGTCGGATGAAGGGACGGTAGTGCGTCAACCTGTTTTGTTGGTCCAAGCACCCTTTACATGGTTTCACTTAAACAGGGGAAGTGGCACCGTAAGGACGGTTTTCACCAATGTCTGTTATTTCTGGGCTCTTTTACCCATGACCTTTAGGTCATAGCCGCCTATTTCATCTGTGTTTGCTCACGGTGCATTTCCGAGGTCTTCACTGTGCCTAGTTTTTGTTTTTCATAGAACTCTTTCACTCATGGTTTTATGACCATGCCCGTCTGTCATTTTTAGTCATGGCATTCCCTTTGTCCAAGTGTACACCATGCCCATTTTTTTTTGAAGGCATGTTTTAGGGTCGTGCCTTTGAGACTTATGCGAAGCTTTTTAACATCATGTGGCTAGGACGTGCACTATAGTTTAGGGTATGGTAGTCTATAGAGGCCATGAAGTGAGTATGGTGGTGACTTTTTACTCACTTTGCGGAGATGGCAAGAGGCTACCTATGAAGGATGAATGATGTACGAATGGTGGGTGAGAGTGGTGACCCACTAGCTAACAGCCAATATGAATTGCGGAATGGTTCGTCGTTTTGTAAGCATGGGTAAGACTCACTAGGGAATGATGGATAGTAATGATGAAGTGAATGAATTCACTAGGGAAGCAATGAAGGTGGCATGAGCACACGAGCGGGTCGGTTAGGGAAAGCGTCCAAGAGGATGCATGTACAAGGGGGTGTGCACGTTCATGGGGGCATGTTTAAGGTAATGCCTCAAGGACCTTGGCGAAGCAGTTTAACATCATGCAACCAGAACATCCACTATAGTTTAAAGTCATATAGCTTGGACCGTGGTTACACAGTTTAAAGTCATATAACAAAGAGCATGCAGTTTAAGGTCATGTAACTAGACCTCCGCTACAGTTTAAGGTCATATAGTTTGGACCAGGGTTGGGTCACCATGAAGGTAAAACTGCATGCGGGATAGCTATGTGGATAGAAATCTAACTCCTAGGAATAAAGACAGTTAAGGCTATACATACACAGAGAGATTTAGATGAAGATGGTCGCCCCACGAGGAGAGTCAAGCAGAAGAGACTTCACTGAGGATTAGGAGGGCCAGTGTGACTCCACGAGGATAATGACTAATGGTATGTATGTAACTTTACTGAGAATGACATGCCAGAGCACAGATGAACCTTACTGAGGGTTGAAGGGATAAAGATGGCCCTAACTCCCTGGGGATAGTGGGTCACAATAGGATGTGACTTTTACTGGGGATGTTGGTGCGAAACAAACACATTGGGGATTCAAGGGGTAGGTATGAACTATACATACATCTAACTCCACTAGGGATGTTGATGAAACCTTAGCAAAGAGGTGGTCCATCTCTCTGTTAAGGTTATACGTATGGACCATTTGTCACGCCATGCGTTACAATTTTAGGGTCTTGTAGCTCGAACGACGGCTATGCAGTTTCAAGTCATGCGGCTAGGACCATGCAGTTTAAGGTCGTACAACTAGACCTTGACTATAGTTTAAAGGTCATATAGTTTGGACAGTGGCTGTGCAGTTTAAGGTCATGCAGCACGGACCAGGGCTATGCAGTTTAAGGTCATGCAGCACGGACCACAGCTGTGTAGTTTAAGGTCATGCAACATGGACCAGGGCTATGCAGTTTAAGGTCATGCAACATGGACCACAACTATGCAGTTTAAGGTCATGCAGCATGGACCACAACTATGCATTTTAAGGTCATGCAGAATGAACTAGGTCTATGCAATTTAAGGTCATGCAGCACGGACCACAACTATGCATTTTAAGGTCATGCAGCATGAACTAGGGCTATGCAGTTTAAGGTCATGCAGCATGGACTACGGTGTGGTGAGGGAGTGTAACTCTACGGGGAATGGAGCTGTCACTAGAGACTAGACCCCCTCAGGAGTGGGATTGTGGTGCACAGAATGAACTTCTTGAAGATGAGGATGACAGTCCAGATGGGAGTGTCATGGCAGGCGTGTGGCACTAGGTGTTGGATGGTGCATGGAGCATTAGGCCTAGATGACGAGTGCACAATCTTAGGTCCCTAGGGGAGGCACCCGTTGATAGCCCTTTGACGAAGCGCACACCGGCGGACCTTTGATGAAGCATGCGACGATAGCTCCCTGACAAGGTGTGTGGTCATATCTCCTTGACGAGGTGCACGATTATAGCCTTTGGGTGAACCGCGTGTCCTTTTGTGTCTCGGGCTTGACTTGCCCCGGCCTGGTCTTATTGTCGTCAAGAGCTAGGGATTGGAGCATCATTTTGAATTTTTCAAGGCAGTTTGCGCCACTACTGGGTATAAAAGGGGGAAAGCCCCATTTTCCTGGTACCAAAGGGTAAAACAGTTTAAGAGCTTTTAGAGAGGGAGAGGGCCTAAGCTTTCTGGCGAGAGACTTTTGATAAGAGCTTCCTGGCCAAACTTTGCAATAGACAGGCCTTCAAGAGCTTTTCTGACGAGCTTTAACAGGTTGTGAGCCTGCACAAAGTTCTTACAAGCTTTTTTTAATAGCGATGAGACTCTTCGGGGCCTCTCAGAACCTCAACAAGATTTGCCGTGGTGCTCTTACGGAGTTCTAGTGCTTCTCCAGTCGTTCCTTTGTTGAAGGGAGGTTGCAGAGAGGCTAGTGGGGGATTTTACGGTCCTTTGACTATCAAGGGAGAAGAAAGTGAAGATGCAGTGGGCACACCAGAAACTTAGTGGAATTCCGGTGAGTTTTGTGGCAAACTTCTGAAGTGCCAAAATAGGGAGAAGAGAAGTCTGCATGGTCATAGGGGAACGTTTTTGGGGATCCTGGTGGTTTTTACGATATTTATGACTGTCATAACAGGGTTAGATAGGGATTCTTGTTGGGCTGAGAAGTGTTTTCTGACGGGCAGAAGCCACGCCGGTAGGCGAACGAACAGGGTCAGACGAGGATTCCCGACAGGTTGAGAAGTGTTTCCAGCGAAACCCGAAGGGTTGTGAGGGAGGCGAAAGGTTGTGAGAAGATGGACCTTGGTGAGGGGCTACAGTTGGGGGAACCGAATAGGAGTGGGAGTCAAAGCCCACCAGAAATTGGGAATAGTGGGAACCGTGGGCCTTCAATGGTATGCATGACATTAAGTCACATGGAGCGCTGCCTATGTTTCCCTCAGCCCCACATGATGATAGCCATGCTTGAGGGCATGCTCCTCCCGACGATGATCTCGTGCGGCATTGGCCTACCTGTGGTGATGGTAGAACGCGGCAATGTGTTGCGCATGACGATGATTGCGCACAGTGTTGAGTTTCTCGTGGCAATGACCACGGACGATGATGTCTTGTAGGGGTTAAGAGTGATGGAAAATGAGGAGGCCCTGTCGCTGTAGTCTGTTGGAAGCCAAGTCCTCTAGCACAATCGTGAAGTCCATATTGTTTTTGAAGGAAGGGAATCCATCTTGGACCGGCTCCTTTGAAGCTAGCCATGCCCCGCCAGATGAATTGCAGCTGACTCGAAAATGGTTGGCTTCTTCTTTTTGGCCTGTAACCATCCTCTTTGGTGGTTTTGCTTCTTCTTCATGAGGAGAGCATTTCTTTGGTGGGTTTGCTTCTACTTCATGAGGAGAGCGCTTCTCTTTGGCATGTAACCATCCTCTTATCCGAAGATGCAAGAGCTTTGTAACTTCCCTAATAATGGGTTTTTTATTGTAGCATGTACCTTTTTCTAATGCAATAAAAGAAATGAACTTCCTTTGAGTTGGCTCGATGTTTCTCATATTCATTTCTTTCTTGTTACCACATGCACTGCATTTAAGAGATATGTTAGGGATAATACTTCTTCAACTATCTCCCATTTATTAGGGGCATCGCCTCTTCTCCATCAGAGTTTACCAATATATAGGACCCATTTGGTGTGACCTTCTTGACTATGAATGATCCTTCCCACTTAGGTTCGAACTTTCGTTTGCAGCGCCCATGCATGACAATCGGTCTATTAACTACTAGGACAAGATCCCCACGAGCGAATGAGCAAACCTTGACAGACTTGTCAAAGGCTCTCTTCATTCTTCCTTGATTGAGCTCGAGGTTCTGCTGAGCCTCTAACCTCTTTTCATCAAGGGCATCCAACTCTCGGTAACGGAGCTTGACCCTATCATCTTCAGTGAGTCCCTGATCTATAGCGACACGGAGTGAGGGTATTTGAACCTTGAGGGGTAAGATCGTCTCACCTCCGTAGACTAGGGAATAAGGAGTAGAGTTTGTAGCATTCCGAGTGGTGGTGCTATAGGCCCACAGAGCTTCAGGTAGTTTCTCATGTTAATTCTTCTTTGACTTTGAAACTGACTTCTGGAGCACCCCGCACAGAGTTTTGTTGAATGCCTCAGCTAACCCGTTGGCTCAAGGGTAGTACATAGTTGTGTACTTCCACTCAAAACCGAACTGGTTGACTAAACGATCAATGTGAAGGCCCCTGAACTGAGGGCCATTATCAGAAATTATTCGGTTTGGAGCCCTAAACCGGTATATAATGTGGTGGAGCACGAAGTTGGCCACAGTGGTCCTTGGAACTTGCTTAAGAGGGTCTGCCTCAGCCCACTTGGAGAAGTAATATGTCGCTACTAGAATGAAGGTATGATCCAAGGCGGAAGGAGGGTCAATGGGTCCTACAATATACATACCCCACTGGGAAAGGGATCATGATGTTACCGTAAGATGGAGAGGCTCTGGGGACTAATGAATGAGGCTTGAGTGTGTTTGGCACACCTGGCCCCTTTTGGTATAGTTTTTGGCATCAGCCACCATGGAAAGCCAATAATAACCGAGTCTTCGTATACACTTGTAAAGTTTAGGGCCGAACTGATGCAGCCCGCAGATAGCCGAGTGCACTTCTTCAAGTACTTTGGTTGCCTCTTGTGCATCGACACATCTGAGGAGGATTTCATCAAATGATTGACGAAAGAGAACATCCCCATCGAGAAGGGTGTACTTAGTGGACATCTGCCGTTTACCATTTCGTTCTGCCCAATCATCAAGTAGCCGTCCATGATTTATGACTTCATGATAGGCTCCCTCCAATCTTCCACCTGTTCAACCTTTGCACACATCGGGTCAACGAATTTAGGCTCCTGCTTCTCGGCCTTGGATTCTTTACCTTGGGACATTTCCGACTCTGCCTTAATGACATCCTTGGCTGCAAGGAGCGCTCCGAATGGATAAGGTGAGCATTCAGGTAAGACATCCCTCTCATCATCTGCATCAACTTTGATTCTCAAGTCGACATGTCTTCATTCGGTTTCCTAGACAGGCGTAGGTCTTGATGAAGACAGTTGAATGGTGGCCTCGAGCTTTGAGAGCACCTCAGCCTACCACTTTAGCCTTCTAAGGATATGACTCAGGGAGAAGTCATCAAACAGGACCATATAAGATTTGGTCGTGTCATGATAAGGCTTGAGAGTATCCTTCCTCATGTCATAAATCCCTTGAAGCTACCGGATGACCATCTTAGAGTCACCGAAGATGTTTAGCTGCTCCAGCTCAAGTTCCTAGGCAATCTCCAGTCCGATTATGAGGGCTTGATACTCAGCTTCATTATGAGAAAACGTCTCTGCAAGTGTGAAGGATAGAGGAATCATTCCATCATTAGGAGTCAGGAATACAACTACGGCACCCCCTCTATCAGACTGAAATGCTCCGTCAAAGTACATTTCCCATGGCTGAGATAGTACCGTATAGAAAACTTCTTCATCCGGAAGGTCACTTGATAGGGGAGATTCTGAAAGAACTAGGTGAACCGCAAGGAAGTCTGCTAAGGCTTGACCCATGACTGCCTTCTGTGGTTCATATGTGGTGTCGAACTCCATCAGCAATGATGCGCACTTAGCCAAGCGTCCTGACAAGCATGGACGAGTCATAAGGAACTTGACCGGGTCCGCCTTAGAGATTAACTTGATCGCGTGACCTAGCAAGTAATGACGGAGCTTCTGTACCGCAAAGATCAAGGCTAGGCACATCTTTTCGATGGGAGGGTAATTCTTCTAGGCTCCCTGTATTCTGCAGCTGAGATAATAGAGCGCTGCTTCTTTCCCTCCATCATTGTTCTACGCTAGGAGTGCCTCGAGTGACTCATCAAGGGTGGTCACGTATAGGATGAGAGGCCTTCTTAACACTGACATAGAGAGTACTAGTGGATTCAAAAAGTACTGCTTGATGTCATCGAGCACAGCTTGGCACGCTTCATCCCATATGAAGGGTGTGTCCTTCTTTAGGAGGTGTGAAAAAGGCCTGCATCATCCTGAAAGGTTTGAGATGAACCTCCGAATGTAGGTGAGATGTCCTTGAAGAGACTGTAATTCATGGAGGGTCGTAAGAGGTGGCATGTCTTGAATTTCCTTCATTTTGACCGGCTCGATCTCCAGCCTGTGGTACCTCAAGATGAACCTTAAGAATTTTCCTGAGTGTACATCGAAGGTGCATTTCAAGGGGTTCATCTTGAGTTGGTGACACTACAGCCATGCAAATACCTTTTTAGGTCTGGTATATGAGCGTCTTTTGTTTCAGATTTCACGACCAAGTCATCCACATAGCATTCGACCTCCTTGTGGATCATGTCCTTCAAGATGGTTGTCATGGCTTACTGGTACGTGGCACCTACATTCTTTAACCTGAAAGGCAATGCAGTGGCCTCTTCATCCTCTGGTGCCATTCTGATCTGATTATAATCGGAGTACCCATCCATGAAGGAGAAGATCTGGCAACGAGTTGTAGATTCAATAAGCATCTCGGTGAATGGCAGGGGGAAGCCATCCTTGGGGTAGGCGATATTTAGGTCGTAGAAGTCAATATAGACTCTGATTTGGCAATTTTTCTTCTTGATTGGGACGACATTCGCCAGCCATCTTGGGTATTTGACTTCACATATGAATCAGCTTGCCTGAGCTTATTCACCTCAGCATCAATCTGCATCTCAAGGTCGGGTCTAAACCTTCTTGATTTCTGCTTCATGGGTTTGACGGTGGGATTAATATCGAGACGATGGACAACTATTTGAAACTCTAGACCGGGCATCTCATGATAATGCCAGGCGAAGAGGTCCCGATTTGCTCGGAGAAGGGAGATATAACTTTCTTTCTCCTCTGGGGGAATTTTGGCTGAGATGAAAGTTGGCCATAGGTCGACCTCATCCCCTAAGTTTATCTCTTCAAGATCATCAGTCGTGGCCTGACCTCCTTCTTCCCACTCTTCAGGAGCTTCTTGAAGTTTCTTGTCAGAGGACTCACAAGGATTTTCATTGACCTCGAGTGTAGAAACCCATGATCCTGACATCTTGGCTTTTAGGAGGGTCTGCATGTGGGAGAGGACTCCCGGTCTCTAGCTGATTCAGGCAATAGAAAGGTCAGCTTTGAATGGGGAGTCCATGACCTAGTGACTGGACCACTTGGTGCTTGCCCTAAGCTAGGTGACTCTTCATGAACCTGGATCATGTAGTAGGCTTCATGGGAATAGGAGCTCTGAGATGACTCGATCTTAGCTCGGGCTGCCACGCGTGAGCAACTGTTGAGAATCTAGCCGCCTGGGCCAACATCTCTTTGAGGCGCTTTTGTTGCGCCTTGCTGAGGCTGGTGCCTCTGAGATCTCTGTTTAGAGAGTCGAAGTTTGGGCATTGCCGAGTTGCACTTGTAAAAGAAATAGAAGATGGGGGAGGAGAAGAAGGGTTAGAATGTTTTAGGTAGCTTTTTACATCGTCGCTGGAATTGGACGTGTGCAGGAGGTGTTTTAGGTCTTACCTTATCTTTGACCATTGAGGGGTGCTTTTAGCGTCGTCACCCATATTGGACGAATGCAAGAGGTATTTTGGGTCTTGCCTCAGATTTGACCATTATGGGGTGCTTTTAGCATCGTCACCCATATTGGAGGAATCCCGAGCTGTTGGTGACTCGGGGACATCCGCCTAATTGGACAAAAGGATAAGGCAAGCTGCACCTAAGATGAAGTCCTACAAGGTCGGCAGTGGGGGGAGAGGACTGAAAAATTCTTCCTTGACTAGTGGCTGAGGAAGATGATTCCTTCAACGGGCTGACCTATGTGCTTGTCGTCTCCTTCAGGATCCCTGAGGGGGTGTTTGGGCCGTTCTATAGGGGTGGTGAGTAGTTTTGGCTTGGTGGACCACCTCATGCTTCAGGGATTTCAGCCTACGTTGCTCATGATAAACTTCCTAGGGCTAAGAAATAGAGGGCTCCGAAGGGTCGAGTGTGTGCTCATAGGGGGCCGGTAGTGTGGCTTTCTCTTGGACGAGAGCGATGGCTTGGACACGTTCTTGGAGAACTACACAAACAATGTGGCCTTGCTGGACCTTCTCCGTGACTATAGCTTCGAACCCAGAGCACTCTTTGAGTTCTTGGCCCCATACTTGGTGATATGGGCAATAGAAAATTTCCGTACCCTGGGCAAGATGCTTAGGTTGCCGGACGGGCTTGAGAGTGACGAGACCCTGCTGGAGCATTGCTTCGAAGAGGGCCTGTAGAGGGTCTTTCTTAGTGTTTTCCTGGGCTTGAGTCGGGACGTCTTCTTGCACAGCCGGAAGAGGTACTTGAGGGTGTCTTTCTGGGATGCGATGAACTTTTTAGCACTGATGGATCTTCTTTACCAAGAGTTCATGGAAGCCAGTCCATTCGTTGACGTCATGGCCTCGTATCTGGTGATTTGTGCACCAGAGGTTCTCAGTCTCTGGAGGTAGGAACTTAGGTTGTCTTGTCGGCTTGAAAGTGATGAGTCCTTCTTTGAGCATTATGGAGAAAAATGCACAGAGGATATCAGGTACTCTTCACCCTCTTGGATTGTTACTATGTGAGAAGCCTCAGTTGCCCCAAATTCTTTCTTCAACTCTTCGAGCTTTATCTGATCCTTGTTGATAAGGGCTTCGATAGTGTCGTTAAGCTTATAGCAGTCATGAGTGGGTTGGCATACTCTCCTGTGATAGGCGTTGTACCTCTCATTTGTCTCCTGTCCAGAAGGCTCTGCGGTACTGACCTCTGGCAATTGGATCATGTTCTATTCTAGCAGCAATCATAGCAGTGCAAGAGTGCACTCCTTGTCGAAGGAGTAAACCTCATTCTGGTGTTGGATCCAGAAGTCATTTCACTTAGCCTTTTTGGGGGTGGGACATTATTGTAAGACTGCTACTTGCCCCCAGCCTGAGGCGTCTATTCCTTGAAGAAGTCCAGAGCCTGAGGGACAGCTTTGTTGGTGTCAGTCACGGTGACAGTCGTGTTGATCACCGCTTTTTGCTGGTTGCCCCGACTATTGCAGCAGGAGTTTGAGCTGGAGGGTTATCGATGAAAGCTGCCATGGTCCATGAACAATCCCTCAATATGAACTGCCTTAGAGATGAGCTCTGACATGGAGGGTTGATTGGATTCCTAGACATGCAGGGCGATCTCGAGAAGCATATTCCGTATGCAGGTCTGGACCGCTTCCTTCTTAGTCATGGGAGTGACATGAAAGGTTGCTAATTCTCTCCATCGGGTGATGAACTTGTCAACCGGCTCACAAGGGTCTTACATCAGAGTGAGGAGCTCGATGGTTTCCGTGTTCCTTTAGACTTTGTAGAAGCGTTGGTAAAACAACTGCTCCATTTCTTGCCATGTGTGCACTGAGTTTGGAGGCAGCCAAGCATACCACTGGAAGGATAGCCCTTCGAGAGTATCGACAAACTGATGGAGGAGGAGGAGTCCGACAGGCGCCGTCTCTCGACAGGCTGCTTGGAAGTGAGCGGTATGCTGGTGAGGGGACGTAGTACCGTTGAACAGGGGAAGTTTCCCGTTTTGGTAGTTTGGGGAAATGACGCCTGGTCAATGTACTAAGGGTACAGCTTCTGGTAGTGCAGCGCCTCCTACATGCCTGGGACCTTTTTCTTGAGACTATGAGCCACCACAAAATCTATGTTAGTTTGGGAAACCTCACAAGAGGCTGAGATGTCTTGGGAGGCCGATGGGGGAGTTTGCCTCGGAACTGTGTTCTCACCGGTCAGGGAGTCAGTCTCATGGTGAGGAGAAGAGGACATGGAGGCTTCTAGGCATTCCATCTTTTCGAGGATTGACTACATCATTACCTCAAACCGATTCATTTGCTCTTCTTGGGCATCATCACGCTCGTTAATCACCATGACACTGACTGTTTCTTCTGGGAGGTCAAAGCCAGGTGGAGCAATGGACTGTCAAGGTTGGCAAGTCGTGCGTGGCAAGTCAGTCTGCAGGGGCTCGGCGTGCCCCAACTATACTCGAGCCTTGTATGCCAAATCTTGTGCAGACCGATTCTCGACAGTCTTAGGACCGTGGCTTCTGGGCAGTGATGACCGAGCAATATACTTGGACCTGCTTGGGTTTTAGAGTTTGGAGAGCGAAAAAGGGATTATTGGGCAGGAGGTCGTCAAGGTGGTGACTTCAATTGCCTTGGAGGCTTCCTTGATCATGATTTGCGGGCCTCTCTTCTGCTTAATCCTGAGGCTGCTGTAGACTTCACTCAAGAACCGAGCCTGAGCTTCAGACTGCCCTATTGTTCTTGAGCATGTCAGGGCCGCGTCTATTAGCTGGTGGAGGGAGCGGGGCCCATAGACAAAGGTCAACTTGGGTTTCTTCCTTGAAGGATGGAGGCCTCTGTCTGACATCAGACCGCTGCCCCAAATTCCTTTGTGGGGCCCAAGTGCACGGCTGACCTGAGGCTGGCTCAAGATAGTATCGTTAGGGAAGACCTTTGAGTACTAGGGCTCAAGGTGCTTGCCTCGTGTCGAAATTACGACAGAAGATGGAGCTGGTCCATAACTCCGCCTGAGTCGAGGTCGGGGAGGAACATGTAAACATGGTGCGTGTGCACCTTTAGGTTAGTTGTCCCAGTGACTTGGGGGGCAGCTCGGGCTCGGTCAAAGGGTTCGACCTGAGGAGGCTGAGACATGCGAGTTTGTGTTTGTGAGGGATCGGGTAATAGCCTATCTCTCATGGGGTGCTGCTATGTGCACCGGGTGGGAGGACGGAGTGGTCAACCCTCATGTACTCGAGGAGGCATAGAGCTAGCACTGCCCTGAGTTGTGGAAAGCAAATTCTTGGCGCATGCAGGGTTCAGCCCGAAAAGGCCTAAACCTGGATGCGAGCTCAAGGCAATGTGAAGGTTTCTCTGAGGTGTGACTTGAGTGAATGGACCACGAGCCCTTGGGTGTGTGCAAGAGGTGGAGGTCACATGATCTCTGCTTCGGTGTGTCGAGCCTCTATATGTAGAGGTTTAAAGTGGTGAAGGAATATGGGGGGTTTCCTTACAGCCAACCTCAGGAGCGATGGCAATATGCTTTCCTCTCACAAAAGTGGTCGGGGCAGCCTTGTGGCGTACGTCCACAATAGGACCAGCAAAGGACTTTCCAGTTGCAAGGTGCGTGCTGTGTGTGGTGGTAGATATGCCACCGATGCAAGGGGCCTTATTGGGAGATACACCAAGACGAGGAAGTAGGGAGTCAGGGACCTTTAAGTCCCCTCTCGCACCAACCCAGAAAAGAACCTGGGAGCCGAACCTTGAATCCAGAATCAGAAGGAGAGTAGGGAAGGATACTTGAGTAGTTCGCTTCCCTGGGACAGTCACGAGTGCGGGGACAAGAATGTCCCCGACTCGGATGAACGGGTTGAACAACCCAAATGCCATAGAAAGCAAAGCAGAAAGTAAAAGAGGATTCTGAACAAACAAGAGCAAACCAACTAAGGGGTAATATGTCCCCAGTGGAGTCGCCAAGCTGGTTTGGTGCCTCGATCTCGCCTCGTCGAAACTAGGTGATCGGGTGACACTATCTCAGGTTCAGAAGACCTAGAACCTGAGATCACTCTCTCGGGAACCTTGTCCAAGGACAAGGGTAGATATCCAACTAGTGACAGAGGAATTTTCGGTGTGAGGTGGGGACCAACTTCACCGGGGTCTGTGACTTACTCGGACTGACTCACGTAGGCACCCTCTTAGATCACATCAGAAAGCCCCTCAGCTGCTTTAGCTGGTTCGAAATCGTCCCTTGACATGATCTTCTTGTTTTTTGCACAACACTACTATGGTTGATTTGAAAGACAAGTGGGTTAAGGCATTGTACATTCATATGAGAGAATGATGAAATAAAAACTTCAAATAAGGATAGAAAAGAGAAGAGAACTTGATGAAGGGAAAAAACTAGCATGACGGCTAGAAAGTTACCGACTCGGAGTGGTAGCAAGACGGGCATGGTTCTCAGGACCAGCACGGCGGCAATACTACTCGAAACCGAGGCCGATATGGTGGTGCTAGGCTAAGTCTACCCTCAGTCTAGTGAAAAAAGAAAAGAGTGAGGAGAAGAAAACGAGACGAAGAGAAAGAGAACAAGACGGCAGAGGAAGGAAGAACCCAAACGGCAATTGGCATCGCCGTTGGCATCACAAGAAGACGCCGCATCCCTTGCAGGCGGTGATGGCTTCTGGTGAGGCTTACGGCAATAGCTCCCCATGAGCCACACGGTGCTAGATGAGGAACACGAGAGAAGCTCGCGGACAGCATCAAGCATCGTCGTTGGCAATGCGAGAATGCAAGACATCCCTTGCAGACAGCGATAGCTTCTGACGAGGCGCACAACGATAAATTCTCATGAGTCGCACGCCAATGACCCCTCATGAAGTGCACAACAATGGGTGCAGAGACGCGCGGAGGGAGCCTGCGAGTGGCGATGAGTATTGTCGCGACCCGTTGCGGATGGCGATGGAAATCGCCGCATGCAATAGTCATGCTACAGAGTGAAGCCCCCGCGGACGACAATAAGCTTCGCTACTCGTGTTC
Source organism: Amborella trichopoda (assembly GCF_000471905.2). The sequence goes on from NW_006500351.1 coordinate 74,159, forward strand.
CTCTCTGAGACGTCGAGGATACATTTGTGGACGGCGTTGAGCAGTGCCGTCTACAGGCCTCGTTGGGAGATAGGACAGAAGAAGATAGAAGCTCGCGCCTGGCACCGCCATCGCCATGAGCAGCCTGTGAGACTATCGAAGAGGCATGCACGGTACTGCCACTACCGTGCATGGCCTCTGAGAGTAGCTCAAACTAAGAAGATGCAGAAGAACAAGAAGAGGAGAGAGAAGAAGAAAAGAAAATGAAGAGAGAACATTTACCTTAAGCCTAGGGGTACCGGTCCAAAAGTTTCTCTCACCTATCTCTCTCTCCAAACGTGGCCCAATAATGAGAAGAAAGAGGAACTTTATTTAGTAGAAACTCTTTCTTTTACAAAGGATTGATTCCTCTCTGATGTTTTTTTTCATACAATGATGGTACGTGGTATATAAAGAATTTGCCCCAACCATCGGTGGATGGTCAAAAGTAACCTTAATTGCTGGAAATTAAGATTAAATTGAATTAAAAGAAATTAGAAAATGGGGTGCAAAATGACAGATTGTCCAACACAATTTGTTGAATTCCAAAACAATCCCTGTGTTGCCCTAGAACGTACATGATTTTTAATGGATGATCAGGGGTTGTTCTGATGCGCAATTGATAGAAAGATAATTGTTTTCTTGTAGAGCTCGACATGGCAATCGATTTGATACCAACTTCGAGCCATGGATCATGCTTTTCGGCCACGATCATTTGTTTGGAAATTTGAATGAATCATGAAACTTTGAATCGATAGTGTGCCCATTCCTTGATTTTTTTTGTGATTTCTTCGCTGGATCACACTGAGCATGCCGTTACAATCGTGGGGCAATAAACGCAGCTCGAATCCGTGCCCGAACGAAGAATTTACAACTTTGGAATTTTGGCCAGAATTTGAAATTCCGATGACAGAATTTGCAGTCGCTTCGTCGGCTTCTTGTGCGCAATCCGACCGTTCATATACAGGGTTCGAGTTAGTATAGCCCGAGACCTTACGCTCATGATGGAGTTGATCTCGCATCGATCGGGCTCGTGAGCGTCGTGATTTTGCTGCTCGAGCAAGGCGCGATGCTGCTGATTTTCCTACACTTTATTCACGGATCAACAACTTCTCTCTAGCTTTTCTTAGTACCCGGGCGTCATCGCGAGGCGTGCCACATATCGAAACGCTCGTCTTGACGAGACGAACATGCTCACCAAATTTGAGCATGATCCGACTTAGGACAAGCAGATATGAGCATCAAAATTCACTGTTCGTGACTGTCTCTTCAATGGTGCGGAGTTGCAGGGTGGCCGCACGAGAATAGTGTGCGGCTCCTCTTGTTTCACTCTTTCGCCCATATCGTTTTCCTAGAGTGTCCATCTAAGCTGTAGATTGACCCCAGGGTTTTCAACCATTTCGGATCCAATGGCTGTGGTCTCACAGCAAATTGAGACATCGAAAATGTAGATCTAGTTATAGGGGTCCGTTTCAAGGTGTTAGAGGCCGATTCTGCTAGTAATGTTTCTCAGTTTGCACTGCCTTAGACATGTCAGAATGAGACAAAACTTGGTAGGAGACTTTTGAGAGACCTCGTGAATATCTTGGCCAGTTCTTGGGCTATTCTGAGACTGTTAGAATTTCCACTATTTGCTCGGCTTTTATTGAGCGGGGGCCCCATGACGATGAAAAATATCTTCCAACAATGACATCAAGTAGTATTTACTCAACCCTCTAGTTCTCTCTACACTGGTGTTGGGAAAACCTCTCATCCTGTATGTGACCGCTCTTGACGAATCACTCGTGGCACTATTGGCACAGAACAATGATGAGGGGATAGAGACTGCCTTTTATTAACTTAGCCCTTGGATGCAAGGGCCGAAAATAATTATCCACCCATTGAGAAGATGTGTCTGGAGTTAATTTTCGCAGTACAAAAGCTTCATCACTATCTGCTCGGTCACGAAGTCAAGCTCATATCAAAAGCAGACCTTGTCAAATTCCTTATGACATCCCGCTATCAGTCGGGACGCCTTGCTAAGTGGGCATTATTGTTGATGGAGTTCAACATCACATATGTTCCACAAAAGGACATCAAGGGTCAAGCCTTGGCTGATTTCCTAGCAGCACATCCCGTCCCCGTAGGATCTGCTTTATCAAGCAATCTCCATGATGAAGAGGTGTTCTGTGCAACGCTTGCCCACACATGGGAGATGTACTTCGATGGATCCTTCCAGTCTGATCGAGGAGGCGTCGGAGTGGTGTTCCTGACTCCACGTGGGGGTATGATCCCTCTGTCCTTCTCTCTCATGAAATCTGATTCTCATAACGAGGCAGAGTAGCAGGCTCTCATAATTAGGTTAGAGATCGCCTTGGATTTGGACTTGGAATAGCTCGCCATCTTTGACAACTCTGAATTAGTCATTCGATAGCTAAAAGGGATCTATGATGTGAGGAAAGATACACTTAAGCCTTATCACGACACCGTGAAATCATACATGGTTCAATTTGAAGATGTATCCTTGAGTCACGTCCCCAGGAGGTTAAACTCGCAAGCTAATGCACTCACAAAACTCGGAGCTAACATTCAATTGTCCTCACCAGGGCCTATGCTCAATTGGATAGCAGAGTGGAGACACATCTAACGAAGAACTGAAGTGGACTCAAATGATGAGAGAGTCCTCTTCCCCGAGGGCCACTTACTCATTCGGGGCACTTTTGGCAACCACGGATGTCATTAAAGTCGAGCTGGAAATGACATAGAGTCAAGGAGCTGGTGCTCATAAATAGGTACTAGAGTACCTCGATTCAATATGTGCAAAAATTGAGCAGGTGGAAGATTGGAGAGAGCTCATCATTAACTTTATAAATAACGGTAGACTGCTTGAAGATTGTGTCGAGCGCAATAATGTGTGTCGAATGTCTACCAAGTACACCCTCCTTGATGGAGCTGCTCTCTTCAGATGGTCTTTTGACAGTATTCCTCTCATATGTGTAAACGCACAAGAGGAATATAAGGTGTTGGAAGAAGTACACTCAGGCATCTGTGGACTCCATCAGTCCGGCCCTAGGCTCTGTGAACGGATACGTAGATTGGAGTATTATTGGCCTTCGATGACTGCTGATTCCTTAAACTACGCCAAGAGGTGCTAGATGTGCCAAATGCACTCGAGCCTTATTCAACAGCCTCTAGAGCCTCTACACCCTATAGTGGCATCATGGCCCTTTTCACAATCGGGTATGGATATTGTAGGATGTATTTGACCCTTCTTCTGCGATGGGTCATGTCTTCATTCTGACGGCAACTGATTATTTCTCCAACTGGTTGAGCGGTTCCCAAGAAGCAAGTTCTTGGGACCAAGGTTGCCAACTTCATGCGGCATCACATCATACACCGCTTTGGGGCGCCTGACCGGATTATAACGGACAATTGTCCTCAGTTCAGGAGTAATCACATTGATCGCTTGGCTAACCAATTTTGTTTCAAGTGGAAGTACTCAACTATGTACCACCCTCGGGTTAATGGTTTAGCTAAGGCTTTCAATAAGACCTTCTACAGTGTCTTAAGAAAGTCGATATAAAAAACAAAGAAAAACTGGCATGAGAAACTTCTTGAAGCCTTGTGGGCCTATCGTACAACCACATGAAATGCTATCGACTCTACCCCCCTATTCCTTGGTCTATAGAGGCGAAGCAGTCCTACCCCTTGAGATTCAACTCCCCTCGCTTCATGTTGCCATACATCAAGGACTGACAGAGAATGAGAGGGTCAAGCTTTGCTATCAAGAATTGGATGTGCTCAATGAAAAGAGACTAGAAGCTCAATAGAATCTTGAACTCAATCAGTGGAGAATGAAGGGCCTTCGACAAGTCAGTCAAGGTCTGCTTGTTCACTCGTGGAGACTTAGTACTAGCAGTTGAAAGGCCGATAGTTATGCATGGGTGGCGTAAAGGAAAGTTTGAACCGAAGTGGGAAGGCCCTTTCGTAATCAAGAAAGTCTTGTCAAATGGGGCTTATATATTGGCACATCCTGATGGAGGAGAAGCAATGCCCACCATTAACGGGTGATACCTAAAGAAGTATTATCTCTGATACGCGCTCAAAAGACTAAACGTGCAACAAAAAAGGGTTAAGGATAAAAGAACAGAAAAGACGATAAAAACAAAACAAGCAAGACAATTCAGCAAAGCTTAACTCTTTATTGAAAAAGTTATAAGTTACAATCAGAAACCCATTACTAGGGAGGTTACAAGGATATATTATCAAAGGTCGCTCTTTCTTCCGAGGAAAAGAGAATTGTTCAAGTGTTGCTCTTGCTTCATAGGAAAAGAAAGTAGTTGACCCCTAGCGCTGCCCTTGCATCAGAGGAAGGCAGAAGGGTTTTGGATAGTGTTTACCAGACATACAAAGCAGGCCCTTCTGGCAAGGAATTGGCCTATGATGGAGAGAACGCCCTTTTCACAGTGAGTACCCTTCCACAAAACAACATGGAGTTCACAATTGTGTTGAAGAATTTGGCTTCCAACAGACTTCACGAGCCAGGCTGTACCATTGGTCACCACCCTTTGCCTGCCCAAGTCATTGTCGTGTATGTTCACTGCCATGCATAACTTGCTGTCGTGCATGAAAAGATCGCTAGGTGAACAACCATCATTGTGCACGACTAACGTCGCACGCGTTGTGATGCCAGCCATATGTGACTGTCGCTGTTGGTGACTATCGTCGTACAAGAATTATCAACGTACACGACTATAGTCACGCACATTCACCCACGACTCTTTAGCTGCTCGCAGCGTTTCGGTTCCATGTGCTCCTTCGATTACTCGTATCCCTTCAGCCGCTGATGATCTTTTCAACTCCCCGAGACCCCTCAACCACTGTGCACCTACTTGAGACCCTTCATCTCCACCACCACCATTATTATTCCCCTGACCTTTCGACTTCCCACCAGGAAAACTCCTCCTACTCACCGGGGAACTCCTCCACTCGTCGGAAACCCACTGACGGACCTTTTCCCTTCCTCCACTCCACTGAAAAATTGCCAAAAGCCTGCGATAGGCCTTTGCTACACCCTCAGTCCTTGTTTTCTCACTTCTCCAGTATCCCAGAACCCTTGCTGGAACTTCTATAGCCTCGCCAACAAGACACCGACAACTTTCCTGAGCGAGGAGATGACTGCAACTACCCTATGTACCCCATGTCGAGGTTGAAGTTCTCACAGGAAACATCTCACCGCCTTCTTGCAAAACCCCCCGAGTGGCCTGCGTTCTCACCGGAGTCCTCACCAGAAAGTCTCTCTCTCTCTCAATTACTGTTAAAACCTCACTATCATTTTACCTTCGTTAAAATGGTAAAAAGGGGTTTGCCCCCCTTATATAGCAAAAGCGTTCTCGAAGTACCCCTCACAAAGAAGAAATGACATACCAATTTAAAAGGCCAAACGACAATGGAATGGACCGGGTCGGGCTCAGTCAGAGGCCCGAACTCAGACAAACACCTCGTGTGGCTAACGTTGTCTGTGACTAACGCCGTGCGTGAAATTCACTGACTAATGCAGCGCGCGACCAACACCGCCTGTGATCACTGCTCAGCGCCGTTCGTGCAACTGTCACTTAGGCTAGCGCCGCATGTGTTACTGCTGCCCATGCTAGCGTCGTGCGTGTCTGAGCCTGACCACTGTCATGAGGGTTTTGCTACTAACCCCAGTGTAGTTACACCTATGCCCTGGCTTATCATCCCACCAGAGCTACAAGCATGCCACAACCCTTCATCCTTAGGGAGTCTTACTAGCTTTTAATCCCCAGGGGTCCATACCAAAAACATTCCTCATCATTATATCCT
>NW_006500351.1:80573-102399 GCF_000471905.2 Amborella trichopoda
GACCAGTTAACATCTTTCTTCAGTGCTGGGTGAACACGTAGCCCAGTCGTTATCACAAGGTCGTCACAGGTACCATCCTACAGGGTGAGGACTTAAAATACTAATCCTTCCAAATCACAAGTAGTCCCTTGAGGGTGAGGACTTCGACAAGATCCCTCAAACAAACAAAATAGTCCCTTGAGGGTGAGGACTTCGTCAGGATCCCTCAAAACTTTCTATCTCTCTTCCTCACTATTTCTCTATCTCTTTCTCTATCTCTCTCTCTATTCATCTCACTTTCTCTCCTTATTGCTCTATATCTTTCTCTACCTTGCTATCTCTTTCTTTCCCTTTCTCTCTCTATTCTTCTACCTCTACCTCTCTATTTCTCTTTCTCTATCCCCCATCTCTCTTGCCCTTCTTTTTTTCTCTTGATAAGTATGGTAGTAGCAGTGTCGTGCATGCCTATCTTTCTTTCTCTTCTTCTCTTCCCGTGACATGCACAATAGTGGCAGCGCTGTGTGTGCTCATCTCTCTTTCTCTTCTTCTCTCTCCTGACATGCACGACAGTGGCAACGCTGTGCGTGTCCCTATTCCTCTCTTTTCATTTTTCCTTCTCTCTCTTGATATAAGTAGCAGTGGCAGCACTGTGTGTGTCCCTCTTCCTCTCTCTCTTTCTTTCTCCTTCTCTCTCCTAACATGCACAACAGTGGTAGTGTTGTCTGTGTCCGTCTTCCTCTCTCTCTTTCTTTCTCCTTCCCTCTCCTATCATGCACGGCAGTGGCAGTGCTATACGTGTCCCTATTCCTCTATCTTTCTTTCTCCTTCTATCTCCTGACATGCACGATAGTGGCAGTGCCATACGTGTTACTCTTCCTCTCTTTCTTTCTTTCTCCTCCTCTCTCCTGACACGCACAACAGTGGCAGTGCCATGCATGTCCCTCTTCCTCTCTTTCTTTCTTTTCCCTTCTCTCTCCAAACATGCACGGCAGTGGCAACACCCTTCATGCCTCTCTTTTTCTCTCCCCTTTTCTATCTCTTCTTCTCTCTATTTATCTCGCTCTCTCTTCCTCTATTCTTCTCTCTTTCTTCTTCATCTCTTTCTCCCTTCTTCGATACTGGGTGAACACGAACCACAGTCATCATCTTTCTTTGGTGCTGGGTGAGCACGTATCCCAGTCATCATCCTTCTTCGGTGTTGGGTGAACATGTAGCCTAGTCATCATCCATCTTCGATGCTGGGTGAACATGTAGCCCAGTCATCCTCATAAGGTCGTCATAGATACCGTCTGACAGGGTAAGGACTTCAAAAACTAATCCCTCCCAATCACAAACATTCCCTTGAGGGCTTCGATAGGATCCCTCAAAAGTGTCTTCTCCCCCAAAGTCTCCAAAAATGGATCTGCAGCAAATGCATCCAAACGTCTATGAATCCTAGTTACAACATTACGTGGATATCTTCTCAGCACTCACGTGGTCCTATGGCTAGGAAGAAAAAAGTAATAAAGCTGAAGGAAATTTTTAGAATTTTGTCCTTCTTGCTTCTCTCGAAGGACAACAATGGATGGGACAAACTGTTTGAAGACATTTTCAGCACCTTGGGTCCCCGATGCGGAATAAAAGAGAAGCCGATCAATAAAGGCCTGATATACAAAAAAAAAGTTCACATTCTCATAATTTCCCTAGGGTGGGTTAGAATCTTCCCAAGGATTCCAAAAGGACCCCTGCTAAGTTTCATCGCAATTTAACATGTCTAAGGTAGCACAGACAAAGAAACAATTTCAAAAGAAATAACGTCTCACACTCTGAAACTGACCCTATAACTAGAACCCTATTTTTAGAGTGTCAAATAGCTATGGGACCACCGCTATTGGTTTTGGCACGGTTGAAAGCCCCTGAGGGAGTTTTAGCTTAAATGGACGCTCCAAAACAAAGTAATGGGTGAAACATTGAAAACGGGTAAGCCGTACCCTATTCCCATGCAGCCTCCCAACACCAATCTTTATTAAAGGAGACCGGTTTGTATAGTCACAAGCAGTAACTTTAAAAACTCATATCTCACTCGTTTTAAGTCAAATTGACCCAAACATTTTGGAACGTGTTCATCTCGTTAAGACGAGTGTTTTGATATGTGGCACGTCCCGTGATGATGTCCAAGCAGAAAGAAAAGCTAGAGAGAAGTTGACGATTCGAGACCAAATGTTACAAAAAATCAGCAATAGTGTGTCTCACTCAGGCAGCCATATCATGGTACTCGCACACGCGATCGACGCGAAACTAGTTGCATTGACTACGTAAGGTCTGAGGCTATGTCTGGTCCGAACTCCAAACGTGATGAATAGTTAGATTTCACGTACGATGACATTAAAGTTGCTACAGAATTTTGGCTGCCAGAATTCAAGTTTTGACAAAAAACCCAAGATTGTAAAATCTTTGTTTGGGCACGAAATCAATCTGCGTTTGTTGCAATGAGATCATGACGACATGCTTAGTTTGATTCAGCAAAGAACTCATGAAAATACATCAAAAAAAAGGTACAATATCGATCCAAACTTTACAAGTTTCTTACCAATTTCAAGTCACATGATCATGACTTAAAATCATGATCCGTGGTTCGAAGTTGTTACCAAATCGATCATCAGGTCAAGCCCAACGAGAAAGTAATCATCTTTTGGCCATGCAGGGGCTGGGGCACCCCCTGTGGAGAAAATAAAGGAAGGGGAAAGAGAAGAGAAGTTAGAACGTTCTGAGCATCTTTCTACATCGTCGTCGGTATTCGACGTTTGTCGGGGGTATTTAAGGTCTTGCCCTGGCTTTGACCATTGTAGGGTGCTTTTAACGTCATCACTCATTTTGGTTGACTCTTCAGATATTGATGACTTAAGGATGTCTGTCTGATAAGACGAACGGATAAGGTGAGCTGTGCTTGGGATGAATTCTCTTAAAGTCAGCAGCAGGGGAAGCGGCCTGAGGAATTATTCATCGATTCGTAGCTGAGGAGGATGATTCCTTTGACGGGCTGACCAAGGTGCTCGCCATCTGCTTCAGGATCCCTGAGGAGGTGTTTGGACCGCCCTATCAGGCTGGTGAGTAGCCCTAGCTTGATAGCCTGCCTCACGTTTTAGGGATTTGAGCCTACTTCTCCCATTCTAAACTTCCCAGGGCTGAGAGGTCGAGGGCTCTGAAAGGTTTAGTGCATGTTCATGCGGGGCTTATAGCGTGGTTTTCTCTCGAACGGGAGAGAAGGCTTGGACATGTTCTGGTAGAACTGCATAGATGATATGGCGTTGCTGGTCTCTCTCCACAATTATAGCCTCGAAACCAGGGCAATCTTTGCGTTCGTGCCCCCAAACTTGGTGGTACGGGCACCAGAATTTTTTAGTGCCCTGAGCGAGGCATTTCGGCTGCCTGGCGAGCTTGGCAGCGACAAGACCTTGGTGAAGCATTGCCTCGAAGAGGGCTTGTAGAGGGTCTTGCTAGATATTTCTGGGCTTGAGTCGGGAGGCCTTCTTGCACTGGCGAAAGTGAGACTTGAGGGTGTCTTGCTGGGTCGCCTTGAACTTCCAGTCACTGCTGCATCTTTTCTTCCAAAAGTTTATGGAAGCCAGTGCACTCACTGATGTCATGGCCTTGTATCTAGTGGTATGTGCTCTAGAGGTGTCGATCCTTCGAGGCAGGAACTTATGCTACCTTGTTGGCTTTGGGGTGGCAATTCCTTCTTTGAGCATTATGGAGAAAAATGCACGAAGGATAGTGGGTGCCCCGTCGTCTTCCTGGATCGTGACTATGTGAGATGCTTCAGCTTCCCTGAATGCCTTTTTCAACTCTTCGAGCTTTATTTGACCCTTGTTGATAAGGACTTTGATAGTGTCGTTGAGCTTATAATAGTTGTGAGTGGGGTGGGCTATTCTCATGTGATAGGCACAGTACCTCAAAATTGTCTCCTACCCCTGTGGCTCTACAGTGGTGACCTCTGGCAGCTGGATCATGTTCTGTTCTAACAGTAGTTGGAGCAGTGGAGGGGTCCACTCCTTGTCAAAGGGGTAAACCTTATTCTGGTGATGGGTTCAGTAGTCATTCTGCTTACTGTTTTTAAGAGGCGGGACTGCATTGTAGGATTGCTGCTTGCTCTTGAGGAGAGGTCGAGAGTCTGAGGAGCCACGCCTTTGGTGTCAGTCACGGTGATGGCCACGCTGATCACTGCCTTTCGATTATCCGGACTGCTGAAGCGAGAGTTTGAGCCAGAGGATTGCTGACGAGGGCTACCATGGTGCATGAACAATCCCTAGATACGAACTTCCTTAGAGATGAGCTCTAACGTGGAGGGTCGATTGGATGCCTTGACATGCAGGGTGATCTAGGGAAGCATGTTCCATATGCGGGTCTGGACTGCTTCCTTCTCGGTCATGGGAGTGACATGAAAGGTCACCTACTCTCTCCATCGGGTAATGAATTTGTCAAGCGGCTCACTAGAGTCTTGCATCAGAGTGAGGAGTTTGATGGTTTCTACGGTCCTTTGGACTTCGTAGAAGCATTGGTAGAACAACTACTCTATTTCTTTCCACATGTGCACCGAGTTTGGTGGCAACCAAGCATACCACTGAAAGGCTGACCCTTCGATAGTCTCGTCGAACTGCCGAAGGAGAATTCGTCCATCAGTTGCCGTCCTAGAAGGCTTCTTGGAAGTGGTCAGTACGCTGGGGAGGGGACGTAGTACATTGAATAGGGGGAGTTTCCCTTTTTGGTAGTTCGGGGGAAACGACACCTGGTCAATGTATTAAGGATATTTCTTCTGGTCTCCTGCATGCCTGGGACCTTGTTCTTGAGGCTATGGGCCACCATAGCATCTATGTCGGTTTGGAAGACCCCACGAGAAGGAGATTTGTCTTGAGAGACTGGTGGGGGACTGTGTCCTCACCAGTTAGTGAATCGCTACATATTTTTTAGGATGGCTTGCATCATTTCCTCAAACTTGTTCATCTGTTCCTCCTGAGCGTCATTCGAATCAATGAACACCATGACACTGGCCATTTCCTCTGGGAGGTCAGAGTCAGGTAATGCAGCGGACTGCCGAGGCTGGCGAGTCGTTTATGGCAAGTCAGTTTGGAGGGGCTCAGCTTGCCCCTACTGGACTTGGGCTTTGTATGCCAATCTTGTGAGGACCGATTCTTGACGGTCTTGGGACCATCACATTTGGGTAGTGACAACCGAACAGTACTCCTAGACTTGCTCAAGTTCTGGAGTTTGAAGAGGGAAAAATGGATTACGAGGCAGGAGGTCGTCAAGGGTGGTGACCTCGACTGCCTTGGAGGCTTCCCAGGATAGGATATGTAGGCCTCTTTTCTACTTAATCGTGAGGCGGCTGTGGAGTTCATTCCATAATCGAGCCTGGGACCTAGACTGCCCCGTTTTCTTCGAACAGGTGAGGGCCATGTCTATGAGGTGGAGCAGGGAGTGGGTCCCAAGGATGGAGGGCAGCTTAGGTTCTTGTCTTGGAGGCTGGAGTCCTGTGTCTGACATCAAGCCATTGCCCTGAATTCCTTTGTGAGGCCCGGGTGTTTGGCTGACCCGGCGCTGGCTCAAGATGGTACTCTTAGGGAAGACCGTTGAGTATTAGGAATCAAGGTGCTTACCTGGCTTCGGGAGAGCAGCAAAGGAAAGAGGGGCCCGCTGGTGACTCCACCTGAGTCTGGATCCGAGAGGGACCTACAAAGATGGTGCGTGTGCACCTTTAGGGTTAGCCGTCGGGGTGACTTGGGGGTCAGCCCAGGCTCGGTCAATGGGTTCGACCTGAGAAGGGCTAGACCCACAAGCTTGTGTTTGTGAGGGACGAGGCGGGAGCTCATCTCTCATAAGGTGGAGCTGTGTGTGTTGGGAGGGAAGACAGAGCTGTCGACCCGCCTGTGCTCAAGGTGGCATATATGTAGCGCTGCCCCAAGCTGTGGTAAGCGAATGCCTGACGCATGTAGGGTTCGGCCCGAGAAGGCTAGCCCTGGATGCGAGCTCAAGGCAACGTGAGGGTTGCCCCGAGGTGTGGCTCGAGTGGATAGACCACGAGCCTTTGACTGTGTATGAGGCGTGAAGACCTCATGACCCTCTAGTTATTGAGGCTCGGAGTGGTAAAGGAGCACAGGGGGTTGCCTTGCTGTGAACCTCAAGAGCAACAGTAGTTTTCTTGCCTTTCGCAGGGATGGACGGGGCAGCCTTCCGTACCGCAGCAGTATGACTAGCAGGAGATTTGCCAGTAGCAGGGTGTACGGCATTAGACGTGTTACCCATGCGAGGGGCCTTGGTGGAGAGTCCACCAGGGTGAGAAAGCGGGGAGGCAGGGACCTTTAAGTCTCCTCTCGCACCGATCCAGGTGGGAACCTGAGAGTCAGACGGTTAGTTCTGACTCAGAAGGGGAGTAGGGAAGGAGGCTTGAGAGGCACGCTTCCTTGAGACAGCCATGAGTGCAGGGATAAGGAAGTCCCCCACCTAGATGAATAGGTTGAACAACCCAGGTGCCATAGAAATAGGTGTAGAAAGTAACGAAGGAAACTGGTTAAACAAGATCGAACCGACTAAGGGGTAGTAAGTCCCCAGTGGAGTCGCCAAACTGGTTAGGTGCCTTGATCTCACCCTCCAGATCTAGGTGATCTGGTGGCACGTGTCTCGGGTTTCTGGTGAACCCGAGGGATCGCTCTCTCGGAACCTTTCTCGAGGTCAAGGGCAGGTATACCTACCAATGAGAGAGGAATTTTCGGTGGGTTCAGGACCTACTCGAGCTGGCTCACATGGGCGCCCTCTTAGATCATGAAGAAAGCCCCCCAGTTGCTTGAGCTGGTTCGAAATCGCCTCCCTTAACCAGTAACCCTCTTGTTGTTCTGCACAACATTTCGATGGTTAATTTTTAAGACAAGTGGGTCGAAGGGACCCACCATTGTCTTAGGGCAATACACATTCATATGAGAAGGCGATGAAGTGCAAGGTTCGGTGAAAAATAAAAAAGGGAAGAGAGATTGATGAAGGGGTGAGACTAGTATGACTGCTAGAAGTCACCGACTCGGACTAATAGCAAGATGAGCATGGCTCACAAGACCAGCACAGCGGCAATACTACTCGAAACTGAGGTCGGTGCGATGGTGGTAAGCTAAGTCTACCCTCAATCAAGTGAGAAGAGAAAGGGCTAAAGAGAAGAGGGCGAGACAGTAAGAGAACAGAAGTCCAGATGCCAATAGGCATCACCATTAGCAACACACGGAGACGACACATCCGTTGCGGATGGCGCTAACTCCTGACAAGGCACATGTTGATCGTTTTTCCTAGGTCGCACAGCGACAGGCGTGGGATGCAGGGAGAATGGCGATGGGCACCAGACGTGAGGAGGAAGCTCACGAAAGGTGATGGGTGTTGCTAAAGCCTCTAAGGGGTGGCGATAGGTATCGTCGTCCATACTTGGCGCACAACAAAGGAAGACCCTTGCAGGTGGCAACAAACTTCGCCGTCTGGGTTCTTCATCGAGACGTCATAGCTACATCTGTGGGCGACGATGGGCAGCGTTGTCTACAGACTTCATTGAAAGAAAGAGACAAACGAATAAAAGGGGAGGGGAACTCGTGCATGACACTGCCATCACCATGCACGACCTGTGAAACCAAGGGAGAGGCATGCACCGCACTGTCACTGTCGTGCACAACCTCTGTGAGGAACTCAAACAAATAAGAAGGAGAAGAGAGGGGAGAAGAGAGAGAGAAGAAGAAAGGAAAAAGAAGATATAGAAGGTTTACCTCAACCCTAGGGGTACCAATCAAAACTTTCTCTCACTTCACTCTCTCTCTCAAGCGTGACACAACAATGGTAAGAAAGAGAAACATGCATTTAGTGAAAACTCTCTCTTGTGTGTGTCTGTCTCTCTTTTTCTGTGTACAACGATGGTACGTATATATAGAAGTGTGCCCCAAACATGGGTGGATGATCAAAAGTAACCCTAATTGCTAGAAATTAAGATTAAATTGAATTAAAAGAAATTAGAAAATAGGGTGAAAAACGACATATTTGCCCCTTCCTAACAAGTTGTCGAATTTCAGAACAGTCCCTATGTTGTCCTAGAACTTGCGTGATCTTGTATGGCTGATCCGAGGATGTTCTGATGTCCGGTTGATTGTAAGATGATTGTTTTCTTCTAGGGCTTAGCATGGCGATCGAGTTGATACCAACTTCGAACCATGGATCATGTTTTTGGTGCACGATCATGTGACTTGAAATTGAATAGATCTTGAAACTTTGGATCGATAGTGTGCTCGTTCCTTGATGCTTTTTTGTGTTTTCTTCACTGAATCACACTGAGCATGCCGTTACGATCATGAGGCATCAAACATAGCTCGATTTTGTGCCCAAACGAAGATTTTACAAGTTTGGAATTTTGGCCTGAATCAAGGATTCCAACGATGGAATTTGCAGTCTGTTCTTCGCGTTCGTGTACAAAATCCGACCGTTCATCATGTATGGCGTTCAGGTCAGAGATGGCCAGAGACCTTACGCCCACGATGGAATTGGTCTCGCATCGATCGGGCTCACGAATGATATGATTTGGGTGCTCAGGTGAGGCACGATGTTGTTGAAGTTTCTGCACTTTCTTTACAAATCAGCAACTGCTCTCTAACTTTTTTTCGCACTCGGGTATCGTCATGGGGCGTGTCACATATCATAACGCTCATCTTGACTCGACAAACATGCTCACCAAATTTTGGTATGATCCGAATTGGGATGAGTGAGATATGAGCGTCAAAATTCACTGCTAGTGACTATCCCTTCAATGGTGTGGTGTTGCAGGATGGCCACACGGGAATAGCGTGCGGCTTCTTTTGTTTCACTCTTTCGCGTATAATTTCTCCCTAAGACGTCCGTTTCAGCTTAAACTTGACCCCTAAGGTTTTCAACCATGCTGGATCCAATGGCGATGGTCCCACAATAATTTGGGATGCTGAAAATGTAGCTCTAGTTATAGGGGTCCATTTTAGGGTGCTAGAGGCCGATTTTGGCGGAACTATTTCTCAGTCTGCACTGCCTTTGACATGTCGAAATGTGAAAAAACTTGGCAGTGGACTTTTGAGAGACCTCATGAAAATCTTGGCCAATTCTAGGGTTGTTCTGAGACTGTCAGAATTTCCACTACTTGCTGGGCCTTTTTGAGCGGGGGCCCCATGTTGATGAAAAATACCTTCCAACACTAGGACTTTGAGATCACTCTCTCGGGAACCTCGTTCGAGAACAAGGACAGGTATTACGAACCGAGGAGAGAGGAATTTAAGGTGGGTTCGGGACTTACTCGGCCCGGCTCGTGTGGGCGCCCCCTTAGATCATGAAAAAATCCCCCTAGTAATAACACTGGTTCGGAATTGCCTCCCTTGGCATATATTTTTCTGTTTTCTGTAATCACACACATATTGAAAAGGTTATAAGACAGGTGGGTTAACAGACCTCACCTTTCCTTTTTGATGAATACATACAAGTGTAAACATTAAAAAAGAGGAAAAGAATAATGAGGGAAGAAAGATGGGGGAAAGAAGAATTTGACTAGGCCAAGAGATCAACACATTGACTAAGCTGGTAAATAATTGACCTGACGTGGCAGTAAAATGGGCTCGATAACTCAGATCGGCTCAACAGAATTACTACTAGACGACAATATTAATACTAACTAGGTAGACACGATGGTTAGTCTATCGTTGCAGTAAAGTGGGCACAATAACTATGATTGGCACAACAACAATACGGCTAAACGACAGTGGTTACCAAAGAAGGCAACTCTCGACCCCTCTTAATCAAATGAAATACTAGAAAATATAGTGATCATAAAGAGAGAATAATAAGTAAAATAAGAGGAGAACAAGAGAATATCAAGAATGGAGAAAGAGAAGGAAGGAGAAGAAGACGGTGGGAGAAGATGGATAGAAGGGAGAGAGAGGACACAGTCAGTGCTAGGCATGGCCGATTGGGTTGAAAGAAGAAGAAAGAGAGGACACAATCGGCGGTAAACATCACCGGCAATGTTAGAAAGAGAGGGGGAAAGAAGAAAGCAATCGGTGGTAAGCATCGTCGATTGTGTTAGAAAGAGAGGGGGAAAGAAGGACACAATCGGCACAAAGCATCGTAGGTTGTGCGAGAAGAAGAAGATGAAAGAGAAGACACAGTCGGCGCAAGGCATCGATGGCTGTGCTAGTAGAAGAAGAGGAAAAAGAGGACACAGTCGGCACTAGGCATCGCCAGTTGTACTAGAAGAAGAAGAGGAAAGAGAGGACACAGTCGGTGTTAGGCATCACTAGCTGTGCTAAAACAAGAAGAGGAAAGAGAGGACATAGACGGCACTAGGCATCGCCGGCTGTGCTAGAAGAAGAAGAGGAAAGAGAAGACACAGTCAGCGCTGGGCATCGCAAGTTGTGCTAGAAAAAGAAGGAAAATAGAACATAGTCAGCGCTAGACAACGCCGGCTGTGTAAGAAGAAGGGGAGGGAGGACACAATCGAC
Source organism: Amborella trichopoda (assembly GCF_000471905.2). Next base: position 91,061 of record NW_006500351.1, read on the forward strand.
GATAAGCCTCCGCCGACTGGGTTTAGACAAAGAAGTGAGAGAAGACACAAGCAGCGCTAGGCATTGTCGGCTGTGTTTAAGTAAAGAAGAGAGAGAAAGAAAGATAGAGATGAGAAGAAGAGAGAGAGAGAGAAAGAGATGACAAAAAGAGAGAGAAAGAGAGATAGAGGTGTGAAGAAGAGAGAAAGAGAGATAGAGGTGAGAAGAAGAGAGAGAAAGAGATACAGAGATGAGAAGAGAGAGACGATAAAAGAGGGGAGGAGAGAGAAAGAGCGGAGGAGGGAGAAAGAGGAGAGGAGAGAGAAAGAGATGAGAAGAAGAAAGAGAAAGAGGGGAGGAGAGAAAGATGGGAGGAGAGAGAAAATTACCTTATTGAAGGGTATTGGCCCTTTTCTTCTCCCTCCTCTCTCTCTCTCTCAAAGACGCGCCCATGGGCTTAAGCAAAAATTAAGTCTTTATTGAATCTTTAAGAATGAACCCAAGGGGATTTTACTATTTGGCTTTACATGTTTATATAGAATTGGGCTAAAACATGGGTGTACACCTAAAAAATTCCTAGAATTGAAGATAATTACAATTTAATTGAATTAAAAGAAATTCTAAAAAAGAGTGCAGAAGGATTGTTTTTCCCCTTCCTAACAATGTATGGAATTTTAAAACAGTCCCTGTTGTTTCCTGAAAACTTGCGTGATCTTCCATGACTGATCCAGGGTTGCTTTGTTGCCCGTTTGATCAAAAGATGAGTGCTTTCTTATGGGGCTCGGCATGGCGATCGATTTGATACCAACTTCAAGCCATGAATCATGGTTTTAAGCCATGATCATGAAACTTGAAATGTGCTTGAATCTTGAAAAATTTGGATCGATTAGGTGCTCGTTACTTGATGTTTTTCTTTAGTTTTTTCGTTGATTCACACTGAGCATGCCGTCATGATCACGTTGCAACATACGCAGCTCAATTTTGTGTCCGAACGAATATTTCTTCGTCTTGAGTTTTTGGTCGGAATCTTCAAATTAGACATTCGAAATTTACAACAGCTTCGATGCCTTCGTGTGTGAAATCCAATCGTTCATCGTATGTAGGATTAAGACCAGAGATGGTCACAGACCTTATGCATATAATACAATTGGTTTCGTGTCCATCAGGTATACGAGCATTGTGATTTCTTCATGGATCACCAATTTTTCTATAGTTTTTCTCCCTGCTCAAGCATCGTCACGAGGCATACCACATATCGAATCGCTCGTCTTGAAGAGACGAACACACTCACAAATTTGAGTGTGATCCGACTTGGAACGAGTGAGATATGGGCCCCAAAATTCACTGCCCGTGACTGTAAAAACAACCACCTTTATGGTATTTTGGTGCAAGGTGGCCATACTGGAATAGTGTACGGCCTTCCCGTTTTTGGTATTTTACCCATAACTTTGTCTTGGAATACCTGAATAAGCCGAAACTTGACCCATAGGGGGTTTCAATCGTGACAAATCTAATAGTGGTGGTTCCACAACAATTTTATATGCCAAAAATATAGTTCTAGTTACATGGTCCATTTCAGGGTGCTAAGGGCTAATTTTTTTGAAATTGTTTCTTTATGTTCATGGCCTTAGACATGTCTGATCATGATGAAACTTCGCAGGTTACCTTTTAGAGTGATGATGAAGGTCTTGACCAATTCTAGGGAAATTATGAGACTATCGAAATTTCCACTTTTTATGTAAGCTTTATTGACCAGCTTCCTTTATTCCTCATCGGGGACCAAGGTGCTGAAAAATACGTTCAAATAGCTTGCCTCGTCGAATGTTGTGCTTTGAGAGAAGAGAGAAGGACAACATTCAAAAAATTTCCCTCGGCTTTATTCCCTTTTTTCTTCCTACCCACAGGACCACATGAACGCCAAGGAGATTCACATAATGGTGCTATCAAGATGCTCAGACGTAGGGATGCACTGTTCATGGGTCCATTTGTGGAGACTTTAAGGGCAGAAGAGACCTTTTTTAAGGATCTTATCGAATTCCTCACCCTTGTGCGGACTATTTGTAATTCTGAAGCTGAGGATTTTGTATGGACCTCGTCAGTCAGAATTAGGCCGGTCTGGCAATTGAGTGCCATGTCAAAGGGCATTGTTCCCATTTGGTCTGGGTTTCTTTGTCTTGGATAGATAACAAAAGAGCCTTTGGTTGGTGCTCATTTGCGTAGTGCACCAGGTTTTCCTTAGCCAGTAGGGTACCTCAGTTTATTGACGTGACCAGCTTTGGGTATAACCCCTACCCATTGTTGTGCAGGTCGTTACATAGTATGTCCAAAGTCATGGTTGACTTAGCCTTCTTGGAGAATCTTTTGGTTTGTCATAATGATTTCCATGTTTGTTTGTTCTGAATGGTTTGCTGAAGAACCTTTGGTCAGTGTTGTTTGCTGCTACACCAGGTTTGCTTTTAAAAATCAGGATACCACTACAGGTCCCGTTTGCCAGGTTTTGTCAAGGGCAGTTTTGTTAGCTGGTCCCAAAGGTATGGGCCTATTGGCAAGGCGGGCTAAAATCTCTGACAAGTTCGCCCTAGCTTTGTCAGTTTCTTGCCTTCGCAGTGGTCTTTAGCATTTTTAAAGTGTGTTTGTGACCTCGTGAGAATTATGCTCTCCTTCATGAGACTTGTCTTGCTTTCTTGACGAATCTTCCATCCTTGTAGTCTTTTTGTAAATAGACTCAGGCTATCCGAATCTTTTTCCTTAAAGCTCGTGTTTTTCTTTTGGGTCCTAGTATTGTGACGCCAGGGATTTTTTTTTTTGAGGTTGAAGCCGCCTGTTGAGGGAAGTGCTGCATCAACCTGCTTATTGGTCCAAGCGTCCTTTGCGGATTTTCACTTGAACCTAGGAAGCGACACTGTAGAGATGGTTTTCACCAACTTCCTTTTATTTGGGGTTCTTTTACCCATAACCTTTCGATCATGTCCACCCTTATTCTTCCATTTTTACTCACGATGCCCTTTCGAGTTTTCATTGGGTCCAGTTTTTATTCACAAAACTCTTTTACTCATGGTTTCATGACCATGACCGTCCGTCATTTTTACTCATGGCGTTCCCTTAGTAAGGTAAACACCATGCCCGTTATTTCACATGAAGGAGTGTTTTAGGGTCGGGCCTTCGGGGCCTGTGCGAAGCCTTTTATGGTCATGCAGCTAGGACGTGCACTACAGTTTAAGGTCATACAGTTGAACCGTAATGGAGATGGATAGTAATCTGTAGAGGCCATGGAGTGAGTGCAGTAGTGGTTTTAGCTCACTTTTGTGGAGACGGCATGAGACTACCTATGACATATGGATGATGTATAAAAAGGTGAAAAGTGGTGACCCACTAGCTTACGACGAGTATGAGTAGCAAGATAGTTTGCCACTTTGTAAGCACGAGTGAGACTCACTGGGGAATGATGGAGGATGATGAAATGAATGGATTCACTAGAGAGGCAGAGAAGGTGGCGCACGCATACAAACAGGTCGGTTAGGGAAGGCGTGCTTGAAGATGCATGTAAAAGGGGTGTCCATGTATGTAGGGGTGAGTTTTAAGGTCATGCCTCCTGGACTTGTGCAAAGCAGTTTATCATCATGCGGCCAGGACGTGCACTATGGTTTAGGGTCATATAGCTTGGATTGTGGTTATGCCATTTAAAGTCATGCAACCAGGACCATGCAGTTTAAGGTCGTGCAACGAGACCTCCGCTACAGTTTATGGTCTTATAGTTTGGACTGTAGTGCGAAGCCTTTTAACGTCATACAGCCAGGACGTGTACTTATAGGTTAGAGTCATATAGCTTGGACCGTGTAGTTTAGGGTTGTGCAGCTGACCTCCGCTACAATTTTTGTTCTTATAGTTTGGACCGTAGTGTGGTTTAGTCGTCATGTAAGTGAGACTTCATGGGGAATAGGTCTATGGGCAACAGTCTAACTCCTTGAGGATAAGATAGGTAGAACCGATGAGGGGTTCAAATATGAAAGCTGACTTTATTTGGGACAAATGTGGGTGTTTTATATCCTTGAGTACTGAACAAATAAGTATGAGGCAAACCATTGGGGTTGCAGCAATAAAAACGACCCTAACTCCACTGGGGGTAATAAGTTGTAGTACGAGTATGAATCTCCTACTGGGGATGAGAAGTCATGACCTGAGTTTGATCGACCTAGGTTCCTCTTTGCTGAGGATAATAGGTCAAGGTCAAGGAGCAACTTCACTGGGGATAATAATAATAGGACACACATAGCTTTGGCCTGGAGTACGTGATAATAGGTTGTTAAAATACAGTCGGTGCCAGGTGCAACAACCATTATTTATTGAGCACTCAACCGGCGATGAGTCTTCAAAAATACAACTAGCACTGAAGACGGCCAATAATGCTTCTTAACCACTCAAGCGACGCTGAATTGTTAAAAACACAGTCGGCACTAAGGGCCGCCCGTGCTATCACTTGAACATAGTCGGCGTTGAGTTGCTGAGCACACAGCCGGCACCAGGGTTGTTGAAACATAGCCGGCGTTGGGTAACATCGGCTGCATAGCTAACACTAGGTATGGATTGATATTCGAGCCATGACCCGAGCCCCACCCGGTCTTGATCTGTGTCACATGGAATTTGATGAGGCGGCAAAGAAACTTCACTCAGGCCTCGAGTTAAAGCCCGATCCGGTTTTGGCTCCTTTGTTGAGATTTTACAGGCGGTGATGAGAGTTGCCTCGGGTCAAAGCCCGACCCGGCCCACTGTCGTTTAGCCTTTTAGGACGCGGTTGAGATTCCCAGTTTGTGAGTGGCATTTGGGAATAGTGTTGGCTATATAAAGGGGGTAAAACCCCATTTCTCTACTTTCACATAAGGTAAAAATACTTATGAAAAAATTTTCAACATTGAGAAGAGGTGGAAGCTCCGGCAAGTGGTGATTCCGGCAAGAGATAGCAGGAGGTTTTTCAGCAAGCAAGGGAGGTTCCGGTCAAATAAGGAGATGCCCGCAGAGAAGGAGGCAAGATCTCATTTTAGTTGCAGGAGTTTCTCGGTTTGCACAGGGGGTTTTTGGGGAAGCAGGAGAACTCCGACCGTGGTCTTCGAGGGTAGAAGAGGCGGGAACTGTAGTAGTGGGCATTTTGGCTAGTTTTGGGAGTTTTTGGAGGGAGGTTTGGAGAGGTTTTTCGGCCTCAGAAGGGGAGTTCCGGTGGGAAACCAAAGGGTCAGGGAAACATACTGTCGTTGGAGGTGGATTATTGCAAGGAAGGTTGACGATTGCATGAATTTTTTGTTAGGGGTTAGGAGCCCAGCCAACGCTGGCGCTTGGAGGACACAGTCGGTGTTGGAGTCAGTCGGCGCTTATCAATTCATGTGGCACGTCATGAAGCGCACAGTGCTACTCACATGTGGCAATGAGTTACATGCGAGAATCGCTGCGCTCTACGATGAACTACGTGCGGTGGTGTTCATGCACGACACTGACTTGGGTCGGCACAGGGTGGTGAATGATGGTAAGGCCTGGCTTGTGGTACCTGTTAGAAGCCAAGTCCTCCAGCACAATAGTGAAGTCCATGTTGTTCTGCAAGGGCATCCACCGTGAACAGGGTATGCTCTCCATCATAGGCCAATTCTTTGCCAGAGAAGTCTGCCTTGTATGTTTGATATATATGTCGGATGAATTGAAGCTGACTCGAAAATGGTTGGCTTCTTCTTTTGGCATGTAACCACTCGTCGGATGAATTGAAGCTAACTTCTCCAAGTGGTTTCACTTCTTCTTCATGAGGAGAGAATTTCTTGGGTGGGTTTGCTTCTTCTTCATGTGGATGGCGTTTCGTTTTGTTGGTTTGCTTCTTCTTCATGAGGAAGGCCTTTCTTTAGTGGTTTTGCTTCTTCTTCATGCGAAAAGCATTTTCTTCTGGCCTGTAACCGTCCTCTTATCCTCAGATGCTAGAGCAACACTACAAGTTTTGGTTTGTAACCGTCCTCTTATCCTCAGAAGCAAGAGCAACACTTTTGTTGTCAAATGTTCGCTTTTCCTCAAATGCAAGAGACTTGTAACCTCCCTAATAAAGGGCTTTTTGGCATGTAATTTGTGCTTCATTTTTACTGCAATAAAAGAGTCAGGATTTATTTAGATTATATTACATACTTTGTGTTGAGTCTCTTTCTTTTGAATATGCATCATAAATAGTACTTCTTTAGGTATCGCCCATTGATAGGGGGCATTGCCTCCTCTTCCTTAGGATGTGTCGGTATGTAGGCTCCATTTAGCAAGACCTTTCTTACTATAAAGGGACCTTTCCACTTAGATTCAAACTTCCCTTTACACCTGCCATGCATAACAATAGGCCTCTTGACAGCTAGAACTAGATCGCCACGGGCGAATGAGCGGACCTTGACGGACTTGTCAAAAGCCCTCTTCATTCTCCCTTGGTTGAGTTCAAAGTTCTGATGACCCACTAGCCTCTTTTCATTGAGTGCATCTAATTCTTGATAGCGGAGCTTGACTCTCTCATCTTCGGTTAACCATTGATGTATCGTGATGCGCAACGAAGGGATTTGGATTTCAAGGGATAAAACTGCTTCACCCACATAAACCAGAGAATATGGAGTGGAATCAGTAGCATTTCGCAAGGTATTATGATAATCCCATAGTCTTCAGGAAGCTTTTCATTCCAGTTCTTTTTTCATCTTTGATACTGATTTTCATAAAACATTACATAGGGTCTTATTGAAGGCCTCAACCAAACCATTCGCCTGAGAGTGGTACATTGTCGAGTACTTCCACTCAAAACCAAACTGGTTAACCAATCGATCAATGTGGTGACTTCTAAATTGAGGACCGTTGTCAGATATAATCCGATCGGGCACTCCGAACCGATATATGATGTGTTGTCGAACGAAGTTGGCCACTGTTGTCCCAAGAGCTTGCTTAAGGGGGACCACTTCAGCCCACTTGGAGAAATAATCTGTTGCAGCTAGAATAAAGACGTGACCTATTGTCGAAGGAGGGCCAATAGGCCCTACAATGTCCATGCCCCATTGTGAGATGGGCCATGATGCTACTGTAGGGTGTAAGGGTTATGGAGGCCGGTGAACAAGGCTTGAATGTATTTGGCACACTTGGAACTATTTAGCATAGTTTAAGGAATCATCAATCATGGTTAAGGAATCATCAATCATGGAAGGCTCAATAGTACCCCAATCTACGTATTCGTTCATAGAGCTTGAGACTAGAGTGATGCAATCCACAAATGCCTGAGTGTACTTCTTCGAACACCTTATTTGCTTCTTGCGCGTCCACACATCTAAGAAAAATACCATCAAATGTCTGCCTGAAGAGAGCATCTCCTTCAAGGAGGATATACTTGGTAGACATTTGATGTATGCTGTTGCATTCAGCATGATCCTCCGGGAGCCTGCCATGTTTTAAGAAACTAGTGATGGGCTCTCTCCAGTCCTCTACCTGCTCAATTTCCATGCATATTGGGTAAAGAATTCTGGTTCTTTGTTTCGACCCTTAGTTCCTTGACTCCGTGCCATTTCTTGTTCAGTCTTGAATACTTCTTTAGCTGATAGAAGTGCTCCGAATGGATAAGGAGGGCACTCAGGGAAAATATTTCTCTCATCATCCGCATCGACCTCGATTCTTAGTTCAATGTGTCTTCATTCTTCCACCCAAACAAGCTTGGGTCCTAATGAGAACAATTGAATTATAGCCCCGAGTTTCGCAAGTGCGTCAGCCTGCGAGTTTAACCTGCTGGGATGTGACTTAGGGATACGTCATCAAACTGAGCCATGTACGAGTATCGTGACAAGGCTTGAGCATGTCTTTTCTCACATCATAGATCCCTTTGATCTGCTAGATAACCAACTCAGAGTCACCATAGATCTTGAGCTACTCCAAGTCTAGGTTAAAGGCTATCTCCAACCCAATTATAAGGGCCTGGTATTTTGCCTCTTTATGAGAACCGGCTTCGGCAAGAGAGAAATAAAGTGGTAGTACTCCTCCTTTCTGAGTTAGAAATACCACTCTAGCTCCTCCTCGGTCAGATTAAAAGGCTCTATCGAAGTACATTTCCCAAGAATGAATAAGCTCTACACATAATACTTCTTCATCGAGGAGGTTGCTTGATAACGAAGACTCCGCAGATACAGGGTGTGCTGCGAGAAAATCAACCAGAGCTTGGTCCTTGATGGCCTTTTATGGGGCATATGTAATATCAAATTCCATCAGCAGTAATGCCCATTTAGCAAGACGTCCTGACAAGCACGAGTGTGTCATGAGAGACTTTACAGGATCTAAGTGTCATGAGAAACTTTACAGGATCTACTTTTGATATAAGTTTCACTTCATGACCAAGTAAGTAGTGGTAGAGTATTTGTACTGCAAAGATCAGAGCCAATCACATCTTCTCAATAAGAGGATAATTCTTCTCGACCTCTTGCATCCTACAGCTGAGGTAGTTTGATGCAGTCTCTTTTCCCTCGTCACTGTTTTGTACCAACAATGCCTCGAGTGAATCGTCTAGAGTGGTCATGTATAGGATAAGGGGTTTTCCAACACAGGTGTGGAGAGCACTGACGGGTTGAGTAAACATTGTTTGATGTCATTAAGAGCTATCTGACATGCTGCATCCTAGATGAATGGTGTATCCTTCTTTAACAGGTGTGTAAAGGGTTTACAACGACCTGAAAGATTTGAAATGAATCGGTGAATGTACGCCAACTACCCTTGAAGAGAGCGCAGTTCTCGCAATGTAGTTGGTGGAGGCATTTCTTGGATCGCCTTGATCTTGATTGGCTCAACTTCAAGTCTTCGATGTCTGACAATGAACCCCAAGAACTTTCCCGAATGTGTGCCGAAAGTGCATTTCAGCAGGTTCATTTTAAGTTGATGAAGACGTAGTCTCTCAAATACCTTTTCAAGGTTTCTCATGTGAGTATCTTTCCCTTCGGATTTTACCACCAATTCATCTACATAGCACTCCACCTCTTTGTGCATCATGTCTTTGAAGATGATCGTCATTGCGCTTTGGTATGTGGCACCAGCATTCTCTAATCTAAAAGGCATCATTGTGTAACAGAAGACCCCTTTTGGCGTTAGGAACGCAGTGGCGTCCGCATCTTCGGTCGCCATCTGTATCTAATTATACCTGAAGTATCCATCCATGAATAAAAAGATTTGACAATGAGCCATGGAATCGATGAGCATCTCGGTGAATGGCAACGGGAAGTCATCCTTGGGGCAGGAGGTATTGAGGTCGCGAAAAGTCAATACAAACCCTGATTTGGTCATTCTTCTTCTTAACTGGAACAACATTTCCTAGCCATTTCGGATACTTGACTTCACCAATGAAGCCTGTTTGTTTGAGTTTAGTCACCTCAATGTCTATCTGCACCTCAAGGCCAAGCCTGAACCTTCTCGATTTTTATTTGATGGGTTTGACAGTCGGGTCAATGCCGAGACGGTGAACAGCCACTTGCAGGTCTAAACCAGGCATCTCATGGTAATGTCAAACAAAGACATCTCAGTTTGCTAGATGGAAAGTAGTGAAATTTTCTTTCTCTTCTGGAGACATATTTGCTGAGATGAAAGTAGGCCTAGAGTCGGTTTCATCTCCTAGATTTATTTCTTTGAGCTCATCAGTAATAGCTTGACCGCCTTCTCCCATTCTTCTAGAGGTTCTTGCAACTCTTCCTCGATGTTTTCAGAGATCTTTTCATCGACTTCAAGTGCAGAGACCCATGATCCTGACATCTCTGCGTCAATAGAGTTCCAGGTTAGATCATGGTTCCTATAGCTTTCTCGAAGCGAGGGATAGAAGGGTCAACCTCAAATGCGGAAAGCATATAAGGCTGCGAGAGCCCATCTTGAAACTTATAGGGAAATTGAGATTCAGTGATTGTGGGCCAAGAAGCGTCCTCATATGAATCACACAATCTTTGCACGAGTGTGTGCCATGTTTTCTCCGCACTGGCTGGCGCTTCATAGACTTGCACCATATGGCAAGTTTCTTGAAAAAAAAAACTCTGCCCCCTTGATTCTCTCAGTCTGTTCTCAAAGTAGGGCTCAAGGGGCCATTGCGGTTTCTTTGGCTTTTACTTTTTGTGCTTCTTTGAAGAGGATGCTTGTGCTTTAGCTCGAGCTACCAGGGCATTAGCAACTATTAAGAATCCTGTTGTCTGAGCGAGTGTATTTGTCAACCGCTTCCATCCTGGTTATATTGGATCCTTCGAGTTCTCTGTTGAGAGCCTCGATGTCCGGACATATCAGGGTTGTACCTGCAGGAGACATAAAAGAGGAAGAATGAGAAGCAAAAGAAGAAAAAGGAGAAGGGTTAAAAGGTGGGGGACTTTTGAGGTCGCTCCCCTCATCAAACAGATCTGGGTAGCGTTTTACGTCATCAACAGGGTTGGACGTGTGCAGGGGGCCTTTTAGGTCTTTCCCTAACTTAGACCGTTGGGGAGTGCTTTTAACGTCGTCACCCTCATTGGACGTGCTTTGAGTGGAAGATGACTCTGAGAAGTCCTCTCGATGAGACGGGGAAGGAAGAAGGATCGTGACAGGGATAAAGTCTAATAAAGTTGGCAGTGGGGGAAGGGGCCCGAGAAATTCATGCTCAACTAGTGGTTGAGCCGTCTTATTTCTTTGGTAAGCAGCCCTTGGTGTCCGTCTCCTTCTGGTTTCTCGTGGTGGTGGTTGATTCGTGTCACTAGGCTTGTGAACAACTCTAGCTTAACGAACTACTTCTCATCTTAAGGACTTGAGTCTGCTTCGCCTGTGGTGGACTATCCATGGATGAGAAGTCGAGGGAATCATTATTAGGAAGGTCTTGTGTTAGGAGGCCCTCTTGCACCGATGGTGTAGTGGCTTGGGGCTCACTTATAGGAGCGATGTAAAACTCCTGACATTCCCACATTTTCTTTGTGAATATATCATGGCAACTGGTGCATTCTCACAGGAAGTGGCCCCATATCTGGTGATACGGGCACCAACGGTCTGCAGTCCCTCGAGCAAGGCATCGGGGCTGCCTTGCCAGTTTTTGTGTGATTAGGCCTTCCTAAAGCATTATAACAAAGTAGGCGTGAAGGATACCAGGGGCTTCATCTTCCTCTTGGACTGTTACTGCATGGGAGGCTTCTGCTGCTTCGAATGCCTTCTTTAAGTCCTCAAGCTTTATCTGACCCTTCTGAATAAGGGCCTCGATAATATCTTTTAATGTGTAGCAGTCATCTTTGGGATGATTGATCCATCTATGGTAGGCACAGTAATTTTCCTGAGTATTGAGTCCAACTTGCTCAGGGAACTTGGTTTCTGAAAGCTCAATCAAATTCTGTTCCAATAATAACCAG
>NW_006500351.1:111083-132435 GCF_000471905.2 Amborella trichopoda
AAATTTTCCGTCAATATTGTGATGTTTTTAATAATATTAATCATCAAATCAAGGTCATATATCTGTGTATCTGTGTACACTGTAAATATCTGGTGAAACCAATATCAAAACTGCCACTTTCTCGCTCTAAACCCAAAAGCCCAACATCGAAACTACCACTTTCTTGCTATAAGCCAGAGGACCTAGTTCAAAACTACTGACGTCTTTATCTAAACTCGTTAAATCCAAGCCTCCAGTCCATGACTTCACACATATACGAGGAATACCTGATAAAGCAACCTCATGTATCATAACTCCATGTCTAAGCATTTCTAAACATCATGAACGCCTACTCTAAGCGAACAGTTAGCACTAGTCCTGCCATTATGGCAATGTAGGAGAACTCATTTGGCACTTTCATCTCTCTAAACAACTGCAAAGCATGTGTCATAGAACCAGACTTAGAAAACCTAGAAACAAGAGAATTCTCCACATATGTCTTAAGCTCAATATTCGGCCACGGAACTGAATTCCTTTGCCACGTGTCTTACAAATTACCACAAGCACTTGCACCGGAAAAAGTGAAATGGGTAGGCTTAATTCCCTCTGAATTCATCTCAGAACAGGTGTTAAGCCTTTTGATCGATTCCATTTTGAACTAAGCCACCAATCGAAGTGTTCCATGGAACTGTGTTTTCCTCAGGCCCTTCAGCGAGAGAGAGAGAGTTTTATCGAAATCAGAGGTAGATGGAGATAAAAGAGTGACGGGTACAACGGTTATCGACTTGTGTTTTACGTCCAAAATCCCAAATAAGGGAATTACGTGATGCTCCCGTTGGACCAAATTGTATGTTTGGTCCCCTGCTGAAAACACCATGTTAGGTGTCACGGGGGCAAATTTTCACTTAGGGCAAAGTTGTGAAGCCTTAAGTTAAAGTTTAACCTTGATTAAGGCAACATTGGCCTTCTAAAAATCCACAAATAGGAATTGGGGAAACAAATTATACAAGGTAGGCACAAGTTTTACAAGGACATCAGCCTACCTTGATTTCTTTGTAGGGATTGTATACAATGGAATCATTTACCTTTGATAGCATCATTTCCAGGGTGACTTTTGCCTACTAAAATGAAATTAACTTAAAAAATACGCAACATTATGTCATGGGATCTATTTCCTAAGAAGCTAGACCCAGAAATGCACAACTTTCATTTAGAAAGTGACACCAAATAAAAGACCCAAGTTGGTCAAACTGCCTGATTCCCCAGGGGTAACTTTTGTTTTATGCAGTAGAAAATATGGACAGTCACTCTTTTAGAAAAACGATATAACTTTCAAACTATATGGAATTTTATCATGAGGCGAAATCAAATTTAAATTAGACTTATTTTTCTGACATTAAAAGGTGGTTTCATCCGGTTCTAATGAGTGCTGGTCAGTCAAAAGCACTACGTAAAAACATGTAAAATCCTTGGAATTCAATTCTCAGATCCATCATACTCTTATACAAGGTACAAGACGCTCTAATAATTCATTCAAAACACTAAAGAATTTTAGAAATTTTCCGTCAATATTGTGATGTTTTTAATATTATTAATCATCAAATCAAGGTCACATATCTGTGTATCTGTGTACACTAATATCTGGTGAAACCAATATCAAAACTGCCACTTTCTCGCTCTAAACCCAAAAGCCCAACATCAAAACCACCACTTTCTTGCTATAAGCCAGAGGACCTAGTTCAAAACTATGGACTTCTCTATCTCAACTCGTTAAATCCAAGCCTCCAGTCCATGACTTCACACATATACGAAGAATACCTGATAAAGCAACCTCAAGTATCATAATTCCATGTCCAAGCATTTCTAAACATCATGAACGCCTACTCTAAGCGAACAGTTAGCACTAGTCATGCCATTATGGCAATGCAGGAGAACTCATTTGGAGAATTCTCCACATATGTCTTAAGCTCAATATTTGGCCACAAAACTGAACTCCTTTACCACGTGTCTTGCAAATTACCACAAGCACTTGCACCGGCAAAAGTGAAATGGGTAGGCTTAATTCCCTCTGAATTCATCTCAGAACAGGTCTTAAGCCTTTTGATCGAATCCATTTTGAACTATGCCAACAATCGAAGTGTTCCATGGAACTGTGTTTTCCTCGGGCCCTTCAGCGAGAGAGAGAGAGTTTAATCGAAATGAGAGGTAGATGGAGATAAAAGAGTGACGGGTACAATGGTTATCGACTTGTGTTTTACGTCCAAATCCCAAATAAGGGAATTACGTGATGCTCCTGTTGGACCAAATTGTATGTTTGGCCCCATGCTGAAAACACCATGTTAGGTGTCACGGGGGCAAATTTTCACTTAGGGCAAAGTTGTGAAGCCTTAAGTTAAAGTTTAACCTTGATTAAGGCAACGTTGGCATTCGAAAAATCCACAAATAGGAATTGAGGAAACAAATTATACAAGGTAGGCACAAGTTCTACAAGGACATCAGCCTACCTTGATTTCTTTGTAGGGATTGTATACAATGGAATCATTTACCTTTGATAGTGGAGTTCACAATTACATACAACTATCCGATATGAAATCTGATAGCTTGGGTGTGCCACAAAATTCGAAAAAAAAAATTTACAGTTTGAGCTTGACCAACAGAATAAATGTAACCATCTAACTTTGCTCAAGATTAATTGGGCCAACTTGTACTAAAGATAAACAATCTCATTGCATACTTTTCTTTTTTTGTACACTTGGTTGTACATAGTCATAGAGATACTTCATGATATGGGAAAATGGTTTATATGGCCCTGAATATGCACCTACACACTCATCCTCATTTACATTGATCATGACACTTGACACTACTATTAGTCTCCATTGTTGGAACAACCCATGTGCGGTTGCCTTATGACTCATTCAGGGGGTTTTGCTAGTTTAGTGAAACCAGCACATGAGTCATTACTTCACATTCGCGCATATTCAAATATGCACAGTTGTTTGTGTCCGCTTAGGGGAGCACATGCGCACTCACCCATTCTCACATGCCCTATAGTTGTTATCCAGGCTCATACCTGAGGCAGTTATACATTTGAAATTTAAATTTTGCGACTATCATGATCAACACATACGCCTGACAGTCATGAACCCCCCTAGCATTAGTCTATTGATCTAGTTGTCCACCAAGTTCTACCAACTTAACCATGGGTTCGTAAAAATTTTTATCGCTAATGGGTTCGCGTGCTCCACTTAGCCCCGTGGAATAGTGCTAAGGAAACGGTTCTGCTAGTTGGGGCCTTGTTTATTCTCAAGATTCTATTAGCGGATCATATTTATTCATCTTTGAGAAGGGATTATTTAGATCATATTTATTCATAATTTATAATGTTTTAAAAAATGGACCAATAACTTAAATCGCTAATCTAGAAAAGCAGTCCATATTGACCGCATCTGACATAACAACATTTTAAAAAAAAATCACTAATTTTTTTTAAAAAATCTAGTTTCTTATGTTTTCTATGAAAATTAGGGCATTACATTTTAGATTTTATTTTTACAACAAAAATATGTAAATATTGAGAATTGTTTCATGTTTAAGTGTTTGTTGACTTTTACATCTATTTCATAGCCAAAATGAAGTTTAGCCATAAAATGGATTTTTCTAACTCAATTGGTTTTGTTTTTTTTTTTTTTTTTGTCATCTGTTTTTCGTGGAACTCCCCATTTGCTATATTACTCTGTTAATGTTTTTTTTCAAATTTTGTTTTACTTTATTGTAACGATATTTCTTATCTCAGAGTCGCCAGTTAAGATGAAACATAACAAATTGGTGTTTTTTTTTATTTTTTTAACCAACTAATAAACACCACCTCCATAACATGATTTGTTTTCCTTTTGCTTCGATTAACTTAATCTTTTAATTTAAATTACTCTCTCTCACCAAAAAAAAAAAATGTAAATTTTTGAGAAAAAAACATTTGAGTATAAATGTAAATTTATACTAAAAAAAAAAAGAGTATAAATGTAAATTTTTGGGAAAAAAACATTTGAGTATTTTGGATTACTCTGTGAATATTATATCTGTTATGGGTTTAAATATAGTGTAGTGAATATTTTGACTAAAAGGGCTAATCCATTGTTACGAGCTCCTGAGCTAACATTCAACAGACAAAAGAAACTTTTGATGAAGCTTAGACATAAGAAAAAAATTTGCTTAGGTTGTAAGAATTGCCCCTTCCTTTTATTAGTTGCAGATCGGGGACTACAAAAAGAGCATGCGGCCGCAAGGTTATAAAAAGGGTTCACAGGATAGGAACGATGATGCATATGTTGCTTCCACTTACAAGGAGAGGGGTGGGCCCTTTGCTAAAACCGAGTGATGTATGCGGACCCAACAATTTTATGGCAATGTTGGGTGAAAAATATATGGAAGGTAGATCCCTTTTATATTTTTATTTTTTTTATTTTTTTTTTTATATTTTTTTTTTTCCCAAAATTTACTTGTGGTCTGCTATCCTCATAATGCATTTTAATTTATAAGTTTTTTTGTTAGTAGTGCAATGCCTATGTGGTTCAAGGTTTGAATCTTCGGACCGCCTTTTGGATTGAGCGGGCTTTTTCAAAGCGGTCCGAGGTCCCCATCCTTAGACGGCTCTTTCTTTATTATTTTTTTGAAAAAAAAACAGCAGTCCGAGGTCCCCATCCTTTGACCGCGTTTTATTTCTTATTTTTAAGAAAAACAGCGGTTTGAGGATGGGAACCTTGGACAGCTTTATGGAATAAGCAAAATTTAGTGAGGTCCCCATCCTCGAACCGCACTTTATTTCTTATTTTTTGAGAAAAACAAAGTTCGACAATGGGTACCTCGGACCGCTCTACTGGGTTTTGCTGTGTTCATAGGGCAATTTGAAGATTCTAACCTCTGACCGCCTAGACACTGCCCCTAAAACCCAAGGCATTGCCCTACTGACAAAAAAATAAAATTAAAACTAAAATGCGGTCCGAGGATGGATTCCTCAAACCAAGGGGTAGTTTTGAAACAAATAAAAAAAGTGGGCTGCTCACCTTCCTCATAATTTCACTTACAATCAAATCATTTCACATTTTACGTAATTATATCGGATCCATATGTAATTTAGTCATGAAAAATATTAAAGAAAATGTTTAAAAATTAATAAAAAATAAAGAGATGGCCAGTTGGCTAGTTCCCTGAAAGAACGTAATCAGCCAATTCTATTAGGGCCAGTTTTGCTAACTGAATTCGAATTTCCAAAAATCACTTTTTTTGGAAAGCTGGGCCACTCGTATTTGGTTCGCTTAGAATTGACATTTCTGTAGGATTCCAGAATGTTGGAGAGGAACAGAAAAATATTAAAATTTTGGAGCCAGAAACTATATCAAATTTTAAAGAGAGAAAAATTTTAAAAAGGGAAACTATATCAAATTTTAGAGAAGAAAAGTATATGAAATTTTTTAGAGAGAAAATATACAAATTTTTTTTAGAGAGCGAAACTATCTCAAAATTTTACAGAGGAACTATCTCAAATTTAAAGTTTTAGGGAGACCATATTAAAAGTTTAGAGAGAGAAACTATCACAAATCTTAAATTTTTGAGAGAGAAAGTATCTTAACATTTTAGAGGGAGAAACTACATTAAATTTTATAAAGAGGAACTACTTAAAATGTTTTAGAAAAAAATATCTTAAAAAATTTAAAAAGAGAAATGATCCCAAGTTTTAAGCTTTAAAGAGAGAGCATATTAAAATTTGAGGGATCATAAACTATATCTAATTTTAGATAGAGAAACTACATGAAAGTTTTTAGAGAGAGAAATTATCTCAAGATTTATGTTTAAGAGAGAGAAAATATCTTAAAACTTTAAAGAGATAAACCATATTTTAGATAGAGAAAGTACCTAAATATTTAGAGAGAGAAACTGTTGGAAAAGAAATAGATAGAGAAACTATCTCAAATTTTAAGTTTTAGAGAGAAAGTATATTAAATTTTAGAGAGAGAAACTACCAAAAAAATAGAGAGAGAAGCTATCTTAAAATTGAAGTTTTAGAGAGACAAAGTGTGATAACCTAAACTTTTCTCGACTGAGTTGTATGCAGTGCCAGCTATGAAGAGGAGAAAGTACCAGCACCGACTGAGTTGTCCAACATCGGCGGGGTTGTGTGTAGCACTGACTGTGAAGAGGAGAAAGTACCAGCGCCGACTGAGTTGTCCAGCACCGGTTGGGTTGTGTGAAGTGTTGGTTGTGAAGAGGAGAAAGTACCAGCGCCGACTGAGTTATCCAGTGCCAGTTGGGTTGTGTGCATCGCTGGCTGTAAAGAGGAGAAAGTACCAGCGTCGGCTGAGTTGTGGGTAGCGCCGGCTGCATAGAGGACCAGCGCCGGCTGTGCATTTGACATGCAAGAGTTGAGTATGCCACTTGTTGAATGCATGCTGATGTGAGTGCCACCTGTCCAGATTTTAAATCTTTTGATGACACTTGGACCACCACCCCAAGCATAAGAGTACTTAAGCCTCTTCTTCACCCGCGCCACTCATTCTTACCTCATTTCTCTCTCTCTCTCTCTAGGACACAAGATTAGAAGAAGTAACTATTGGAGGGCAGCTATTGTTGGGTGGGTGAGAGCTGTGAGAAGAGGAGTGGAGAAGGCACCATTGTTATTCAAGTAAGTGGATCCATCACCATTGCATGGTAGTCGTAAGGATGCATGAGAATTTATGTATTTTTCACTAAAATTTGGGGGTTTTATTCTATAATTAAAGTGGATACTAAGGCTGAATGTATGATTCTTAGATCATGTGAGAAACACATATTATGTGTGTGCATTGTGAGTGAATAGTTGTTATCATGTTTCTCACCATGAAATGAAGGCCATGGAATGTGTTCTTGAGATATGTTATATGCCACTGTGAAATTCCAGGAACATGTGTGTTCTGGAAAGAGATTTTAGGCAGTCAAATGGGGTCTGATTGACCTCAAGCCACCACCATTTAAAAGATATACGAGTCTAGTAAAATGTTTGTTTTTGCCACTATTAAAATTCCTTACAAAATTGAAGTTATGTTTCAAAATGTGAAAGTATATCATTCTTGACTGTTTTCCTGAATTTTGACTAATACCACTGTGGTCACGGATTTTAACTAACCAAACGAAGTTCACTTTTCGCTAAACCATAGCCATTTAAAGGATCTTTTAATGGGCTAAAACTTCCATGCAGAAACTATTTTCCAATTCTTTCGAGATTGATAGTTATACGTCATTTTATGAGGTATGTCATTGTGGGAAGTGTTGATAAAATTCAGAACTATCACCTTGTTTGGCACGAGTCTTTGAACCACTAAACGGATTCCAAATGCTTTGAAATTTTATTTTTTAGAAAGATATATGTCTTTCCTTAAACGTTGTTTTTGAAACCGTCACAAGTTGCCTCATAGTTTGAAAGTTATAGTGGTATGAAGCAAGGTATATCACTGCCCCCTCTATACAGCAAGGCGCAGCTTGCCAACTCATACCTCTTGGAACCTTTGAGAGGTCAAATAGGATCCAATTGTCTCAAGCCTCCCCCATTTGAAAGATTTATGTGTTTGGTACAAATGGGTTTTGGAACCATCTTCAAACTCGAAAAGGTCCAAAAGTTACTACACGAATGGTATGTACATGTTATTGCACTTGATGGCAAGAAATTAAGCAGTAGGGCTTGATTGATATAATGTTATTGTTACTTTGATACTGCCATTGAGATATTGTTAAATGTGATTTGCCACTATTTATGTGATATGTAAATAGATATCTACTATGTGAATGATGGTATCATGCTGCTTATGTGATATGTGAATAGATACCTACTGTGTGAATGATGATATCATGCTGCTTATGTGATATGTAAATGGATATCTACTGTGTGAATGATGGTATCATGCTGCTTATGTGATATGTGAATGGGCACCTACTGTGTGAATGATGATATTGGTAGCTGCCTGTTGGGAAGGGTACCTACTGTGTGAATGATGGTGTCGACAGCTGCAATGCTTATGTGTTATGTGAATGCGCACCTACTGTGTGAATGATGGTTTCGACAGCTGCGA
Organism: Amborella trichopoda; assembly: GCF_000471905.2. Next base: position 119,162 of record NW_006500351.1, read on the forward strand.
TGCTTATGTGTTATGTGAATGCGTACCTACTGTGTAAATGATGGTGCTGGTAGCTGCCTATTGGGAAGGGCACCTACTGTGTGAATGATGGTGCCGGCAGCCGCGATCTTCCCCTGATTCCCCATGAAAGGATGGGACTCAAGATGTGAGTAGTTGGGAAGGTCGCGCCCCCCAGATCTATGTAAGCATTACGCATTTGGTCATTTAATGGTAGTGTAACGCTCTCTCACCAAAAGAGCATAAGGAGAGGGTCGTGTCTTACAAGGCCACTGCCTATCGAAACCCCTAACCACGATGGGGATTGTGTGCGTGAGTAAGGACATTATGAAGTGGATTTACCCACTTGTCATTGTCCACCCTCCTGAGCGAGGGTAGAAGTCCAAGTTCAGGATTGGCTTAGCTTGACAGATGTGGCTTCTACTTCAGAAGTAATTAGATCTTTTGCCTGTCTTATTTAAGCTTTCTGCATAAACTTTTAACTGTATATGTGATATGTTGTCCTTATTTCTCTACTTTAAGTAATGTGATTGTGACTTATGCATTATATATTGAATTTCCTTTATCACATTATTGTTAGAGTGTTGAAAAGCATATTAAAGGACTTCATTTGATATATATGTATTTGTATACGTATATATGTGCATTGCATATTGTTATCACTATCATGCTAGTTGGAATGCAATAGTGCAGATTTGCTTACTGGGCTTTTAGCTCATTCCATCTTATTTTCATAACTATAGAGTGAAGGTGGGTGGAAGTTTGGTGGTTTGAAGCCCCAGATTAAGAAGTTTTGAGAATTCCTCCTTCGCAAACGTTCACAGTATGTTTTGGTGGTTTTAGCAACATGATGTATACTTCCTTTTATGTTTTTTGGCCAGTAGTGCCTTTAAGAAATTGTAAAGACTTTTGAAAATGAATGAATGAAATGGTTGTACCTTTTGGATTGATATTTGTTGATTAATGGATTTATTCTAGTTTTCTTTTGTGGTTTGCTCTGATTCCGTATTTTTATGCGTTGAGCCACTCACACCTGAGTGATGTTCATGACCTCCGGTCGCGATCCCGTGCTTTGTTGCCCTCTAACAGGGATCAGGGAGCAGGGTCGTGACATAAAGAATCTTAAAATTTTAGATAGAGTAACTATATCAAATTTTAGAGTGAGAAAGTACCTAAAATGTCTTAAAGAGATAACCTATCTTAAAAATCTTTAAAAGAAACTATCTCAAATTTTAAGTTTTAGAGAGAGAAAGATCCTTAAAATTTTAGGGAGAGAAACTACCTCAAAATTTTAGAGAGGGAAACTATCTCAAAATTTAAGTTTTAGGGAGCGAAAGCATCTTAAAATTTGAGAGAGAAACTATATGAAATTTTAGAGTGAGATAGTACCTAAAATTTCTTAGAGAGATAAACTATCTTAAAATTTTTAGAAAAAAACTATCTCAACTTTTAAGTTTTAGAAATAGAAAGTAACTTAAAATTTTAGAGAGAGAAACTATACCATATTTTCGAGAGAGAAACTGCTTAAAATTATTTATAGAGAGAAACTAGCTCAAAATTTTTATAGAAAGAAACTATATCAAATTTTAAGTTTTAGAGAGAAAAAGTATCTCAAATTTTTTGAGAAAGAAACTGTATCAAATTTTAGAGAGAGAAAGTATATAACATTTTTAGAGAGAGAAACTATCTCAAACATTTTAGAGAGAGAAACTATTTCAAATTTTAATTTTTCGAAAGAGAGTATATTAAAATTTTAGAGAGAGAAAGTATCTCAAAAAATTTAGAGAGAGAAAGAGAGGATTTGCATTTCCAAGAAAAATATATTCCAGGCAATCCAAACAGGGAATTTACATTTCCTTGATTTCTACCAGATGCAATCCAAACAGCATACACCTTATTCTAGGAAATGTCAATTCCAGTAAATCCCAATCCCAGAATTGACTTTTCCTAAGATTTAAAAATCCTGAGATCCAAACAAGCCCTTAGAGAACCGGTTGGTTCCCTATATGTGTGGGGAACCGGACCGGCCCCACCGATTCCTTATTCGAATTGGGCCATTCTGATCCAATTGGTAATTTTTAAAACCCTAATATTTTTTATTAATTTTAAGAGGGATAACCTAATAAAACCAATTTAAAAAGTGAAAATCTTTATATGTTATCCCACACACATATAAATTATATATAACCTCACTTCTCTGTCATTCAATCTGAATGGATCGCTATGATTGCTCATGTCACAATGTGATGCTAAACACTATTTGATTTTTAATTTTTCTGAATTTTTTTTATTGAAATTTCAGCAATCCCATCTTCTTATTGGGGCATGTTTAGCAAAAGTAAAAATAAAAATATTTTTATGAAAATAAATAGTGAAAATGCCATAAAAATTCCAAGGGTATTGCTCAATCACATGAAATAAATTTTATTATTTTTATCATGTACGCCCTTGTCAGATGTAAACGTGCCCCAAAGTTTGTTATAAAATTTTTAATGAGTAGATATAAAAACATAAAACACTCTAAGTTATCAAATCAAGATTTGACACTCAAGAGCCAACTTGTAACACGAGCCATCGCAGCCATCTAATTCCATTAAGTATTTTGAGATGGTTTCAAAACCAAAGTTTGAGTGAAAACACGTATCTTTCCAACAAGGGGCATTTAAAAGCATTTGAAATCCATTTAGTTATTCAGAAGTTCATGAAAACAAAATGACAGTTCGAGAAATCTAGTAGATTCTGCCAACAGTAACATATTCTCACAAATTAAGGCATAACTTTTAATCTAGGAGGAATTTCGAAATACTGTCAACATGCAACTTTAGACATACTCAGAGATCTTTCACATGGTAGTAGTTTGAAAACAACTGGACTTTATTTGATTAGTCAAAACCCATGGCAATAGTAGTAACAGTTATGAAACTTAGTAAAATCTGTCAACGATGATATGCTTGCACATATTGAGGCATAACTTCCCATTTATAAGGGATTTGAACAATGTTTAAACATGAACATTATAATAGACTCACATATCTTTCTAATGGCAGTGATTTGAAGTCATTTGGACCTAATTGGCTATTCAAAATCTTGTCACAAATACATGAATATTCTTAAAAGTTCACAGTGTGCACAGTACATGTCTCAAAGGATACTTAATGATTTTAAATTCACTGTGGATAACAGCATGAAGTCTCTACCATCTTGCCTTAGACATACATGGACATTGTTCTACAAATTTTTAAGAGAAATATAGACATTATCAACATTAAACCCATCATGCATTAGAGGCATTAACTCTATGAAACAGTGCATAAACACACCCACTTTCTATCACCCATTCATTCTTCCAAGTATTTTCGTTTCATGCCTCTACGAAATTAGGTGCAATGGTGGTGCGATCCACTTACCTACACAGCAATGGTGTCCTCAAATCCCCTTTTCACAATCCTCCTCAAGCTCCTCACCATGGCTCTAACAGTGAGGTAGCAGTGAGCTTCCAAAGGCTCTAAGTATTGTCTCTTAGAGAGAGAGAGAGAAGGGAAAAAATGAATGGTGAGAGAGAGAGGGCTTAAGTACCTTGTTGGCTGGGGTGGCAGTCCCAAGGTAGACAAGTGGCAAGCACCACACATGCACGAAGATAAGTGATGTGTGTGGCAGCATACATCTGTCAGGTGGCAATCAAGTTCATGCACGAGATGACCAGCACGGCGCACTCACGACGGTAGCCTATTTGCTCCTTTTTACTACTGTTCATGAAAATTTCTTCTTCTTCTTCTTGCACTCATGGTACTTCCTCTTTCTTTTCCTTTTTCACGCGTGGCGTTATACCCGCGAAGCTGCTCTTCTCTCTCTTCACAAACGGCGTTGCTCCTTCTCTCTCCACGGATGACACGTTGCTCCTTCTCTCTCTTCACAGACGGCGTTGCTCCTTTGACATGCATAACGGTAAGCTTTCTCCCTTACTGTTACGTGTGTTTCTTTTTCTCTAACAAATTCCTGCCGCTGCGTGTGTTTCTATAGCCGAGAAATCTTGGTCCTTACTTCATCCCCCTTAAAAAGATTTTGTCGCCAAAATTGTCAGTCAATCAAATAAATGGGGCTATTTATCCCGGATTTCATCTTCTCATTCCCATGTCGATTCTTCTCGTGAATAATACTACCATAGAACCCGAACAAAGGGAATTTCTTTATTATGCAAAACCTGTACTCTCTTTTCCAATATTTCAATTGGTTGCTCGGCATAAGTCAAATCTTCCCTGATCAGGATCTGTTCATACTTCAAGACATGGGACTGATCAGGTCGACTTCCTCAATAGTGAAACATGAAAAACATCTTAAATATTGGCCAACTGGAATAGTAGGGCCAGTCAGTATGCCGCAACTCCAATCCTTTCTAAAAGTTCAAAGGGTCCAATAAATCGTGAACTCAGTTTCTCTTCCTTGCCAAACCTCATAATGCCCTTAGTTGATGATACTTTCAAAAAGACCAGATTACCTACTTCAAATTCGAGGTCTTTTATGCGATTATCGACATAACTCTTCTACCGACTTTGGGCTGTCTTGAGCCGTTCTCGGATTAAAGAAATCTTTTTAAACGTCACTTGAACAATTTCTGGCCTTAACAGTCTTCTTTCCCCAACTTCATCCCAGCATACAGGTGACCTACCCTTCCTCCCGTACAGGGCCTCGAAAGGTACCATCTGGATACTGGCTTGGAAACTATTATTATATGCAAATTCTACCAGAGGCAAATGATCATCCTAGCTTCCTTTAAAATCCGTAACACAGGCCCTGAGCATATCTTCCAAGGTCTGAATCGACTGCCAATTAGTTTGGGGGTGAAAAGTAGTACTAAAAGGGAGTTTTGTCCCTAAGGATGATTGCAGACAGTTCCAAAATCTTGAAATAAATCTAGAGGCCCTGCTAGACATAATGCTAACAAGTACTCTATGCAGCCTTACTATCTCTTTAATGTATAACTGAGCTAAATTATCCAAAGAATAGGTTGTGCGGACTGTAAAAAATGGGTAGATTTCATTAATTGGTCCATAATGACCTAAATATTATCATGCCTAGTACCTGATCTAGGTAGGCCAGACACAAAATCAATGATGATGTGTCCCATTTCCACTTTCGCACAGGTAAGGGTTGTAACAAACGGGCTGGTTTCTGATGTTCAACCTTCTCTTGCTATCAGGTTAAGCACTTCGAAACAAATTGTGCTATTTCTTTCTTCATATTATTCCATCAGAGGACTCTCCTTAAGTCCTGATACATTTTCGTACTCCTTGGATGCACTGTATAACGGGAGTGGTGTGCTTCTTCCAAATGGCCTTTTTTACATTCTTGTAATTTAGGAACATATACCCGACCCCTAAATCTCAACATTCCATCACTGCCCACAGCGGAATCCTCCTTTCCTTCCAACTTCATGTCCTCAAGAAATTTTCATGAATTGAAGATCTTCCTTTTGTGTCACTCGGATCCGCTGAAAGAGTTGGGGTTCCACCCTTATACATGAAATTGTTCCCATCATCTCTAAGGGGTAGAGTTGGGTGTCACTCCACTGCATTTCCTGACAATTTCATCTCTCAGACCATCATATAAGCTACTGATACCAAGGGCTTCCTACTTAGGGCGTCTGCTATGATGTTGGTCTTACCCGAGTGGTAACTGCTTGTACAGTCATAATCATTTAACAAGTCCATCCATCTTCTTTACCTCATATTCAAATCTTTTTGAGAAAACAAATACTTGAGGATCTTATGGTCAGTGAATACTTTAAATGGGCTCCCCTACAGATAGTGTCTTCCAAATTTTCAGGGCGAATACCGGGTCTTGAAATCGGTCTTAGGAACATCCTCTTATTTAACCTGCAGCTAATGATAACCCAACCGGAGGTCAATCTTAGGAAATACTTGGGCCCCTTTAAGTTAATCAAACAAGTTGCCAATCCTGAGCAAGGAGTACTTGTTCTTTTAGATCCTTTTTAATTCTGTTGGGGTCATCCTGTAAGGGGTTTTAGAAATGGAAGCAGTACCAGGGGCTATTTCTATTTTCAAATTCTATCTCCCTTACTGGGGGTTGAGAGGTTAACTCTTCAGGAAAAACTTCTGCATATTCTATCGCCACTGGTATCTCCTCTAACTTAGATTGGACATCCCTATTTTCCACCACATAAGCCAAGTGCCCAACAAATCTTTTGGTCATTAGGTGGGAAGCCCGAAGGGCCGAGATAAGGTATACAGGGGAACATTCTTAATTCCCATAAAGCTCAATGTAGGCTGATTTGGGCACCTAAAGGTTACAGTTTTATCGTAACAATTCACCATAGTATGGTGTGTGGACAACCAGTCCATGCTCAAAATACTATCAAACACTTGGATTTCTAGAAGTATCAAGTCCATAAGTAAAATATGCCCCTCAAACACAACCCCACAATGATTATATAAAATATTAGTTTCTAAAGATTCTCCCATGGGTGAGTATGGTGCGACCAAAAGACTAAGAGGGAACAGGATCAAAACTCTAACTTCTACGTCACAATCAAAATCTTACCTCTGGTTACTGCAGTTGAGGCCAAAGCTTCCTCTCCTCGAAGTGCAAAAGCCCATCCCTGGGTTCTTAGCTTAAACTTGATCCTGATTACTGGGCAGTCCCTAATCAGGTGGCCTAACTTGCCACACTTGAAGTGCGCCTTCGTCTTTACTCGACACTCAGAAGCTACATGACCAGGCTTCCCATAGGTGTCACAATGTACCAGCTGGTTTTGCTCGACGTCACCACAGAAGCTCTTCATAGCCGTACCACTTCTCTGATCTCCTTTCCTTGAGAATATCTTGAAGGTGGAGGTCGTACCTTGAGCTTTTATGGTTTCATTACTGAGCAGCCCTTGATTTGGTGGCCAAGTCCGCCACAACCATAACACACTCCCGACCTCCGAAGGCACTCGATCACAAGATGGTTGTTCAACCTTCAGTATGAGCATGACGGGCGCTAGTTTTCCCTCACGTCCCCCGAAAAAATCTTTTGGACCTTAACCGCACCTAGTTGAGTCCTTCTCATACAGTCTCCCCTAGGGGGCTGTCGAACCCTCCTTCCGACTTTTCTAGATGGTGGAGACCTTATTCTACCTTATATTCTTAGTTGAAACGCCTCACAATCTTCCACAACTTGGGCCATGGCCCCTAAAGTCTTGAAAATTCCCATGAGGGCCTTTGTTTTCTCATTGCTAGAACCCTTGTTATTGGTATGAGTCCTCATCATCTTTGATCTAAGATACAAGCACCCAGTTACTAACCTACATTAAACTATTCTAAAGACACTTTTAAAATTTCCTAGGCCAGGAATCCTATCTTGTCTGCACTGATACCATAAACTATCACGACCCCTCCCTTTGACCCCATACCGTACGAGCCGACGGTAGCATAGTGCAGGACCGCAACGGGAGGTGGCGAATGCCACTCTGGTGGGAGTGGCTTAATGCATATAACAGGCGGAATAAAGAGCAAACCACGAAATGAAACTAAAATCCATGCATCAGACAGATATCAATCCAAAAGCAGAATCATTTCCATTAATAATCATTCTCCAAAATCCGTTTACAAGCAGTTTAAGGCACTAACGGCCCACAAGGTACAAGGTAAACAACAACAAACAAACAGTTGCGCAGCCACCCAAACATCTACTATAGCAAGCTCCAGAAAGATCGCTTCTTCAACTTCAAGCTTTAAGCGCCCCAAAAACCCAAACCGTTGCCCTCTCAACTCGGCCAGAAACAATCACTCTACGAGATGGAAAATGAGGGGAATGAGCTAACAGCCCAGTAAGTAGATCTACACCATTGCGTCCCGGTCTAAAATCAATAATAGTAGATGACAATATTTCCATGTACACAACTATCATGAAAATTTTAATTATTCAAACCCATTCAGTACTTTAACAGTATAAGAGTATATAAGTTCAATTATAGAATAACATGCAGTGTGTAAGACATCAGTCATTTACTCTCTAGCTAATCAATAAAACTGACATATCACAAGCTCTCACAATAGAAACTAGAGAAGCCTACTCATGAAGTAGACGTTCAATTGATTAGACCAAGCCAATCCTGTAGCTTGGAACTTCTACCCTCGCTCAGGAGGGAAGACACTGACAAGTGGGTGCCCCACTTCATAATGTCCTCACACACACACACATCCCCAATGCGTTTTGGGGCTTTTTGATAGGCAGAGGCCTTGCAAGACACGACCCTCCCATAAGCCATTCTGGCGAGAGGGTGACCCAATACATAGTGCCAATAAAGATTTGGAGGGAGCGACCACCCTGTCGTTCAGTTTCACCACCTACCCGAGTCCCATCATTGGGGTCGGGGCACAGTCAGTCCTTTTGCATAGTGGTCAATGTCACAGTATATCATAGTGTAAAGTAGTATCACAGTACCCACTACAAATGGGTGGCCCATTGCATAGTGGTCAGCATCAGTATCACAGTATAAAACAGTATCACAGTATATCACAGTGTCTCAGGCAGGAGGTATACACAATATTTCAAGATAATTAATTTCACCTCCTTTGATCAGATTACTCATTACATCATTTGTATACTGTATGCACAATTTGAGGATATACCACTTATTTCATTAGTGGTATACATATATACACATCGAGGCATGGTGTTTAATTCACAAAGAACCCCAATTAAATCTTAGTATTAACTTAATACAGGCCTGACAGTTCATGCAATTTCAGACAGTGACGTCCTATCATAAACAGGGACGTAACTTTCGATCTATTCAGAATTTAGAGACGATTCCGAAAAACGTTTTTACAATAGACACATATATCTTTCAAATGGGGATAGTTTGGAAGCGTTTGGACCCCCGTTTGGCCCTTCAAAAGCTCAGTACAACGAAGCATGCTATCTGAAATTTGCTACATATTTACGACAATGACATGTCCCTCTTTAAGGAATTATAACTTTCAAAACCAAAGTTCAAGTGCAAACATGTATCTTTCCAACATGGGCCACTTGAAAGCATTTAAACTCCATTTGGTCGTCCAAAAGTTCGTGACAACAAAATGACAGTTATGGAAAACTAGTAATTTCTGTCAACAGTAGCATATTCTCATAAATTAATGCATAACTGTTAATCTAGAAGGAATTTTGAAATACTTTCAACATGCAAATTTAAACATTTTCAGAGATCTTTCACATGGTAGTAGTTTGAGAACAACTAGACTTCATTTGATTAGTCAAAACCCATGGCAATACTAGTAACAGTTATGAAACTTAGTAGAATCTGTTAACATTGACATTCTTGCTCATATTGAGGCATAACTTCCCATTGATAAGGCATTTGAACAATGTTTAAACATGAACATTATAATAGACTCACATATCTTTCTAATGACAGTGATTCGAAGTCATTTGGACCTCATTTATCTGTTCAAAAGGTTGTCACAAAAACATGAATATTCTTAGAAATTCACAATATGCATAGTACATGTCTCAAAGGATACTTAATGATTTTAAATTCAGTGGATAACATCATGAAGTCTCTACCATCTTGACTTAGACATACATGGACACTGTTCTACAGATTTTTAAGAGCAATATAGACATTATCAACATTAAACCCATCATGCATTAGAGGCATTAACTCTATGAAACAATGCATAAACACACCCAGTTTCTATCACCCATTCATGCTGGCAAGTATTTTGGTTTCATGCCTCTACAAAATCAGGTGCAATGGTGGTGTGATCCACTTACCTACTCAGCAATGGTGTCCTCAAATCCCCTTTTCACAGTCCTCCTCGAGCTCTTTAGCAAGGCTCTAATAGTGAGGTGGAAGTGAGCTTCCAAAGGCTCTAAGTATTGCCTCTTAGAGAGAGAGAGAGGGAAAAAATGAATGGCATGAGAGAGAGAGGGCTTAAGTACCCTATTGACTGGGGCGGCAGTCCCAAGGTGGACAAATGGCAAGCACCACACATGCACAAAGACAAGTGACGTATGTGGCATCATACATTTGTCAGGTGGCAATTTAGTTCACGCGCGATGATGACTCGCATAGCGCTACACGCACGGTGTTGCACTCACGGTGGTAGCCTATTTGCTACTTCTTACTATCTTTCGTAAAAATTTCTTCTTCTTCTTCTTCTTATACTCACGATACTACCTTTCCTTTTCCCTTTTCACGTGCAGTGTTACACCCACAGAGTTTCTCTTCTCTCTCTTCATAGACGACTTTTCTTCTTCTCTCTCTTAACAGATGGTGTTGCTCCTTCTCTCTCTTCACTGACGGAGTTACTCCTTCTCTCTCTTCATAGACGACATTGCTCCTTCTCTCTCTTCTCAGATAGCATTGTTCCTTCTCTATCTCCACAGATGGCGTTGCTCCTTCTCTCTCTTCATAGACGATGTTTCTCCTTTGACACACAGCGGTAAGCTTCCTCCCTTACTGCTGCTCGTGCTTATTTTTTTCAAACAGAGTCCTACCGTTGTGTTTGTTTCTATGGCCTAAAAATCTTGGTCCTTACAGATGGTGCCTGCGGGGGGTGAATGAAAATGGGACCCGCGGGGGATGAATGAAGATGGTACTCGCAAGGGGTGAATGGAGTGAGACATGCCCCGAGGGGGTGAAGTTTATAGAAGGTGTTCGGCTGACGAGACGCTTGCTTGGTGAGCGATGTCAGATGGAGAACATCATGTGGCGACGGGGTGCAAGATCCGCTTGAGTGATCTGTTGATACGCCAGGCTAGTAGTGTGGCGGTGTGAGATTTGACCGTGACAATTCATGAGTAACGCCTGGTAGGTGAGGCGTGAGAAGGTTTAAACATCGCAGTCAACAAGGCACTGTTGTGGTGACATCTGGCTGAGCAACTGAGCGGCAGGGCACTCGTGAAGCAGCGAGGTTTGATGAGCGTAGGCCTTTAAAAAGGGGCTAGGCAGGAGAGCATGATTGCAACTTTTCCCCTTTGCGACAAAGTACCTTTTTGGATGCTCCTTTTTCTTTGAAGAGCTTGGCAGGTGAGCGATGCCTACAGTAGGGGCTGACTGCTTGACATAAACCTTTGGGGTGTGCAAGGGCATTGAGCGTCCTTGTGAAGATGTTTGCCAGTGCAGAGGCGATGATGGACCCGTGACAGAGGTGAGCTTGTTGTTGCGGAGCTCCTTTGTTTGTGCGGGACCCATGGCATGATGTTTGAGGCAATATATGAGGCGTTGAGGGCTTGTTACCACTGTTGGTAGGGGTGGTGAGCCAAGGCTTGACGCTTGTACAGCCCCTATAGAAGAGCGCACAGCACTTCACCTCCTTCATCAAACGAAAAGGGGGGTGCCCCCTGGTTCTCGGAAGGCAGGAAACCCACTTCAGAATGGGAATACTTCCTTGTAGCTACTGTTTATTATAACTATGATTCTATAATCTTTTACATTGTTGAAATAAATTTCCTATTTGAGCTAGCTGTTTGTGGTTGCCTTGCACGCCTTTGTTTGCTGCTTCTTTTTCTCTCCTTTTTGTGGGTTGGTGCAGTCCTTATCCTTGCTGATGGTGGGGATAAGGAATGGCCGATGGAAATCGTTCCCATGGGGCGGTCTCTGCTTGCTGCTTGATGATGGTTGGGATGCCTTTGCGGGTTCGCCCATCATCACTGATTTTTTCAAGACCCGTTTTGTTTTTTTTTTTTATTGCAAGGGCTCCCGTAAGTGGGCAAGACAAGGAACGAGGTTCGCTTGTCCACAAAGCACAATGGTGTAGCGGAGGCTAAACATGTGAAATTGGAGGACCTGCCTGTTTCAACCTTCTTCCTTGTAATGACACCGCCGCTTATCGCCTGGAGTGAAGGAGAGAGCTTTGTGACAAACGCGGGGGGGTCTGTTCTGATCGTACCTGGTCCACCACTGGGGACAGGGTCAAGCTTGGTAGCCCTTCCTCTAGAACTGTCGGGCCTTGAGGGGCTCATGCCAAGGGTGCATGTGGGAGAGTCTTCCTTCGAGCGCAATACCTCCCATCCAACGACTCTAGTCCTTGTTGGTGGGGCCCCCCTACCCAATGCTTAGCCCCATGTTTTCGCTGGCCACATGGTTCTGGCCTCTTTCATGCCCAACATTGTGGACTTAACCGTGAGGTGTATGGTCCGAGTAGGCCTCCAGGGACTGAGAGAGTGTGCTCCCCTTGAACTGAAGAGAGGAATCAAAGTCCTCAGGGTTTGCGTGGGGAGTTTAGAAGTCATGCACCTGGAGGGGGAAATCTCAGCTCAGCTGAGGCAGTTATTGGAGGACCTTGCTAGTTGGAGGTCTGCGGTTGTCCTGAGTGGGACTGGTATGTCACAGGCCCTGGATGCATGCATTGCTTCCTTTCAGGAGAAGTTGGCGAGGGAGCACACCTCCCTACGATCATGCGAGGAGGAGAGGAATCGCCTTTTTGCCATCAATGCTCGTTCCCTCGAGGAGAAGGTTAGTTACTCCAGTCAGATGGCGGCGATAAGGAATGAGATTTCATCCCTACAGGCCCACACAACTGACTTAGGGGTTTGTCAGCTATAGAATAACAAGGCTATGACCGAGAGGTCACGGCGATTGAGACATCTGATATCCAAAATGAGGAAATGCCTCGGGACATCAGAAAGGATTACAAAGAGCGTCTCTCTCTTCGAGGCGCAGAAGCATGCAGAGCTAGATGACATGCTGACACTAAGGGAGAAAATATGGTGCACACTTGACCGCTTTTGATTGTTGCCTTCTACCCCTTTTTCCTTGTAGGGTCAATGGCCCATTCAAACTTTGTAACGTCATCTATATGTGAATAAGACATAAATTTTTCTTATCCTTTTGCATTTGATGCATTGTAGGTTTCTTCTTTTTGCACCCTTTCATTTCGAATTTCGCTTGTCGCCTTCTCTTGGAAAGGGGAAGTGATGGCGACAATTCATACGCCTACTGAGAGGGTGTTTGGATCCTTCCCCGGAGGTTCCACGAACTCCTAATAGCACTTGGTTGAATTAGGAGGAGGTTTTAGAGCCGTACCCCCATGACTGTGGTAAGGTTTGTTTAAAGTCCCACCCTTGGGATTGGTAGTAGCGTGCGACTTTACGTTCTTGTGCCTACGTAGGGGGGATCCTGAGGGGTTCTTACGGTGATGCACCAACTTCCCCTGGCCTTTAGGGCCTGCCCCAAGGTAAAGTCACACAGCATAGGTCGAGGGGATGAGGGCAAGGGCTAGCATGGTGAAGGCTCAGTCTCGAGGACCTCGTCACCCAGTTCCTCAATGAGC
>NW_006500351.1:133664-178086 GCF_000471905.2 Amborella trichopoda
CGCAACGGGCATTAAGGGACTCCCCCTTAACACCAGAAGAGGCGGGGCACGGTGCTTCAGGGTTCGTGCCCAGAACTTTCCCTATCGAGTCCGAGCTAGCTGGGTCAGCATGGCTGCAAAGAGGACATGTAGGGGAGGGAGGACCGAACGGTCGAGCCTCTCCATGAGCAGCCATGGGTATGGGGATGTAGAACTCCCCAACTTGGAGGAAGGAGGGATAAAAGGATCCCATAGCAAGAGTGGAAAGAGGGGACATAAGGATTGGTACCTGGAGATATCTCGAGCCATCGATAGGGTGACGCGTCCCGATTGAAGTCGCCAGTTGATATAGGTGGGGTCCTGGTTTCCCTTCACGTGGGGGTGAGGAAACCCTCTCTTGAACAACTGTGGAGGTCCGACACGAGGTTGACGTATGGGACCTCTTACTTGCGGATAGAAAGTCAACGATGAGAGAGATTTTTGCAACTAGACAGTGGATCGCTCTTACACTCCTCAAGCGTTCGGGGACGTGCCCGAGTAGATGGCCCTCTTAGAGCAATTACGAAGCCCTCTGGCTGCTTGTCGGCACAGTTTGGATGGGAGCCCTCCTCAGGTTCTCAATCTCTCTCTCTCCTTTCACTCTCTCCATTCTCTAGGGACAGGATCCTGATGTCCCTCCTACCTAGATGCCCTTTTTGAAAGGGCTTGCTGACCATTAAAAGGGGACATGGGTAAAAGTTGAGGGAAGAGTTCCATGGGTTAGGACACGTCTGCAGGCTCGTGGACGGACGGGGGCTTCCACACGGACAGGGTCACTCACGCAGAAGAGGGCGGATGAGGGAGAGAGAGAGAGAAGGAATGACATGGCGTCCGGGGGGGGGGAGGGGGGAGGGGAGGGGAATGGGATGACTCGTGTGACCGGGGTGTCTGCAAGACCGCACACTCAGGGGTATCCTCCCTCTCAAATTTTTCTCTCTCTTCCTCTCTTCTCTCCTGAATGGGCTAGGGGCTCACAGAATAAGACAAAGCAAGAATGAACTAGTCTTGATTCTTCCCAGTCTTTGAGGGTATTGGAGCTTCTAAAAAGGGAACCTTTTGGAGCGATTTTCTGGACCTTTTTACAAATGAGTTAAGCCTGCTTATATAGGGGATTCACCAAACAGGTAGAACACTAAAAATTCAAGATTAATTACAATTAAAGTAACTGAAAACAAATCCAAAATTAGATGTAAATGACCAAAATGCCCCTACGATCTTTTGCTCAAATGACGAGACCATCCATGCATGCAGGCTGCTCTGTCATGGGAAGACCTTGGAAGCTGGTTTTGCAACTTGCAGCAATTGTTCAACTTTTTCAGCAACATATCTTCGTTCTTCTTTCGATTGCAAGCATTTTGATGCCCTTCAATCGTGTTGTGGTGGCCTTCTTCCTTGGGGTGAAAGTTTGGTCAGTTTTGTGAACTGTGTTTGCCAACGCATCTTCGAGCTACGCCGTTTTAGCTCTTGTCTGTGCTTGCAAGTCAGAGAGGAGGTCGTTGTAGTCATTTTGCACCAAGTTGGGACCAATTTGGTGCAGATTTGTGTCTTCTTTGGTGAACTGAGGACTCACATTCATCGAACAAGGGATTGAATGCAAGAGTCATACCAAAATGTAGCTCTCTGCGAGGTGGTTCTTTTGAACTCTTCGTCGCGCGAAGCCATGGACTGGATTTTGAGCTATGCTTCACCAAATCCAAAGCCTGCTGGACCTCTATTTTTTTTTCCTGGTGTCTCTGACGGCTTTCCTCTTCAGAGCAATAGGGGTTCCCAGTCATGCCACAATGAGTGCCTTAGGTCAAAATTATGGGGATGGCATGATCTAGAACATGTCAACATTTGAGTTCGATTTGATTTCAGAGAAAGGCACCATAGGTTGGAGAAGTTGTTGTCGAAAAACCTTGACACAATCCCATTTCCGGGATTGGTTCGGTGAGGAGAGAGAAAGAAAGAAGACGAAAAAGTGCACACACATGGAGGGGTCCACGTGCGTGTGAAAGAGGGTGGCACATGTGGGGGAAAAGTGTGCGAGGTGTGAAGAGGAGAGAGAAAGAAAAACGAGAGATTTTGTCGTGCAAGAGTGTCGGGCACACATGCGAGTGAGGGAGAGAAAAAGGGTCAAACGCATGTGGGGGAGAAGCGTGTGCAAGCTCGCGTGTGAGAGGGCGAGAGAATGGGAGACACATGCACGTAAGAGAGAGAGACACGCATGCGCATGGGTGAGAGGGGGAGAGGGCGGTGGCATGGGCTGGAGTCCAGCTCGGCCTTTGCACAAAGAGGGGGAGAAAGACACGCGCACATTAGAGAGAGAGATTGAGCTCGGGTTTGAGTAGAAGGCCCACCCCGACCCATTTGCAGAGAGGGAGAGGAGAGAGAGAGAGAAAGAAGTATGTCGGGCCTTAAATGGGCCCGTCCTAGAAGCCCGATTATGACAACGAATGTGGCCCTTCCTGCTTGGCCAATTTTTCCGCATGTCCCGCGCCGGTTTCATGCGATTCTGATGTCGTTTGACCCCCAGTTGACCATTTTTTCCCCTCTCCAAATTTTGGTTTAAAGAAGCACCTTCAAGGGCAAAGGTGTCTTTTGGCTTAATCTCTTCCCTAAGTGCCCCTTTTCTTTTTTTGAAATGATTAAAAAGTGCTCATGGACTAGGATGGAATACATGAATTGTGAGGGGTTATGGGGGAAAGGTTTAAAAGCACATTTTAGAAAGGGGTATGCAAGAGTGGAAGGGGACTCATTTTTTATTCTCACTCTTTTTTAAAATTATAGTGAGAGAAAGCGGGGGAGCCTTCTAGAGTGAGAAAGTGGGCTTTCAAGAGGCTTTCAACGGGGTTTTCTTCTTTTAAGGTGAGGTCGGGTGGTGAGGCCATCTGGTATTCGGGAATTTGGTAAGCCCACTCCTTCCCATGCTTCTTTTGTTCTTCTCATGCTCCTTTAGCACTTTATATACTTATTTTAGTACATTAATGCCTCTCTTTTAGCACTTGACAATTTCTATGCTCATTAAGCACCTTAGCATTCTCTTGAGCATTTCTTAACACTTAATTAGCACTTTTAATGGTTTTTAAGAATTTTAAGTGCTTTTTAAGCATTTGAGTGCTCTTCAAGTATTTTAAGCACTTTTTAAACATTTTAAGCACTCTTTAAGCGCTTTAAATTTTTTTTAGGCATTTTTTATGCTTTCGAAATACTTTTAATACTTTTTTAACATTTTCAATTCTTTTTAAGCAGTTTTAATGCTTTGTAAACATTTTTAATGCCTTTTAAGTATTTTTACCGCTTTTTGAGCATGTCTGCATGGATTTCATTTGAATGAAAAGAAGCTCGATCGGGGTTCACCCGGCTTGGGTACATCCCACAGCTCAGTTCCCTGAGCATCCCTCGAGGTGCATTGGATTGTTTGGGCACCCTTTTTTTCAAAAGTCTGGTTTATAAGGGAGATGCTGGCAAATTTTTGCCAGGCCCGATGTTTTCCTTCTTTTGCTTTTACTACAGGCTTTTTATGTATCCATGAGTTATTTGAGACTTTGTTTTTCCTTGTGCCTCTTCAGATGATGTGCTTCCTAGTTTGGCGAGTCTGTGACTGACTTTTTCACAAGTGTCAGTCTTATGAGAGGGGAGCCTATATGGCTTACAAAGCCTACACACGCTTTGCAATGTCGTTGTGCATCACTTTTTAAAGTGAGAGTGCTTGTTTTCACATCTGAGAGACTTAAGACAGGGAATCGATAGTCTGGGAGGAGAGAATTCTGATATTCCATTTCTTGCATCAAGATTTGGCTTCCAACGAGGATCTTTGTAGCCTCGAGAAGTGGATGGCCAAAATGAAGGGATTAATTTTGTCCCCCGATGGACTTCGAATGCAGGGAGAACATCAATTTATGAAGGGCTATATCCCTTGGACCCTTGAGATTCTCCAGGCCTATGAAGATGACCTCAAGCTTGCTTCCTTGTTAGCAGCAGTACAGAGTTCTGCAGGGTATTTCGACCGCTTTTCGAACATCATGCGGGCCCTTTTGGAGACCTGGAGCCGTGTCAGCAATTCATGGCTTTTTGGTCATGGAGAGAGCAGCTACTCCTTATTGGTGCTGCTCTTTGTTGGTGGCCTCCCAATGATGGGGGCTATGTATGACAAATTTGTTGCATACAACTCAATCATCTTTGGAGGGGAACCATTGGGGGGTGAAACACCTCCTCCAAGAGATATTTGAGATCTATCAGCTACTCAGCTCGCAAGCCAATGATGGTCAAGTGAACTTTTCTGCTAGATCAAATTCTTCTATGGCGAGCGCCTAAATGCAGTCGAGCTCGAATACTGCGTTCTGGGCGGTAAGGGCAAAGAGAGAGTAGAAATCATTTATGCGACCTTTGTACACCGGTCTACGTGAGATGACATTTATCTTGCAACATACTTGATTGTCTTTCAATGCAAGTTTGCCCTCCCCAGGTCCAACGACATGATCTGACCAAGATGTTTCTTTGTGGTCTGTGACATGGTGCGAGGATGCCAGAATGCCTTGGCACAACCGATGCTTGTTGTACGTCCTTTTTTATGTACTTTCATGAGCCCATGCAAAGAAGGAGAGAGTAGGTGATAGTCTGGTCTCGTGGGTTCACGAAACACCCGCAGGCAAGGATTGTGCCGAGAAATAAAGCCTTCAGCCTAGTGACAGCGAAGCGGTGCCTCAACACCAAAGAAGGACTCTCCACTTTAGCCTTATGAGAGAGCCTACAGCAGGGCACCAGACCATCGTCATTGTGCTCGAAACATTAAAAAAACTCCGAGGACTAAATTTGGGCTCAATCAGACCCCTCTAAAAGGGTCTATGCTCATGTAGCCTCACAACTCATGGGTTTTACGATAGCGTGATGTGGCTTCACAGTCGACGTTAGGCTTCGTCGACTGGCTTCAAAAGAGAAGGAGAGAGAGAAATCCAACTGGCACTAGACTTCACCGACTAGCTTCATACGAGAAGGAGAGAGAGAAATCCAACAGGCGCTAGGCTTCATCGACTGGCTTCAGAAGAGAAGGAGAGAGAGAAATCCAACCGGTGTTAGGCTTCACCGAATGGTTTCAGAAGAGAAGGAGTGAGAGAAATCCAACCGGTGCTAGGCTTCGTTGACTAGTTTCAGAAGAGAAGAAGAGAGAGAAATTCAACTAGCCCTAGGCTTCGTCGACTGGTTTCAAAAGAGGAGAGAGAGAAATTCAATAGGCGCTAGGCTTCGCCGACTTGTTTCAGAAGAGAATGAGAGAGAGAAATCCAACGGGCGCTAGGCTTCACCGACTGGTTTCAGAAGTGAAGAAGAGAGAGAAATCCAACTGGTGCTAGGCTTCACCGACAGATTTTAAAAGAGAAGGAGATAGAGACAAGAATACGAGTGATAGAGATAAGAACGAGAAACAAGGGAGGAGAGAGAAAGAGGGGAGGAGAGAGAAAGAGGGAAGGAGAGAGAAAGAGATAGATATGAGATAGAGGGGAGGAGACAGAAAGAGATAGAGACGAGATAGAGGGGATGAGAGAGAAAGAGGGAGGAGATAGAAAGAGGGGAGGAGAGAGAAAGTTATCAGCTTGAAGGGTATTTACCCTTTTCTTCTCTCTCCTCGCTCTCTCTCTAATACGTACTCAAGAACTTCAGAAAGAATGGAAATTTTTATTGAATCGATGCAAAATGAACCGAAGGTATCTACAATTTAGCTTTGCATGTTTATATAGAGTTGGGCTAAAACGTGGGTGTACATCAAAAAACTAGCTAGAATTGAAGATAATTACAATTTTATTGAATTTAAAGAAATTCTAAAAATTGGTGCAAAAGGACTGTTTTGCCCCTACCTAACAATGTGTGGAATATCAAAACAGTTTCTGCTGTTGCTCGAGAACTTCTGTGATCTTCTGAGGCTGACTCGAGGTCGTTTTGATGCCCGTTTGATCGAAAGATTATTGTTTTTTTGTAGGGCTCGAGATGGCGATCCTTTTGATAAGAGCCATGAATCATGTTTTTGAGCCATGATCATAAGACTTGAATTTTGGATGAATCTTAAAAACTTCAAATCCATCGTGTGCTCGTTTCTTGATGTTTCTTCATGATTTCTTCATTGAATCACACAGGTCATGCCGTCACGATCATGTTGCAACAAACGTAGCTTGATTTCATGTCTGGATGAAGATTTTGTCGTATTGAGTTTTTTACTGGAATCTTGAAATCCAGTGGCAAAAATTTACAGCAGCTTTGACACCTTCGTGTGTAAAATCCAACCATTCATTTTTTGAGCCATTTGGATTAGAGATAGCCTCGGATCTCACTCACATAATGCAATTGGTTTCATGCCGATCGGGCATGCGAGCGTCGTGATCTGGCTGTTCGAACGAGGCGTGCTGCTGCTGATGTTTCTGCAACTTCCTTCACGGATCGGTGACTTTCATTTAGTTTTTCTCTCTGCTCGGGCATCGTCACTGGGACGTCCCATATATCGAATTGCTTGTCTTAATGAGACGAACACACTCACCAAATTTGAGAGCGATTCGACTTGAAACGTTGAGATATAGGCCCCAAAAGTAACTGCTCGTGACTGTGAAAACAACCACCTTTAATGTTGTTTTGATGCAGGGTAGCCACACGAGGATAGTGTGCGGCCTACCCCTTTTTAGTCTTGTACCCATAACTTTGTCTTGGAGTGCCCGATTAAGCCGAAACTTGACCATAAAGGTTTTCGATCATGCCAGATCTAATGTCGATGGTCCCACAGTTGTTTGATGCTCCAAAAGTATGGATCTAGTCACAGGGTCCAATTCAGGATACTGGAGACCGATTTCGTTGAAATTGTTTCTATATGTTCACTGCATTAGACATGTCTGATCATGATGAAACTTGGCACGTGATATTTTGAAGTGCTGATGAAGATCTTTGATGAATTCAGGGGCCATTCTGAGACTGTCGGAAATTTTCACTATTTTGTTGGCTTTATTGACCTGCTTCCTATCAGGGACCAAGGTGCTGAAAAATGTTCAAACAGTCTTCAGCATCTTTAAGTGCGTTAGCGACCTCGTGGGAGTAGTGCTCTTCTTCTTGAGGCTTGTCTTGCCTTCTTAGCAAGTCTTCTATCCTCCGAGTCATTTTTGCGAATGGACTCAGGCTGTTGGAATCTTTCCTTGAAGCTCATATTTTTGGGTCCTAGTATTGTGACACCAGGGATTTTTCGCTTTGAATGTGGGCTGAAGCCTCATATAGAGGCGAATGCTGCATCAGCTTTCTTATTGGTCCAAGCACTCTTTGTGGGTTTTCACTTGGACTTGGGAAGTGGCGTTGTAGAGACGGTTTTTACCAACTTCCTTTTATTAAGGGCTCTTTTACTCATGACCTTTCGGCCATGTCCACCCTTATTCTTCTATTTTTACTCACGGTGTCCTTTTTGGGTTTTCACCGTGCTCGGGTTTTCATTTTCATGGAACTCTTTTACTCATGGTTTCGTGACCATGCCCCTCCATCATTTTTACTCATGGCGTTCCCTTGTCTAGGTATACATCCTGCCCATTCTTCATTTTTTTTTTTGTGACGGCGTGTTTAGGGTCATGCCTTCGGGACCTATGTGAAGCCTTTTAACATCATTCAGCCATGACGTGCACTACAATTTAAAGTAATACAGCTGGACCGTGGTGGTGATGGATGACAATCTTGTGGAGGCCACAAAGTGAGTATGGTGGTGGTTTGACTCACTTTGGGGAGATGGCACGAGGCTACCTATGAAAGATGGATAATGTATGAATGGTGGGTGAAAAGTGGTGACCCACTAGCTGACGGTGAGTATGGATGGCGGGATGTCTCGCCGTTTTGTGAGCACGAGTGAAACTCACTGAGAAATGATGAATGGCAATGAAACGATTCACTAGGGAGTTATGAAGGTGGTGCGTGCACATGGACAGGTCGGTTAGGGAAGACGTACACGAAAATGCACGTAATGGGCGTGTACGCGAGTGTGGGGGCGGGTTTAAGGTCATGCCTTCGGGACCTTGTGCAAAGCAGTTTATCATCATGCGGCCAGGACGTGTACTATGGTTTAAGGTCATATAGCTTGGACCATGGTTATGCAGTTTTAGAGTGATGCAACTAGGACCATGCAGTTTAAGGTCATGCAACTAGACCTCAGCTACAGTTTAAGACCATGATGCTAAGCCTTTTAACGTCATGCGGTCAGGACGTATCTAGAGTGGGTAGAAGGTCAACGAGGCTGGTTGCCCTTGTTGTCTTAGTCACTTACCTGGTGAGGATTCGAAGATCTCCATTATGTTTGGCCCTGAGACTCTGATTCACTTTTCTCTAAAACTGGGATTGGGACTGCGATTGGTCCACTTTTCTTGTGCATGAGAGGGTCGTCTCCATGAGATGAGGCAATGGGTGCGGACCTTGAACAAGGGTTAGCTTGGACCTTTGTCTCAGCTTGGTGGAGGACAGGGGATGAAGGATCTCGTCACCCATCGGGTCTTTACCCCGAGCTCTTCTGTGAGCTCCAGAGACATGATTGACCTGAAGGGGTTGGCTCAAGAGGGTACTCTTGGGGAAAACTTTCGAGTACCAAGTCTTGAGGTGCTTGCCCAGAGGAGAAGGTTTGAATGGGGGAGAGATCAGCTCACGACAATCTTCGGTTGGGAGCCGAGGACGATCTGTGAAAGGGGCGCGTGCATGCCTCTTGAAGCAGAGTTTCGAGTGACTTGGGCGTCAACCCTGGCTCGAGCAACCGGTCTGGCCTTAGGAGGCCGAGAACCGCGAGCACGTGTTTGTAAGGGAACAGTCGGTAGCCTGCCTCTTACAAGGTGCACAAGTGTGTGCTGAGAGGGACGACGAGGGGGTTGTCTCCCGTGTACTCGAGTTGGCACAGGTGTTGCCCCAAGTGGTGGGATGCTCATGCAGAGTATGTTCAGGATATGGCCCAAAGAGACCTAATCCTGGACAATGACTCGAGGAAATGCGTTGCCCCTAGATGTGACTCGAGTGGATGGCCCACGCGACTTAGTACGTGTGTGAGAGGTGGAGGCCTCAGGGTCTCCTCCTCGACATGTTGGGTCTCTGAGTATAGGGGCCCAAGTGGAGTTCGAACATGGGGAGTAGCCTTATGGCGACCCACAAGCGTAAGCATAGTTTGTTTGCCGGTTGCAGCAAGGGACCGAGCAGCCTTTCGGAAAACCTCAGCAATATGACCGGCAAGTGATTTGCTGGTGATGGGGTGCGTGGTGTGAGTGGGTGCGGTTGAGCCACCCATGCAAAGCGCTTTGGTGGGAGATCCACCAGCGCTACATGTACACTTGTGGTCTGCTGACTACAAAATTGCCCTATTTCTTCATGCTAGTAATAATGGCCTATTACAAAATTGACCACTATACTATATTGTAGTCCACAGGCTACAAAGACTGACTCTCCCTCTCTCAGCGTATGGCGTGTTGGGTTTGGATATATAACCCCTTCCCAAATTTCCATGTCAAAAATTCTTATGGAGAGAGAAAGTTGTTGGCATGGTGCTTTAAACCAAAATCAAAATATCTCTCTTTCTCTCTCTCTCTCTCTCTCTCCAAAGACATGGTTTCAGTTAATACTTTCATAACCCATACATGCGTCGCTGGAAGTAATTTCCAAATCAAGGTATAACAACCTCTTAATGAAACCCTAGAAAGAGAAACCTGCCAAAACAAGTTAAAAGACAAAACCTTAATGGAGTGTTGGCCAAAACAATTTAAAAGACAGAAAACCGTAATGGGGTGTTGGCCAAAACAAGTTAAGAGACATAAAATTGTCTGACCTACTTAGACTACTCTGCAGACAATTTAGAGCTCTCTTTCTCTAGCAGTATCATCCTCTCTCTCTCCATTATCCAATTCTTCAGGAACTATAAGCAGGGGACTCGTTTGGCAACAAATAAACATGGGTCGATTTAAATATCAAAATGTCATATTTGCATAATGAAAACAAGATACTGCTTAAGCAAATCCAAGTATTCGACCTCACCTTGAATTCCTAGCTACTTAAACCTTTAGTTGTCACTGAATATCTCTTATGCTCTTTATAATGATACTTTGTTTTTTTTAAAAAAAAAAAAAAAAAATTATTGGGTTATTCTTCCTCTAACTGTAACTATCATTTTGAGATATATAGTTGTTTTGATGGATTATTCTTTTGGGAAATATAATGTATCGTTATTTATGAAATTTATTGTTAATCCTAGATTCTTGATTTACAATGTACTTATCTATAAACCAAAATTCTTAATTCTAAAGTTATTCTTTTTGAAAAGTTTTTTGAAAAAATATGAAATATGGATGTATCAGTTTCATTAAAAAAATGTTATTTTTTTTAGATCTTTAAAAACTCACAGTTCTTAACGAATTTCAAAAAATCAGATTTTTTGAAACAAAATCGTCATGTAATTTGAGACTTACTAAATATGGTATAAAAAATAGGAAAAAAATAGTAGCAAAATAAAAGAGAGAGAAGAAAAAGCTAACCTATGCCACAAGGCTAATTGTCATAATAATAGGCTAAATCTAACATTGGGCTATTCACATCTCTAATTACGGTAATACTTTAGGGCAAGCTTTCTATGGTTCCCCTACAAACATAAAACTTATACATTTTCCTTTATCCAACCATCCATTTTGAATGGAGGGCTAAGATTGTCCCAATCATAATGTCACGTCTCTATACTATTTTATTTGTAATTTTTTTGTATAAACTATTTTGATACCAAATTTTCGACGTCCAATCCTCTATTAAACGTGCACTTGTAAAAAATATAAAAACATATTTCTAATAAAATAAAATGATCAAAATACTCTAAAAGATTCAAGGGGTATTTTTGTCATTATATTTTACCAAAAAATTATATTTTAATATTTTTTGTAGATATGCCTCAATGAGAGGATGGTACATACCAAATTTCATAATCATACAATTATTATAAAAAAATTAAAAATAAAATATTTTAAAGCGTCCGATCTAAGATCAAATGGAGAGCGATTCACTTGATCAAAATTGAACAGCTGGATGGTAGAAAAAATATAAATCTTCCATATTATAGGAGAAGTATAAAAGTCTTTCGCTATAGTTAATTTTTTCTGTGAGATAATAAAGGCAAAACAAGCCCAACTTAGTGCTAAACCTTTCCTAGTTCGAACTGAGGATATTTTAGAAAAATATAAAATTGTCAGAGGTGTTTTGGTAATATAGGTTCTCTTATAAACGGCTACTCAGAATAGAACACATGACCTCTTGTATGAGAGGAACGACCAGGTTCATAATGTGGACTTTGGAAACGTTCTCTTTTATAGAAACTCACTTATTTCCATTTCTTATTATATTTGAATAAAAATAATAATGACACCTTAATCTGGTAACCAACATTTATTGCTCTTTTTCTTCCTCTTTTCCATTGTTTTCTTGCGAACTTAGTGTCGGCTACATGCCTTATTCCTAAACAAGAAAGATGTCGCCAATTAATCTTCTAAAACATTAGACCCATCATTGATTTTTCCGTAAGATTAGCCTATGTATGATAGTATAAGTTAGGGAAAAGCGGGACTTAGGCCACGGGCTAATAGCGTAGTGTTAGCTCACGGTTCAGATTGTATATGAGTCAATCTAATGGTCACGATCTCATTTCGTACGTGAATTTTTATTTTTTTGTATAAATTCAAAACACTTGAAATTTTATGCGTTCATTCTTCTCATCAAGTCGCACTTAATAAAAATATTAAAATATAATTTGTAATATATAAATTGATCAAAACACCCCTAAAAATCTTTGGAGCTATTTTGGTCAATCTATTTCTTGTATATTATTTTTTAAATTTTTTTTCGATACTCCTATTTTTAAAGAATAGACACTCAAAATTTCAAGTGATTTGTAATTATAGAAAAAAATAAAAATTTAAATACGAAATACAATCGTGATCATTGGATCAGTCTCATATTCATTCTGAGTCGTTGGTTAACACTGTAGCTGTTAGCTTGTAGGCTAACACCAACCTTTCCCTATAAGTTAATTAGGATCGAACTGCAAACTATTTATGATATGTGTGTGTGTTTGTGTATGTGTGTGTGGGAAAAGGCCTAAGGGCATACTAATATAGTAAACGCCAATGGCCCATATTGGATCTGGGCCGATCTGACGATCTCGAATGTCCAGTAGTGTTTTGAATTTTAATTTTCTTTCTACAAATCGGATTGATTTGAAATATGGGACGTATGTACATAAAAAATAGGTGAATCTTCGAAAAAATATAAAAAAAATAAATTATATATATATATATATATATATTGGAAAAGTTTATATATAGCCTAGGCTCTAAACAATCAAATTAGAGCGTACCCCAAAACTTTCACTTGAAGAGGTTGTTTTGATGCTCAAATTGATCACTCGACAATGAGATGCATGGACATTAGAAAAATATAGATTTCAAATTTTGGAAATAGTGCATCTTGCGATGTGTTTTTCGACCGTCAATTTTCAAGATTTTCAAGTTTTCATAAATCTGCTTGATTTACACTATGTTTTATGCTTTAATTTTTATAACTAAAGATGAAAATGTAATTTAAGGCTATCACAAAACTTTCTAGCATTGAAACTATATTTTTTTATACTATCTAAATTTTATTATTTTTTTTAGCATTATTAATCTAATGATGATAACGCTATATTAAAATTTTGGGAATAAAAAAATCCTTCTGAGGCCTATATCTAACCATCTCAATAAAATGAACGGCTTATATTAATTAGGCTAAAATGAAAACTTTCTAGAGTATTTTTTCAAAATTTTCTTTTTGGTGATTGTTTTTCATAATGAAAAGAGTGTACATTTAAAAATTAAAGTCAAACAAATGTCTTTAACATGACTTTTGAAGATGATTACATTATACTACTATACAACCGTTGCATGAAATCATTCCTATATATATATATATATAAGAAACTACCTTTCTTACCAATATATGATTAGTCTACCGATATGTTTTTTTCGAAAATTTCTTACGCACTTAGCCACCAATTTACTTACGCACTTAGCCACCAAACCCTCTAGGATCCAATAAATGAAGTAGACCTCAGTCCCACTGCACTATAAAAAGTCCAGCCTCCAGGGCAAAAGGACATTCAGAGAAGGTAGAGAGATAAATAGGACGCATATAGTTGTTTGTGATAACGAGAGAGAGAGAGGAAATGGGTTTTCTCTGCATAAACTCGTGCTGGTAATTTTGGTTGTTCATGCACTCCGGTGCACCATTGAGGCCAAGGTGCAGCGACCCCGCTGGTGTGTTGTTCGCAGTGGTGTCCCTCGACCCGAATTGTACGCAGTCAAGATGTATTGCTGCGAAAGGATGGAGTGCCCAATCGCCTTTTCGGAGGATCCATGTAACCGTGACATTCATCTCAAAGTTAACCATTTATCAGTATGGGTTTCACTCGCAGCTGTGATTTCAATGGCACAGCCACTATCACAACTACGAACCCCAGTAGGTTTATTCTCTCTTTTTGCTTTCTCTGTTTTCACTGTTGGTTTTGTTTTCCTCTTTTACTGCTTTTATTTTTCTAAGAAACACTAATCCAATTGCACTTTCTTATGCTTGCAGGTGCGACCGTCTGCATGATCAAGCCCATCGGGCACTAGGAAGCACCACATAGATGCTTGTGCCGCTTTCTTAGGATGTACACTTATGAATTGGATTACTTACAAGTATGTAAAATGTTAAATAGTGGATCCGTCATGAATATTTTCATAACGTTTCTCTAAAATTGGCTAAACACTCCTGAGAAGGGAATTCGAGACACTGGGAGCACATACGTATTTCTTTTGGATTAATAGGAGTTCTTCCTCTCTTATTGTTAAAAGGATTTATTCTGCTCTTCTAATGTGTTTCATTTGCACTCACGGTTGTTTCATTTATCAGCCGAACCCAGTTAGTTAGGAAAAGGCTTTGAATATGATGATGATGATAATGATGGTTTATTCATTTATTTCGGATATGTGGTTGGTCATTCGTTCTAGATGTCTTTTATGTGATTGTTCTCTAAAGGAAGAAATTGTCAACTGATGATATGGTACAAGGATGTACAACAATAAGAAAACAAGCAATAAATAGACCACGAATCACAAAATATGATCTATTCTCCACTTCTGAATGCGTTAACTTGCATAAAAAGAGGTTCTCTTTTCCCCTTCCTTTACTTTTTGCTTTTTTGATGCCAATCCAATAAGTAAGATATTTCTTTGTCACACTATATGGATATACTCTTTAAGCTAGGGTTAATGATTTTTCTTTTTATGTTTAGGTGGGTGAGTCAATAGGGAGAGGCCCTGCTTTTGGTAGGAATTGAGTTTAGAATGTAGCGTTGCAAGTCATCAAGCACTAACCAATTAAGCCTGAGCTCTTTTACTAGGGTTAGTGATTTCTTTACAGCTTGTTTATTTCATAGAAGAAGGGGGTCCTCAAGGACCCCTCTTCCATCAACATTGAAAGTTGTCTTCCATACATCAGCATGGAAGTCGTGGCTTCAACAGAACAATGTCAAAATGATATTGTTGTTGAAAGCACTGGAAACAAGGGCTTCAAAACAAAACCCCCTTCCCATATTATAAACGCAAAAAATACTACAGTTTTAGAAACGATGGCTTCTAAAGATCGTGGCTTCCATAAAACAAACATGCATCACCTAGAGTTTTAAGATTATTATGTCCTTTGGGATCCGAAGCTCTTGTCACAATGTCTCTCCATCTTTCTTGAGCTAAAAACCAAAGTTAAATATATGGGCAAGCTTTCTATACTTTTTTTTTTTGCATAAAATTTTTATACTTCTTCCTATTCAACCATACATTTTGAGTGGACGGCTGAGATGAACCCAATCACAATGTCATCTCTCAACACTATCTTATTTTTAATTTTTTATATAAAATACTTTTACATCAAATTTTGGGCATCCACTCCTCTCTTGAACTCACACCTCTAAAAAAATATAAAAATAATATTCTCAATAAACATAGATGGCCAAAATACCCCTAAAAAATTCAAGAGTATTTTGGTCATTGTATTTTATCGAAAATATCTGTTTTAATAATTTTTTTTGGTGCGTCCCATTGAGAAGATGATACATAACAAATTTCATAATCATATAATTTGTAAAAAAAATAAAAAGTTCATAATCATGTAATTTGTTAAAAAAAAAAAAAAAAAAAGGGAACTTTGAGGCGTCGGATCTAAGATCAAATAATCAGTGCCTCACTTGATCTACATTGGACAGACGGATTGGGAACGGGGAGTATATATCTTCTATGCAATAAGATAAGTATCGAAACCTTTCCCTAAAGATATCGGTTGGCTTTATTGTTGCCTATAGTGAACTTTAAGAAGAATTATTACAAGAGAAGTTAGTCCTCAGTGAATTGTGTACTTAAAATCAATTTAAAAAAATCTCGGTCAAAAAAACCAGTCCGAGTTTCCGAATCTCCAATCCGGATCCATTATCCTGTCAAGCATTGACCAATAAAAAAAATAAAAATAATAATAAAATATGCATTAAAAAAAGGGAAAATTACAAAAAAACCCCCAAAATATGCTATCTATACAACTTACCCCCATCCAAAGCTTTTCTCTCACTTATTTCCCCACAATAAACTTTCTATGCAAAAAATCCCCCAAAGTAAAAAGTTCATTTTTTCTAGATGAAAATATCATTTTTTCTAGATGAAAATACTCTTTCCATACAAAAAAATCAATTTGGTGAGATTTGACGTCTCACAAGTTCTACTTCCGGAGCGCCCTTTGCCACTGCCGAAGCGCTACCGTTGGAGCGCCCTCTGCTACTACTAGAGCGCTGTGTCTCACAAGTTCTACTACCGTAACGCCCTTTGCAGCTGCCGGAGTGCCCTTTGCTTCTGCCAAAGTGTTGTCTCACAAGTTCTATTGTCAGAGCGTCCTTTGCAACTGTCGAAGCGCTACTGCTGGAGTGCCCTTTGCTACTACCGGAGTACTGTGTCTCACAGGTTCTACTGCCGAAGAGAGAGGTGTGTGCAATAGTGTTAAGGATAGTGTTAGTTTTTTTCTTTATTTTGTTTGGGTTGGGGGTGTTATTTGCATAGAAAGTTTGTTGTAGGGAAAAAACTGAGAGAAAAAATTGGGTTGGAGGTAAGTTGCATAGATAGTATAGTCTTGGGTTTTTTTTGTAATTTTCCTTTAAAAAAACTAAAAATATAGGGAGAACCAGCTGCTTCTTAGTGGAAACCATCCATTTCCCCATATACATAAAGAACTAAGACGGTCTTATCAATTCCCAAGTTGAATCAAGCAAATCTAATCTTATCCAGCTTTTTAAAATATTAGTCGGAATCACACACAAAAGAGGAGGTTCCCCACAATCCTTTTCCACCTTTATGCTTCATTAAATGTTTGCCTCTGTGTGTTTATCTAAACCATGATGACAACAACAGTGGTGACACCACCTCCATATCTTGAGCACCTGCATGAGGATAAGGATACGTCAGGTAATTTCTTAAAAATATACGGATTCATGCATTATTCTCACTCCTCAAGTCCCGCCGGCGACATGGAACATGTGTTCTAGAGAGAAGCGAGTCAGAAGAAGTGGCAACCACACTAGTATATGCCAAAATGCTCTACTTTTGTCAAAAAATCAGAAGAATGACTGATTGGAGGCCTACTACAACATGTGACTTGCATTCATTGAATGGAACACTACGCCTCACCTTGGTTAGGTAAGCCCTCGATACCGCTCTTTTGTTTTTGACAAAAAAAGGGGTACGACAAAAGGACTTCCTAGACGTCTCATTATACCGCTCTTTAAACACGTTCCCATGAGCAACTCTTATATCCTTTATGTAGCAAGTCTATCCTATGAGGGTTAGGAAACATTTATAGCATTAAGAGAGAAAAAAAAGGGTAAGTCAGTGGGATTTAGGTCCTACCCTTTGGTGAGAATGGAGTTAGAGACTTCATAGCATTCAGAGTAGGTAACGGTCAGACAACATATATAACGGAATGGAACTAGGCTAAACCGCTTCCATTTATAATTTCAGAGGGTGTCATAAATGAAAAGAACATGCATTATCGGGATAAATAGTTAAAAAGATGAAAATAAAAATAAAGAAAATAATGGCACCAAATAGAATAAAAATAGAGAACATAATGAGCAAATATTTAAAAGAAAGACTACTTTATTTTTTTATTAAATCGGATTCTTTTTCATATTAATTTATACTATTTTGTTATTTTCCTTGTCATCTTCATGAGTTAAAAATTACCCTCCCCATTGCAATTCCATTCATCAGCTTAAACATTATAAAAAATTATCCTAAACACCCTTTACTTGGGCTTCACTTAAGAACTCCATTATCCCCATAGAGCCATACCAAACATATCCTACTCATTTCAGCCTTCATAAGACCCCATGAGTAATATTATGCTTGAAGAGTCACAGGAACCCCTGGTGGTCCATCACCTCCAGTGGATCACTACTTCCAATAGACCATCACCCTAGTGTCCATCACTGCCAGTGGATCAC
Organism: Amborella trichopoda; assembly: GCF_000471905.2. Next base: position 151,234 of record NW_006500351.1, read on the forward strand.
TACTTCCAGTAGTCCATCACCCCAGGGGTTCATCACCCCAATGGTCTATCACTCCATTGATCTATAATCCTCAGTGATTGGTCATCATCTCTAGTGAGTCACTACCCTCAGTGGTACGGATACACAATGACCAGTGTCTAGAACATGTTGTACCATGATCACCCAAGGGAGACTTGCAACCCCCGAGAGGTAACCATTTCTTTACCTTGGAGATACATATTATCCCTAGGGAGTTTTCATGAACCAGTCATCTATTGGTTAATCTAAAACCTCTATATCCTAGACAAGTGTGAGTCATTCATCACCTTGCAAAAACCAGAAAAAATCTCCAGTGGTGCTCACCTTCATAATAGAAGCCTCACCATGGTATCCATTACCCCAATGAGCCTTGTATAGTTATAACCCTTATGCATCATTAGGGAGGAGGTTTTTCTCTTAAAAAGAAAGAAGTCGGGCATGATGAGCAGCATCTGTTGAGGATCGTCATGAGTAAAAGTGAGAGCTTCAGGCGGACATAGCCATGAAACTATGGGTAAGATTGCCAAAAATAAAAAAATTGGGCATGGTGAAAACTTGAAAGGGCACCATGAGTAAAAAAGAAAGACAGGGGTGGCCATGAAGCCACAAGTAAAAGTGTTCTAAAAATAGGAAACTGGACATGATGAAAACCCGAAAGGGTGCCATGAGTAAAAATGAAAATAAAAGGTGGACGTGACCTCAAAGTCCTGGGTAAAAGAGCCTCAATAAAAGAAGAAGTTGGTGAATACCGTTCTGCGGTGCCACTTCTATCCAGTTCAGGTGAAATCTTGAAAGGGCACCTAGAATAATAAATAAGTTGATGTAGCATTCGACCAAGGCAACTTTAGCCAATTACAACAAAAGTTTGGTGGTTTGGGAATCAATACCCCTCATGTGTACCTTACCATCAAGACCAAAAAGAGCTTAAGAAAATCCAACAACTCGGGCAAGCCTTGTTTAAGGGCCCCTAAAGATGAAAAGAATTATCAAGATGGCAAGTTAGGATAGCCATTTATTGAAGAGATTCTCCAATCCAAGACGTCAACCAAAAACAGGAAGAGCATGTTGGCAATTTGAGATAGAAGTTCTTATAAGGCAATTGATTGCCTAACCTAGATTGATATCCTAGTTCCGAGGGTAACCGTCTTAACAAGGTTCCCATCTACTGGTAGACCACTAAAACTCCCTCAACTAAGCCCATTATGATCGGGGTTCCAAGCCCCAAACAGACCGTCTTACTAAGGCCCTAGATGCCGACAGTTTTAGACGTTCAGGATGGCCACCAAAAAGCCCTTGACTAATCCTGGTATATTTGGTGTAAGCCCCCAAAACAACACTCCATCAGTTCAGGTCCTGGTAAAGCAGTTCATACACCCCTTTATGGGTTCCCCCTCGATTGTCTATCTAAAGAAAAATAGACAAATCAAAGGTTCAGTGTAAAATGGGAAGGAAACCCTTAAACAAGGTCCCCCGCCTCTAGCCTTTCAAAGAAAGATCAAAGGTTCAGTGTAAAAAGGGAAGGAAGCCCTTAAGCAAGGCCCCCACCGCTAGCCTTTTTAAAGAAAAATTTGATGGATTGGGAAGGAAGTCTCCAAGCAAGTTCCCCGACTGCCAAACACATATGGATTCTGATAATACTGGGTTATCAAGCCCTTAAGCAAGGCCCCCAATTGTTGGAACAAAAAATGCCAGTGGATTGGGATCAAGCCCCAAAGGCACGCACTAGTTGGCTCATTTAGGAAGTATTGTTGAGTTGGGAAAGTAAGACCTTAAGCAAAGCACCCGATCAACATGCTCCTTAGAAAATGGATTCTAGCAGTATTGGGTTTATCAAGCCCTTAAAAGTCCTCCAATCGTTAAAATCCACTTCAGTCATCCCTCAAGGAAGAAGCTTGGCAAGGTTTTCACCTCAAGGATCGTGTTGATTCCGATGATCGAGAAGGAAAATATTGTTGAGAGATAATAAAAGTACCGTAGTAAGGATTCAAAAGATGAACTTTGATGAGGTTTTGTTCTAAATGTTACACTTCTCGCTTCTCTCGAAGAGTAGCATTCGACGGGACAAGTTGTTATATCTCATTTTTGATGTACTTGTATCCTCGGGGTGAATAAGGAGAGAGCTGGTAATAACCTGGTCCCGCCGGTGCCCAAAATGCTGCCAAACCACTGGAACACTATAGCAATAAGCCTAATATTGGACGACCTCGGAATAAGTGTCAAATGGTCTTAAATTACACGAGAGAGTAGTTTTGTATACCCTAAGGATACTAACAAAATTCCGTTGCATTCTGACGAGTTTTGAGATGATCAGGATGAAACTCGGTTTGTAAATCTAGTTCCTAACATAATGAAAATGGACCCTATAATTATAGCCCTATTTTATGAGTCACAAAACAATATCCGACCATGGCCATTAAATTCAGAATGTTTAAAAACCCCCAGCTACTTACCATTGAGCCATATTTTTGGCTCAATCAGATCCTGTGGGATCATTTTGGGCTTAACTTATCATAAAGGGTGGGTTCTACACTATTGCAGTGTAGCCTCGGTAAACCAGTTTTCATTTATGGAAACTGTGTTTTCTCATTTCAGGATTATTTTCAAACGCTCATAATTTTCTCTTTTTGGGTCCATTTAAGGTCAAATTCGGACACGAGCTAGATCTCTACGATACACTCGTTTTGACATATTGCACGCATCATGGTGTGGCTCGAAACGAGAGAATTTCTATAGAGAAGATAGGCTCGAAACATGAAAATTCATATTTTAAAAAAGAAGAACATCAATTTCTTTGAGAGGCCATAGCTCAAGATCCCTAAGTCAGATCATAAGTATGGGTCTATTGCGACCGTGCTTTGAAGAGCTACAATTTGATAAAAAATTTATGTACGATCAGAGGCCGGATGACACTGGATTTTGAGGTTGAAGATAGCATACTTTTTCAGTCCCCAAAATCCCATTTTTTGATGACTTCCCAAAATTGGAACATGCTCAAATGGGGACCAAAATAGAAGAGATTTATCACAAAATAATCCTAATAGTATTCTCTTCAATTTGTGATCGAAATAAAGGCTTGGAATGTCATGAATCATTCTAGATTGGTGGTCAAAGAATCACAAAGTTTATGGACTTTGTCAGATTTTGGGTTCTTCCTTAAAAATATGTTTTAAGACGATCAAAGGGTATCAAAATGTGTGCAATAGTTGAAGCATCTATGCTACAATGATTGATCACCCAAATTACTACCGTGAGTGTCCGAAAAAGCTCCTGAGGCCTAGCAATAGCAAGAAGCCCATCATGGAGGGATGGTTTTGTCATTTGTTGAAAAGTATTAAGGGTATTTTGATCATTTGGTCCAAAAAAGGGATTAATATTTTAATTCATAAAATGCGTATTGTTTTACAATTTTGGTAGTTTGCAATCTACCCTTTTTTTGCGGTTCTTCTATATAAGGAACTCAAGTCATTTGTAATAACTCTCTTGAAAAACTCTTGAACTCTTGAACATTCGGAGTAAATTCTTAAATTCTTAGTCATTTCTCTGGCTTGTTTCTTTGCTTTGCTTTCAAGTTCAAGACTCAAGATGAGAGGAGAGGGAAACATTTCTTAAAGAGAGAAAATACCTCTAAGAACCCTTCACTCCCAAGAACCCCAAAATTCCAATTTTCTTAGAATTTCCAACCCCAATTCCATACACCATAGAATTCTTAGCTTCCATACACCTTAAAACCCCTAGCTTTCAATCCTAATCCATGCATATTACACCCTACCTTAGCTAGCCTATACCCTACCCTACACCATACACCATAGTATCCTATACATTATAGCATCCTATACACTTAGTTATCATATACCTTACCTAATCCCATACACCCTAGTTTCTATACACCATACCTCAACTCAACCCAACCCACATAAGCTAGACCCCTAGACCCTAACCTTGACCCAAGGCTTAGGCCTATCTCTCTCTCATGTGCATGCAAAGGGATCGACGAAGTTACAACTAGTGTTTGAGGGTATTTTTCATCACGTTGTATCCCCGATGCGGAATAAAGAGAAGTCAGGACAATAAAACCTTGATTCACAAGTGGAATTTTTTACAGTCTCATAATAGCCCAAGAATGAGAAAAAATGATCCTAAGGACTTCATAAGGCCACCAGCCAGGCTTCGTCGTGATCTAACAAGTCTTGGGCAGTGCAAACAAAGAAACAGTTCTGGAAAAATCGGCTTCTAGCACCCTGAATGGACTTCATAACTGTAGCCCTATTTTCGGGGTGTGAAATGATTGTGGAACCACCTCCATCGGATTCGAAAAACTCGAAAACCCTTGTGGGTCAAGTTTAGGCTCGATCGGACGCTCCAGGACAAAGTTATGGCCAAATAACCCAAAATAGATAAGCCTCACACTATTCCCGTGCACCCTCAGTGAACCAAATTCCATTAATGGAAACTGAGTTTCATAGCTTCGAGATGAATTTTGAAAGGTCGTATCTCGCTCGTCTTGAGTCAGATCGAGCTCAAATTTTGGGAGCATGTTCGTCTCATCATTCTGAGCATTTTGATATGTGGCATGATCAATATCAATGCTCGAGCGGGGAGAAAAACTAAAGAGAAGTTTCCGATTCATGGTCAAGTTGCAGAAAAATTAAGCAGGGGCACATCTTGAGCGAGCGGCTATATCACGGTGCTCGTGTATCCAATCAACCTGAAACTAGTTCCATTATGTGCTCGAGGTCCAAGGCTTCATCTGAGTCGAACCTCGCACGTGATGAACTATCGGATTCGATACACAAGGACGACAAATTTGCTGCAAATTTCGGTGACTAGAATTCAAATTCCGGCCAAAAGTTCAAAAGTGGAAAATGGTCGTTTGGACACAAAATCGAGCTGCGTTTGTTGCCAAGCGTTCGTAATAGCGTGCTCGTCCCAATTCAACAAAGAAATCATGAAAACATGCTAAGAGACCAGTGTAATCTTGATCCAAATATCGCAAGTTTCTCCTAAATTTTACATCGCATGATCGTGGCCCAAAAACCCGATCCATGGCTCAAAATGGGTATCAAAACGATCGTCATTCTGAGCCAAGCAAGAAAGTAATCGTCTTTTGGCCAAACGAGCGCTGAGGTAACCCCGAATCAACCTTAGAAGATAGATCGAATTCTAGGGCAAAAACAAAGACTGAAATAGAATTTCATGAATTGTGGGTGCAGAGGTAAAATCATCATTTTGCCCCCATTTTTAGAATTTTTTTTAATTCAATTAAATCTTAATTTTCAATAATTAAATTTAATTTTGATTAATCTACCTTTGAGCAAAAATCTATATATATCACATGCTATCATTGTATCAAGTACCCCACTTCAACTTAGTAAAAATCTCATCTTTTGTTCACCGTTGGGTCACACTTGAGAGAGAAAAAAGAGAAGATTTTTTAGAATACCCCTATAAGCAGCAAAAAGGTAACTTTCTCTCTCCTCTATTCTTTCTCTCTTCTTTTTCTCTCTTGTCTCTCTCTCTTCTCGCTTCTTTCTCTCTCTTCTCTCTTTTTTCCCTTTTTTCTCTCTCCTTTCTCTCACTTCTCTCTTTTTTCTCGCTTTTTCTCTCTCTTCTCTCTTCCTCTCTATTCTTTATTCTCTCTCTCCTCTCTTCCTCTCTATTCTTTATTCTCTCTCTCCTCTCTTCCTCTCTATTCTTTATTCTCTCTCTCCTCTCTTTGTTTGGCTCGCGACTACCAACTACCGAGCACCACACTTCTTTTTCCCTTCTTTTTCTCTCTCTTTCCTGGTGCTCCTTCGTGTCCATTCTTTCCTTCTCGCTTTTTATGCTCCCTCGAGTCCACCTACCCCACTCTGTTTTCCTCAAAAACAAAAAAAAGGCAAGCCTTCTCTTCCGTCCTGCCGAACACGTCCAAACACCCTCACGTCCACCTCTGACGTGCTCCCTCGCGACCAAACCTCCCTTTCACTGCCGCGCGCGACCAAACCTCCATCGCTCTATCGCGCGCGACCAACCCTCCTCCCATCGCCGTGAACCACTACCGCACTCCCTCACCATTCACTGCAGTGCGCCCCTTTCCTCACCCCACTGCCGTGCACATCCCACACCTCACTGGTGTGCCCTAAGCTCAGCAACCATACTCTTCACTGTCGTGTCCTTAACCCCTGCCGAGCCATGCCTGACTCTGCCGTGAGCACCACCATTGTCGTGCGCCCATCTCACGGCTTCATCTCAGTCGCCATCCTCTTCTTCACCACCTACTGCTCCTCTCTCACTACTCCCTGCTATTTGGCTGCAGCCCCAACTCTCTTCACCTACAATCGCACCCATAACCAGGCAGCCACCTTCTTCTCGTCACCTACCTGCAACCTCCGTCTCCCCCAATCTCAGCCCTTTCTTCCATCCACCTCACAGCCAACCTCCCTTCTTTCTTTGCTGTAACCACTTTAGCCATCTCCCCCTCTCTCGCACACCCCATCTCCGCCAACCACCGCTCTCTCTCCCATCCTCTGCAATTCCCATCCACTCTGCTTCTCTCTCTCTAACCTCCTGCAACCAGCAGCCTCCACCTCACTCTCTTCTTTCGGCAACTACCACCTGCAGCCACCTCCGCCTCTCTATCATCTCTCACCCACTCCTCTTTCCGCTCCCCTGTCTTCCACTTCACCCGTATCTCTGCCCCTGTTCTCTGCCATCTCTGCCACCTCACGCAGCCATCTCCAACCCAACCTGCAAGCATTCGCCCACCTCTTCTTTCCTACCTGCAACCCCCACCAGCCATGACCTCATGCTGCCGCCTCTCTGCTCTTTCCCTCCAATTCCCCACAACTAGCTGCAACCCACTGCTGCGCCATCTCTGCGTTTCTTCCACACTGCCTCTCTCTCCACCTGCTTGCTATCTCAGTTATCCCCTCTCGCTCTACTCTCCACGATCTTCACAACTTCTTGCAAACTCTTCCGTCCCATCGCTGCGTTTAAAAAACCCACAAACGAAACAATCCCTATTCCTTTCGTGTTATTGTGTTGTTTTTGTTTTCGTTCTCTTCCTTTTGTTGCGTTCCTTCTAATTGTTCTATTTCAAAACACTCTCTCTCTCTATCTAAACTTAAAAACCCATTACCCCAAGCCTCTCTCAACTAATCTCCTTTTTTTTTATATTATCTAAGGTTACCTTCCCTTCTTCACATAAAACCCAATGCACCACTCTTTCTCTCACTCAAACAAATCCCCTCTTATTATTATTATCCTTTGTTTTTACTTTACCTTCTTTCCTTCATTTTCTTTCATTTCATTACTTATTTCATCTTGCTCTATTTTCGTTTTATCTTACTCTAATTTATTTTACTTTTATTTATTTTACTTCATCTCATTCTATTTTATTTTAGTTACCTATTTTACTTTATTCCTATGTAGTCCTTTTATTTTATTTACCTCATCTAATTTTATTTTATTTTCTTTTATCCCTTTTATTTTATTTTACTTCACTCTATTTTATTTAATTTATTCCTTTACCTATTTATTTTATTTCATTCTAATTTCATTTTCTAATTTAATTTTATTTAATTCATCTCTTTCATTCCAATTCATCACATTTTCCCTCACTCTTATTTCATTGTCACTTTTTTTCACTTTCATCTCTTTTGGAAGATCTAACGAGAGCCAAGCTAGTCTTCACCTCTCCTCTTTTTCTCCTTTTGCACTTTTGACCAGAGGGCTGGTTGAGCGTTGCGCTGCCGTGCCAGTCTTGACATCGAGTAGTTTAGCCATTGTGTCAGACTATCTACTGTGCTCGTCTAGCTACCGCGCCTGACTAACCATCGTGCCAGGACAGTCGTCGTGCCAATCTTTGTCGTTGAGTAGCTTAGCCGTTGTGCCCGTCTTGTTATTGTGCCTGTCTAGCTGCCGCGTAAGACCAGCTACTGTGTCAGATTAGTCACCGCACCTAGTTTAGCCGTTATGCCGGTCCAGTTACTGTGCTTGTCTAGCTGCCGTGCCAGACCAGTCGTCGTGCTAGTCTTGTTACTGTGCCTGTCTAGCCGTCGGGTCAAATGGCTTCATTCTTTTTTTTGAAGGTTCAGCGAGAGCCAAGCTGACCTTCATCATTTTTCTCTCTTTCACTTCTCTTCTCTCTTTTCTTCTCTTCTCTTCTCTCATTCTTTTCGTCTCTTCTCCCTCTTTGGATGGATCAACGAGAGCCAAGCTAACTGTCACCCCTCATCTCTCTTATTTCATTCTTGTCACTTCTCCCTCTTTGGAAGGTCTAGCGAGAGCCAAGCTGACCTTCACCTTGTCTCTTATTCTTTTTTCTTCTCTCTCTTATTCCTTTTCTTCTCTCTCTCAAAAACAAATACTTCCTTTTTCTTCTTTCTCATCTTTGAAGAGCTGGGTGAGAATCAAACCAGTCTTCATCTCTCTCTTCCATCGTTTTTTTTTGTGATCCATTTAAAAGCTAGCTGAAAATCAAACTAACTTCCTCTCTCTTTATTCTTCTTTATTCACTTGCATTATGAGTGACTAGGTGAAAAGTAGACTAGCCCTCATTCTCTTTCAAAAATACATTTTCTCTGAAGAGCTAGTTGAAAGACATACTAGCCTTCATTCTTTTCTAAAACACGCATTACCTTTGAAGTAATGGGTGAGAATCAAACTAGTCTTCAATTTCTTCTTTCTTTATTACCTTTGAAGTACTGGGTGAGAATCAAACCAAACTTCAATTTCTTATTCCTTTATTTGTTTGAAGTATTAGGTGAAAAGCAGACTAGTCTTCAAACTCTTCTTTCTTTCTTCTTTTGCTCTTTCTATCTCACCCTTTTTCTTTCTTTCTTTACTGTAAAATATGTAGTAGAAGCCCTCGTCAACAAGACTCCATGAGGCTTTCGGATTGCCATGGATTCTTCTATGTTATTTTTCAATTCTTCTTTGAGTACACACGCACATGTGTTCTAACTCTATAACAAGGTGGGGTCCCATGACCCACATCTCTGTACTTTTAATATGTGTGCGTGCTTGCAGGAAAGGAGAAAACAGGTAAAGGGAGGTGATTCCAAACCAGCCACATGCTAGGGGGCATTCTTCGTGATCTAAGAGGGTGTCCACACGAACAGCCTGAGCACATCACAGACCCACGCGAGGTAAGTCCCCGCTTATAACCCTAATTCATCTCTTATCGGTTGGTATTTCTGCCCGTGTCTTCTTCACATGATTCCCGAGAGAGCGATCTCAGGTCCCAGGTCCATCTCGATCCCGAAACCACGCCACCAGGTCAACCTAACCTGAAGGGCGAGATCAAGGAACCTAACCACCTAGGTTCAGGCCCATTCTATGTCAACTCTCTTCTCTCTCTTCTCTCCCTCTTTCTTCTCTCTCTCTTATTTTTCTCTTTCTTCTCTCTTCTCTCTCTTCTTTTCGCTTCTCTCATCTTTCTCTCTCTCTCTTCCCTCTCCCCACTCTCTCTCTCTCGACTTCCCTCCCTCTATCTATCTCTCGTCTCTCTCTCACTCCCCCATTCTCTCTATCCGCCCCTCTCACTCCCCCACTCTCTCTGTCTGCCCCGCTCACTCCCTCACTCTCTCTGTCTGCTCTCTCACTCCCCCACTCTTTCTATGGGCCCCTCTCACTCTCCCACTCTCTTTGTATGCCCCTCTCAGTCTCCCACTCTCTTTATTTGCCCCTCTCACTCCCCCACTCTCTCTGTCCGCTCCTCTCTCTACACCCTCCTATCCGCCCCTCTCCCAGCACCTTCTCATGCACCCCTCTCCTTGCACCTTCTCATGCACCCCTCTCCCTGCACCTTCTCATTCGGCCCTCCCTACACCCTTTCATCCACCTATCTCTCTCTCCACACCTTCTCATTTGCCCCTCTTTGTACATTTTCTCATCCGCCCCTCTCGCTACATTCTCTCATATGCCCCTCTTTCTACTCTCCCTTATCTCACCCCTCAAAGCTTGGACTCGCACCTTAGGTGGGTCTATCCTCCATTAGCCCCTCTCACCTATTTTTCTTTCACTTTAAACACTATCATCTCTCTCTAAAACATATCTTAACTTCTCATTCATATTTTATTTTGTTTTTATTTCATCATTATTTTTTTTATCTCTTTACTCATGCCTTCTTTTACCTCTTGAGAACTCGATTAGGGGTCGTCCTGAGATAGTATCCTAGGGATCTAACTCTTGGACTTCTACTCTAACCATCTGTTAGTACAGTGTAGTCGAGTCAATAGAGATGCTGATTTTCTTATACTCGGTCACTCGGCTTGGGATCATCTTGAGTCATCTTTCTTTAGAGATCTAACCCTTTCACTACTCTCACGGAGTCACATAGTGTTCGGGTTGTGAAGGGCTTCTATCTCTCTCTCTCTTTTTGTCTCTATATATCTCTCTCTCTCTCTCACTTTCTTCTAGGGGACTCTTTGGGTTAGTGACATAGTTAGAGGCTCAGCCCTGTAACTCCACTTTCCAAATCCTCCGAGTACCAAGGCTTCAAGCCTGGTGCTTTTTTTATTCTCCGATAATACCTCTTAGGAGAGGTTACACCGAGAGGCTGCCCAATTTTATTCTGCTCATCCCTTCACGTCTTCAACTTCATCTTCTTCTTCTCATTTCTAAACCTAGTTCTCATCAACTCATTCTTATTCTCTTCTTGCTTCTCTTTCTTACTTATTGCCCTTACCACTCTACCCCCAAAACTAGGACCATTAACCCACAAAGCACAACAGAGAGGAGTTAACATTAAGTGGATTCCATTATCAGATTTTCAATGAGAGTTTATGTGAGGTGTTGAGTGTAGAGGGGGGGCCGAATTCAAACCGCATTGTTGAACAGCCGGCATCTTGGGCTTATCCAAAGAACTCAATCACGGTGAGGTAGGTGTTTGAGTCCACCTCTTCATCATTTTAAAATTCTCTTATAGTTGGACATACTTATTCGCACATGATACCCGAGTCACACATGCACTTGCGAGATCAAGAGATTGTTCGAGAGGGGGTGAATCGAACTTGGATCCCCGAGGGAGCCCGAGCAAGGTAGATCTAGGCCCGACCATGGAGGTCAACAAAATCACTTTTCCACATCTCTTCTCTTCTTGAAACATATCATTAAGTGATCCTGCAATATCTTCCACATCTTCATGAGAGGGTTTAGCAGTGTCTCTCATGCTAGGGTTCGTACTGGTTTTCATAGGCAACATTAACTCTTGATATCACATAGGATCCGTGAAATAGTACTTTGCATCAGCATAATACAGCTCAACAATGGGAAACAATCTCTTACCAGCATAGACTGTGTGTTGCCTTCCATCTCAGCTATATTTGAAGCACTAAAGTATGGATGGAACCACTCCATGGTCATGTAGCCAGGGACGACCCAGAAAGATGTTGTAGGAAGTGTCTATCTCAATCACGTGAAACAATGTGGAAGCATTCAAATCCCCAATTTTGAGCTTGAGACGGATAACACCAGCTGGTTTCTCCCCCGACTGGTTGAAACCCTAAACTATCAAGCTTGTTGGCTCATGTTGTTCAACACCTATCCCGATTCGAGTAAGTATTCTCTTGGGCATGAGGTTCACTGCAAATCCCCCATCCAACATGATTCGATTGATGAGACAAGCATGCAGTTCAACAGTTACGAAGAGATGTCAGTTATAAAACTTCTCACCTAACTGAAGGTCATCATCAGAGAAAATGATAGCCATGCAACTGTTAATGATAGCAGGGTCTACCTCAATACACTCAATCTCCGTCTCATACACTTCAGGCTTGGAGAGAGATTGACAAAAGTCATTTATAACATGAGGGCATCATAGACACTCGAGAGTGCTCGGAGTCTCTTCAAGTGCCCAATCACATCGTATTTGACTTTGTCAGCTTTAGGAAAGACAACTCCTTGGTTCACCACTGGTTTTGGAGGAACAAGTGGTAATTGAGCGGTGTTTGAAGGGGAAGGGTTTACTACAGCCGCTAAGGAAGGGTCAGCTGTACTTGTGGGAGGAAGAAGGGAAGGTTAGCTGGGTTGCACAGTTGGGGTAGGTGTTGGTATGACAGGGCAAGATGAAGGTGGTGATTGTTCGAGATTTTTAAAGAAAGAGGGTGAAGGATTTGGGTAAGGAATTAATGGTGGTCCCTGGTATTTTAGAAGAGGAGATGGCTCCTGAACAGGAATAGGTGAGTTTGGATAGGGAACCAGTGGTGGTTCGGGGTATTTCTGGAGTTTAGGTGGAGCTAGTCTTTGAATTGGGTTGAATCTCTTTCTTGACCTCAACCTCATCTGGTCAATTGCAGCTACCATTCTTTTCGCATGAAAAACCGACATGTGGCATGCTTCATAATTTGAAGAACTTTCTCCCTTCAAGTTCTTTCATAATTCCTCCAAATCAAGCTCTACAGGCCATTGAGACTTCTTCTTAGGATTTAGGTTTAGAAGCCGATCGAACACCTCTTTTGGAGTAAGACAAGCCTTGTCCTTTTTGGTGGCAAAGGTCATAACATCTCCAAAATTTAAGAATCTGGTCTTTTGAGCTACCATCTTCCTTAATTGTTTGCTATGTCATTTACTGGTATTGTAGAGTTTGAGCTCTTCATTAAGAGCCACAAAATCTAGGCACTCCAAAGTGAGTTCAGAGAGAGGTTTTGAAAGAGAAGAATGGATAGATCTTTAAGGTCATCACTTAAATTGGACTGAACCAGGTAGATTTTGGAGTCATCACCTGAATTGGACTCAAAGAGGCTTTTAACGTCTTCACTCTCATTAGATGTAATCGAGGACCTTTTAATGTCGTAACCCTTGTTGGGCAATTGTTGGGGATCTTTAAGGTCTTTATCCTGCATGGATAGTTGAGGGGTGCTTTTAAATTCTTCACCTTTGTTAGACCACTCTAGGGTATTTTTAATGTCCTTACCCATTTTGGACGGGTTTTGAATTGCTTGCGTAGATATGTATTAACCTCCCTTAGCAAAAAAGACTTGCTTTGGGATGAAGTCATATAAAGTATGAAGAGGGGGAATATGGGGAAGGAATGACGCTTCAACTAGTAATTAGGGCAGTTTTGCTCTTCAATGCTGAGCTTTCAAAGGCTATTTTATCTTATTCTTTTTCTTAACAGGTACGGTCTTCCGAGTTTGTGGCATAAATACCACATTGGCTTGCTGAATTGCCTCCCTCCAGAGGCTTTTCATCTTACCACGACCATGATGCTCCTGCCATGACTCGGGTACTTTGACAGGGGCTTGGGAAACAGGAGCTTCCAAGGTTTCATGACTAAGAGCATGAAACTATTCAACTATCTTATGTAGCAAGGCTTCAAATTCTTGAGCAGCCTTTTGATGTGGAGGTGGTGTGTTATCTATGAACACCTCACCATTTCTAATAAACTCATCTAAGATGGCTTGGAATCCCCAACAGTGGAACAAGTCATGTCCCTTCATCTGATGATACTGACACCACAAGTCCTTACGCTCCTCCTTCAAGTACTTTGGCTTCTTAGGCAAGCAATGTCGAATCATTTCATATTGCACAAGCATATCGAAGATGATGGGAAACATGTCAGGGGACACTTATCCATAGGGACATTGTGAGGTTGTTCCTCTTGAACTGTGATCATGTGCAAAGCCTCCATTATTTCACCTGCCTTCTTGGACTCATCTAATTGAACTCTCTCTTCTTCCTTTTCACTGTGGGAAGTAGAGGGTGTCTTAGTGGCAATTTTATGGGTTACTGAAGTTAGTGGTTCATTAGTTCTGATAGATATATTCACAATAATTTGTCCTTCAGCTATGGACTCTTGTATAAATGTCATGAAACTCGAACATTGCGATATCTCGTGGCCCCACACCTGGTGGAATGGACACCAAAGATTTTCAGTTTCTTGAATCAAGTGCTTGGGTTGTCTTGATGAGAGCAGAATAATCACCCTTATAATTCCATCATTGCAAAAAGGTCTAGAAGAAAGTTAGATGGTACTTCTTCTGGTTGCAGGGTCTACACCTGTTCTTATTCAATGGTGACTACATGTGAAGCTTCTGCAGTCTCCAATGCTTTTCTGAGACTGTCTAAATGAATGTGTCTTTTCTAAGTCAGGGCTTCGATGTGAGCTTTAAGCTGGAAGCAGTCTTGCATAGGATGACCCAACATCCAATTATAGGCACAACAATTCCTGTTATTGTTGAGTCCCACCTGGTCTGGTCTCTTCTGCTCAGGAAGAACTATCATACCTTATTCCAACAACATTTTCAACAAGACAGGTACCCAAGCTTTGTTAAGCTATACTGCTTGTTCAACCTTTGCTCAGAGTAATTAGGCTGGTACAGGTTTGGTGGTGGAGGCACCCTGTTATAAGCATGAGGTTGTTGTTGTCGTTGTTGGGGTTCCCCTTGACCCCTGAATTGTGTTATTCCCCACAAAGTATCCAATGTTTTAAGATTTGCATTGAAAGTAGGAGGTTTGGGAAGAATGGGTGTGGCAGTAACCGCTGCACTGACTGTATCTCTTTATTGTCAGACCTGTTATTATTGAAGGTCTGACCTTGAAACCCCCCCCCCCCCCCCCCCCGGAGGTCTGAGCTTGAGTTCCACCATGGTGCTTAAGTAAGCTTTCAATCTTTACTGCCTTTGAAATCATGTCTGAAAAAGTGGTAGGGTAAGAATCTTCCACATGAAGGGAGATTTCCTTCTTCATGTTCCTAATGCATGTTTGCACAGCATCAATCTCGGGCATGGGATGACTCTGGTACACCGCGAGATCCCTCCATCTTTGGATGTATTTGTTCACTGGTTCGTTCACCCTTTGAGTCATAGTAAGAACTTCTATAAATTGAACTTCTCGCTCAACTTCATAAAAGTTCTTGTAGAACAGTTGTGCCCTCTCTTCCCAAGAGTGAACAGAATTCGGAGGTAAACACGCATATCAATTGAAGGCAGAACCAACTAGTGGTTCCATAAACTGTCAAAGAAGCAGTCTAGGATCGGAAGCTGACTCTTGACATGCTGACACCAAGTGTGCCAGATGTTGTTGGGGTGAGCCGATGCTGTCAAAGATAGGCAACCTTTCTTTTTGATAACTCGGGGGAAAATGGACTTGATCAATGAAGGGTGGGTAAGGCTTCCTATAATGAGCATTTTCATGGACCTTTTGAAACTTGTAAGCATTGAATGCTTCGATTGATCATGTTCTGAATGTCTTCCTAAGTAACTGTTGGGAAAATAGCTTGAGAAGTTATATTGGGTGACCATCAGGAAAGACTGGGGGAATTGGAGGTCTTGAAGTTTGAGATAAAGGAGGAGATGGAGGTCTTCAAACTGACGTTCAAGAGGAGAATTTGCTCCCTGATGTGAGGATACACTGATTAGTCAAGCATTTTCTAGCTCTTTGAGCCTGTAGAAGATATGTTCCAGGGTTTTGTTAAAGCGTGCCATCGATTTTCTGGGATCATCACCATCTTGATTGACTACCATCACATCAGCTCGTTCTTCAGAGTTGAGTGACGCAAGGGTAGAAGCAGTCCTAGTTTGCTTCTATGAAGACCCAGTCTTTCCCTGCCTAATAGAGTGCACGACAGGATAAGGAGAATGTGCACACGGTAGTGAGTGCGTGCAGCAGACTGAATGCACACGACAGTGAGTGCGCGCGGCAGTGGGAATGTGCACGACAGTGTGTGCTCACGACAGTGGGAATACGTGTTGTAGTGGGAGAGCACGCAACAGAGAATGTGTGCACTAAACTGAGTGCGTGTGGTAGTGAGAATGCGTGCAGTAGTGGGAATGCGTGCGGCAGTGGGAGAGCGTGTGGCAGAGAATGTGCGCACGACAGTGAATGCGCATGGCAGAGTGAATACATGTGGCAGTGAGTGCGCGAGGCAGTGGGAATGCATGCGGCAGTGGGAGAGCGCATGGCAGAGAAAGTGCGCGTGGTAGTGAGAGCACGCGATAGTGTGAATGCGCAAGGTAGTGAGTGCACGCGGCAATGGGAACACGCACTGTGGAGAGAGAAGACGAAAATAAGTGCCATGAGTGTGATTGGTCAAACTTATACTACTGCCGTACCTGTCAACGCCGCACACAACAGTGGTCATCCACAGTGAATTCCACATACCCAGTTAGCCACAGTGTTTCCCACCTACCTAGGGTACTTAAACCCCTCTCCCCATCCTTTTCACTGCCGTTTCCCTTTCTTGCTCTCACACACAATCTCTCTCCAGAACTAGGAGAGTGAACTGCTGCCCTTGGTGAGAGTCGGTGCTAGGAGCTTAAAGTGGCCTGCGAGTGGGAGTTTTGGAGGCACCGTTGAGCACAGGTAAGTAGGTTTAGCATCTATGCACCAAAAAATATTGTAGAAATCAATTTTAAGTATTGAAATGGGGCAAAATGGTAGGATGAGAGGTATGGATGCGAATGGGTTAAGATGAGCATGAGATTCCAGATTTGTGCCTTTGCATGCCATGATTATTTGAGCAATGTAAATGATCTTGCTAGTTGTGGAAATTTGTGAAATAAATTACTTGTAAGATTAGTTTTTTGTGAGCAAGGTTTTGTATCAAGATTTGTACTGGTTTTTGAAACATTGAGTGTTCTTTAAAGCATGTTAAACTTGAGAATGAAAATTTCCAGAACTGTGACTGTTCTTGCATCGAATGTTTGAGTAGTCAAACGACGTCCATAAGGACCCAAACCGGTTTTGAATGAATGATATGGCTACGAATTCAACGTTTCTTTTTATATCATCTTGAAATTCCCCATGGATTGAAACTATCCTTCAAAATGTGTGGGTATGTCAATGTTAAAGGATCGCAGAAAATTCTTGGATTGTCACTCTTTTGTGCCAAGCTTTTGACCTATCGAATGATATCCAAATGCTCTCAAATCACCACCATTTGGTAATACATGTTTCTACTACGATGCTTATGTTTTAACCTCGTCCGAATTCTTCATAAATGATGAGCTATACTTTAAATTGGTCTCATATGTCACTATTAGCGATTTCACTGGATTTCACAACTATTACCTTTGTTGTCACAAGTTTTCACTAACCAAATTGAGTCCAAATACTTCTAACCACTTCTATTTGAAATATATGTGTGTGTCCTAACACTTTCATGTTGAACTTATTTTGAAATTCCCTGTAGATTGAGAGTTATGCCCTAGAATGTGAGGGTATATCACTGTTCATAGTTGTAGGAATTCTAGCAACTGTCACCCACATTGTTTCGAGATTTTGACTGATAAAAAGATGTCCAACTGCCTTAAAATCCCATCCATGTTAAATATCCATGTTTAAAATTAAAGTTTTATGTCTAAATAATGTTGAAATTCTCCTTAGATTGGGAGATATGCCCCCGAGAAGAGGGGTATGTCACTACTATGCACTACCGAGATTTTCAGATTTGTGCCTATTTCAAAAGCAAATAGTTTTGCACTCAAACTCTACCCAAATGTGTTCAAAACATTTTTATATGAATCATGAGTAATTCTATTTAGAAATTGGTTTGAAACCATTCTATAATGATTTATGAATTGAGAGTTACGACCGTGCCAAGTAGGACATGCCACTGTCTCAACTGCACAGTAGGTTTCAGATGGTATGCCTCCACCCTACCGAGGTTTCGCAGGGTCAAACGAGATCCAATCTCTTTCAAACTACCTCCACCTGAAAGATGTGCATGTATATTGTAAAAATTGGTTTTGGAACCATCTCCAAATTTTGAACGGATCAAAAGTTATGCCCTATTTATGACAAGACGTCGCTGCCTGAAATTACAGAAAATGTGAATTTTGATACTGTGATACTGAATACTAATACTGTGATACGGAATACTGATACTGTGATACTAAATATTGATATTGTCATATTGTGATACTAAATATTGATATTGTGATACTATGATACTAATACTGAGATACTGTGAATATTGATACTGTGATACTGACCACTACACAATGGACCACCCATTGGTAGTGGGTACTGTTCTTTTATGATATTGTGATATTCACCACTATGTAATGACCACCCATTGGTAGTGGGTACTGTTCTGTTATGATAATGTGATATTGACCACTACGCAATGGGCCACCCATTGATAGTGGGTATTGTTATATTATGGTACTATGAATTTGAGTACTACGTAATGGGACACCCCTTGGTAGTGTGACTGAAGTGATATATGCTATGAGATCGCATGACTAAACATTGATGATTAGTGGGTGCCTGCTTTGAGAGTATTGCAGAGCCTGCCTGTGTGATTGATACCATTGAGGTACATGCTTTGCGTGTATTGCATGTCCAAGATTGATATGAGTGGGTGCTTGCTTTCAGAGTATTGCAGGGCCTGCTTGTGTGATTGATACCAATGAGGTGCATGCCTTGGGTGCATTACATAACCTGACTTAGTGAGTGCCATGGAATGGAAATATGCTCTATTGTGAAATGAAATTATACTCCATCGGGATAAGAATGTATACTGTGATACATGTTCAATTATAGATGAATGAGTGATGTTGAGGAATGCATAGCATGAGGAATAGCATTGGTACTCGTAATGAAAAGGCTTTCTGAACTGCTAATTTATATGATATCGAATATCTGAACTATGATTTATGATTATGTATATGACTCCTGCATTGTGATTGTAGTGATTGAATGATAACTGATTTTGAATTGATGCCTGTAATTGAAGCATTAATCTGATTTCTGATTTACATGACTATTGCATTATGGCTTCTTATAATTGGAAGAGCTGCTTGTGATGCATGAATAGACTCATTAATGATGCTTAGTACCTAGATCTACTTACTGAGCTTTATATCTCATTCCATTGTATCTCCCGTCCTTGTAGATTTCTACTGGCAGGTTTAGGGCCAAGAGTACGTGTTTTGCACCTAGATGTTGAAGTCTTATTCCTAGAAGAAGAAGAAGAAGAATCCAGATCTTGTATGTAATTGGGCAGTTTAGCCCTAAGTTTTGTTCATTTTGGAAATGTGTAATATTGGGCCCCTGATGCCTCAAACTGAAGTGTAAAATTTAGAAGAAATTTTATATAGTGGATTTTCAGTGTATGGGACTTTCTCTTTAGATTTTCATCTGTGCTTAGAATTTTTACTTTAGTTATTTTCATGGTTTGCTTTGATCACCGATATTAAAGCCGTTGAGTCTACTCCGACCTGAGTGACATACGTTACATTAGGATCACGAGCCCGCACCCAGTCACCTCCGTCGAGTACGGAATAGGGTTCAGGGGCGCAGCCATGACAGTTATGGTATCAAAGCAGCCAGGATAGGATCTTTGGCTTAGGGAGTTTTAGAAGTGTCCTTAGAATAGTTTTAGGGTAGATTAGTGACTAAGTGCTCCTATGCTAGGATGGAGATGTCGAAGGCTCATGCTAACCATGTAAGCTCTAGCAACGAGAATACTAAGGCCCTCGGTGAACTTTGTAGCACTCTGGGGGCCATGACCCAAATGATGAAAGAGTCAATGTCGGCCCCATCTACCCCTACCCCAAAGTAAAATGATAGTAACCTAATAGAGTGATTTAAGAGGTTAGCACGTCCAACTTTCGTAGGGCAGGGAGGAGTAGAGAAAGGTCAGAGATGGCTAATGCAAGTCGAAAAGACCTTTGGAGTCTTATAGTGCTCAGATGAGCAGAAGTTGAGACTAGGTACCTTCATGCTAGAAGGGGACGTCGAACTTTGGTGGCGTTCGATCCAACAGGCATGGAAAGAAGAAGAGAGTATCTACTTGGGTTTTCATTGGTGGCGTTTGGAGTTTTACCCGTGATGCCTTTTCAGGTTTTCATCACGTCCATTTTTTTCTTTTCTTTTTTTTTTTTGTGACGCCTTTTCAGGTTTTTACCACACTTTTGAGCCCGTTACGGGTAGTATTTTCTGAGATACATCACATTAATGGGATCGTTGAGTTCGGACCCCTCTTGATTTTTGATCTCGTAGAATTGCCTGCGTGCACTTGGGTAACCACGAATGGCCCCTCCCAATTAGGTTTGAACTTGCCTAAAAGGTGTGGAAGACTTTCTTGAGTACCATGTCTCCTTCTTTGAATTTTCGAGGAACGACTTTTCTTTGGTATGCCCTCTTGATTCTACACTGGTAACCAATGATATTTTGTGTTTCTCATAGTCGTCTTTCATCTAAAGTAACGAGGGCAGCGATTCGTGCTTCGATCTTTTGTTCCTCATTTGAATTTTTGTGAATAAGCACTCGGAGAGACGGTATCTCAACTTCAATGGGTAGCACTGCTTCCATACCATACACTAATGAATATGGGATCATGTCAGTCGGAGTCTTCCCAGTAGTCTGGTAGGCCCATAGCACGTCATTTAGCTTTTCGTGCCAATCCTTGCCACCTTCTATTATTCTGTCTATAATTCTGAGAAATCCTTTGCTTGTCCATTTCCTTGAGGATAGTAAGGTGTGGAGAATTTTTATGTTATCCCGAAATTTTTGCACACCTTAGTGACCTTTTCATTTTTTAGATTGGATCTGTTGTCAGTAATGATTAACTCAGGAACACCAAATCTGAATACAATATTGTTCTTTATGAAACGGACAGCATGTTGTCCTTCAAGTTTGACAAATGATGCAGCTTTTATCCATTTGGTGAAGTACTCTATACTTATTAATATTAAAAGGTGGTCGTTTGAGGCTTTCAATGAGATCACTCCAATGATATCCATACCTCACATGGCAAAGGGTCATACGGGCGGTGTTGAGTTGAGTGGTACGGACGGTGCATGGATAAGGTCTCCATAAAGTTGACATTTTGGACACCTCTTAACTAACTTCCAACAATCTTCGGCCATGGTGGTCCAGTAATAGCTTTGGTGCCTGATTTTCTGAGCTAAGGTGGCTTCCCTAGAATGACCTCCTTCATTGTGTAACTCTGTCAGTACTTGGTAGATTTCTGGCTGATCGAGACACTGTAGAATGATGCCATCGAAGGATTTCTTAAACAAAAGATCACCTCTTACGAAGAATCCCATAGAAAACCTTTGAAGGGACTCTTTATCCTTTTTGGTGGCTCCTTCGGGGTATAACCCATCTTTCAACAGGGATAGAACATCGTGGAACCATGGTTTTGCCTTAACAAGCGCATCTGAAGCTACGAGAGACACTTCCCCATTGTTCTCATTTTCTTGCTCTATTTCGTCTTTGATCCTTGGTAGGGAAGGATCATGTTTGTTCCTGATGTAGAATGGCAGCGTGGTGATTTCTGGAGGAATACCAACCATTGAAGCAAAGGTTGCAAGGGTGTCGACGAACCGATTATTTTCCTTAGTTACTTTATGAGAGGTGATTTTCTCAAACTATGGGATCATCTTTTTCACTTTTCCTGGTTTAAGCTTTTCTTTTTTCACCTTCCAAATCCCTTGAACTTGGTTTATGATGAGTAAGAAGTCACCAAATACTTTTATTTGCTGGATTTTCATTCCCATGGCATTCTCTAGCCCAGCTATCAATGCTTCATATTCAGCAATGTTATTGGTACATGAAAAATTCAATCTGATGGCTGTTGGCATTAGAATCTTCTCAAGTGGGCATAATATGACTCCTATACCTAACCCGTATTCGTTCTTTTCACCGTCGAAGTATAGCTCCCAAATTGAGTCCTCAATTGTGAAGAGATTCTCATCAGGGAGATTTGTGTTGATGAGAGTGTTATCTGACAGTGCGTATTCTGCTAAGTGGTCAGCAATGACTTGTCCTTTGATCAATTTTTTAGTAACATATTCTATTTCGAACTCGCTCAATAGCATTCTCCACTTCGTCAATCGTCCGTTAAGGACTGGTCTCTCCAATAGGTACTTGAGTGGGTCTATTATTGATATGAGCTTGACTGTATGAGATAAGACATAATGTCTTAATTTATGCATAGACCACACAAGTGTTAAGCAATGCTTCTCCACATCTGTGTATCTTGTCTCATAGTTGACCATGGTTTTGCTGATATAGTGTTTGCTCTTTTCCATGATCGTCGTATTGTTCAAGCATTGCCCCCATTGTCTTGTCTTTCACAATATGTATAGGAATAGGGTTTTGTCTGGATTAGGAAGGCTAAGGACAGGAGGTTTGGTGAGGTACTCCTTGATTTGATCGAACACTTCTTGGCATTCATTATCCCATATGAATGGGGTATCTTTCTTAAAGAGTCTATTGAATGGTATATACTTGTCTGCCAGTTGTGAAATAAAACACCTTATGGCGTGTATGAGACCTTGAAGCCCACAGATTTCTCTGATCTTCTGGGGAGAGAGAATTTCAGTGATGGATCGTATTTTGGACGGGTCCACTTCGATGCCCCTTTGGCTTACTATAAAGCCTAATAATTTTCCGGATTCAACTCTAAAGGCACATTTCAGTGGATTGAGTTTTAGTGGATTTTTTCAGAGTCTTTTGAAAATGGTTCTCAGGTTGGTGAGATGATCAGACCAGGTCTTCGACTTGACCAGAATGTCGTCGAAAGAATCTTCCATGATGGTATGCATTAAGTCATGGAAGATGCTAGTAATTGCCAGTTGATAAGTTGCCCTTGCATTTTTTAGGCTAAAGGGCATGACACAATAGCAGTAGGTTTCCCATTACGTTATGAATGAAGTCTTGGTCTGGTCTTCTTCTGCTATGAGGATTTGGTTGTAATCTGAGAAGCTGTCTATGAATGACAACATCTCAAGCGTCGCAGTGTTGTCGACCAAAGAATCCATATTTGGTAATGGAAAATTGTCCTTTGGGCATGCCTTATTGAGGTCTCTGTAGTCGACACACACTCGGATCCTCCCATCTTTCTTGGGTACAACCACTATGTTGGCCAACCATTCTGAGTAATCAACGGGGACAATGAACTTTACCTTGAGCAGTTTGTCGATTTCTTCCTTAATTTGAGCTCAAGGTGGGTCTTTTGACGTCAGAGTTTCTGCCTTACAGACTTTGCTCATTCGTTGAATATTAGGTGATATTGCACCAATGTGAGATCTATCTCTGACATATCATCGTATGACCAGGCGAAGACATCACGATATTCCTTCAAAAAGGAAATCATATTTTCCCACTCCTTAGGAGTTATAGAGGTTCCAATCTTGGTTAACCTTGGTTCCTTCTCAGTTCTTAGATTTACATCAATCATCTCTTCGATGATAACCGTTGGGTCACCATCGAACCTCTTTTTTAATTGCTCAACATGGGAAGTGAACTCCTCATGTTGAGGGATTTTTTTTTAGCGATTCTCGAGATAGAAGAATGATCGACCAATTACGTTCCTCGGTTTGAATAAGTGGGTGAGCACGCTTGGCTGTGTTGGAGCCAATTGTGCATACCATCAAATCCAGGTCAGTAAAAAGGTCTTCAATCCCTAGTTCCTGTGTGTGATGAGATGTGGAAGAAGAATTCCCGACTGTTGGGTAATCAAGGATCACCTTTGGCCATTTTGAGGGATGGGCATCGAGAGGATCGAGGCTTTGAGTGCCTCTAGATACAAAGCCCGGATAGCTTGAAGGCTTCATCTGGCTTTGAAATAAGGTGAGAGTACACCCGAGGCTTCTTCAATCCCCGTTTTCAATTTTGGCTTGGGGTGATGCAGAAATTGACTTCGTTATGCCTTGCCCTTGACTCCCTAAGCCTTGGCCTGGTTGGAAGGCTTGGGAGAAGAGCATGTACCAAGCCTCGAGGGACCCAAAGCCGTATCGATGTTGAC
The DNA here is from genome assembly GCF_000471905.2 of Amborella trichopoda. The sequence continues at coordinate 174,935 of NW_006500351.1, forward strand.
ATTGGATAATCTCTTCCATCGATGTGGAGGTTTGTAAAATTTGAGGAACAAGGTTGCCGGCCTCTAGACGTAAGGTGGCACAATTAGCTTGTTCGAAGGAAGCGAGTGGGATATCTCCTCGCTCGACACCTACGGCTAGCTTCCCATTATGCATACTAGGATTGAGAAAAGCAGGGGGTTCAGCACATACCTTCACGACATCGTTTTTAGTCAGAAATTTGAGGCATTGATGGAGCATAGAGGCGACCACGAGGTTTTCATGCAGCCATGGTCTTCCTAGCAGCATGTTGAACGAAGATGTTATGTCCAAGACATAAAACTTTATCACTTGAACGGTGAGACCAATCTTGAGTGTGAGAGGCAGTATGCCTTTAGCTTGTCTCTTGGTCCCATCGTATGAATAGTTGTTTATGATAAAAATCTGACAAATCTTTCGATGAAGATTTCTCAGATTTTGACACCTTAAACTAAATAAAAATTCAATAAAAGAGTGGTAAAGAAAGTGTTACAAATCGAATTCAGATCTGAGTCCAGATCTGCTCGAAAACGAGCAGATCTACTCTTAGATCCGTGGTAGAGCTAGCATAATCCATGACACGAAAATATGATTTTAAAGCAAATAAGCAAATCAAAATGAAATTAAAACAATAAAATAATAATAAAAGAAAGAAAGAAATGATACCGGACTGGGCCAGATGGCTAGGGACTCTCGAGCCTTCTGGGGCTCGCTCATATCAAAACCGGTCCTCTTTTGTCTCTCTGAGTCGGATGTTCACCAGAAAGTCTCTGGTTGACTTTCTCCGGTTGAAGAAGGGTGGTTGTGCCCTAAGGGTAGATCTAGGGTGGTTGTGCCCTAGATCTAGGTTTTCTCAGACTTAGGTTTTCTCTCAGGAGGCTCGAGTTCTTGAGGCAGTTTCTAGCGATTTATCTTCTCTCGTGTAACTCGCTCTGGTTTTTTTTATCTCTGATCTCTATCAGTTCTCTTCCCTAGGGTTCTCTTCTCTCGTGTAACTCTCTCTGGTTTATTTTATCTCTAATCTCTATCTGTTCTCTTCCCTAGGGTTCTGGTCTGTCATATTTTTTATCTTTATCTTCTCTCCCCTGGGATTTTATCTCTCTCCCCCCTCCAAATGACCATGAAAAGAGGGTTTATAAGGGTCAAAATCTGCTAGGGAGGATATACTCACATAACCAACACGTACTTATCCAAAAAAATGGGTTTACTAGGTTAAGTGTGATCCTAAGGGTTCAGGAAACCATGGAATTTGCCAGATTTAAAATGAGGTGTCTACAGTTGCCTCTCTTTGGCACTCCTTGTTCTTCGAAGGACAGGTGAGTGGCAAAGAAGTAGATACTCTGGCATTCCCTTTCCTTCGAGGGGCAGGTGAACGTCAAAGATTTCTTCCTGAGGTCACATGGTCAGAGGGTACACCAACTATCCCTCCAAGTCATTACGCTCATTGAGCTCACCCACCTAGGGCATTTTTCCTCCTAGGGTTTTCGGCATGAGATGTCGATGAGTTATACAAGCTTGAAACTCGAGTTGGATTTTCTGGCCATGCTACTTAACTTCAAGGGTTTTGCAGTTCGAAAATTTTTAACCTTGGCATCTTCTTTGATCTTCATAGGGTTTCCTAAGGCTATCTATAGGAAAGGCTTTCAATAGGAAGAGACTTGTCTGACCAAATCCGAAGTGAGAGATGAGGCAGCAACGCGGCAATCGTGACAAACGCGGTACTCATCATGTACGGGTGTCCAAGCTCATTCGTTTTAGAAGACGTTTTAGAAATTTTAAAGATAGGGGGAGATTTGAAATAGAACGCAATGCAGGGATAGGTTACGATTTTAACAAAGAAATTGAAGTTTTTGAAAACACAAGACATATAGTGAAAATTTTGAAAACGGGAAGATATTTCAAAAAACAAGGTTGGTTAGCAGTTTAAACTTCTACAACCATATATCCCTCTAACCAGTTTAACGTCACGTAGCGATGGACGGTGTTGTCGGCAATTATACTCATATGACTGTGGAGTTATTATTATTATTATTATTATTATTATTATTTTCTTGCTGCCCCTGTTGGGGCGTGGTTTTCTTTCAATGTAAGTCTTATAGTTTAACCACTTGTGACCCCTTTGGTGGACCCTATGTGAGTGTATCGGGTCCTTGCTTGAATCTTCGGGACAAGGAATCATCTACTATCTCTTTACCTTCCAACCTCAGCTCTTGTGTTGTAATTCAATGAGAGTTCTCTAGAGTTTTGAGCGAAACAGAGTCTTGAAAATACAGGATATTGTCCTTGAGTTTTCAGAATCTATTTGGATTTTTTATTTCATTCTTCCATCACTCACCTTTTGAAGTTGCAGATGATCTAGGTCCTTAAAATTGCTCCGTCGGGCTAATGCTTATTAATTTTCTTTTAACGCCACTTTGACAGGAAGAGAAGATGTTTAGAGAGAAGAGACTTTGGAGAGTAGAAGAAAGGAGAGAATTTCTTCTTTTTCATCACCCTGGGGTCCCTTTAGGGTGTTCAGCCCGGTATCCTTTTTTCCAACACTTGGGGTTCCTTTCAGATTTTCAGCCCAGCGGAATTTTTTTTTTTTTTTCTCGCTTCGGGGTCCCATTTGAGTGTTCAGCCCGGTAGCCTTTTGTCCAGCGCTTGGGGTTCCTTTCGGATTTTCAGCCCAGCAGATTTTTTTATTATTATTTTAAAGAAGAGAACAATGACAAAGGAAGAGGAGGAACAAGGAAAATAGTCAAAGCTGCCCCTCTTTTTTTTAGCAATTCGCCTTAAGACCATGTAAGAATTTGATCATCTTTCCTTCCTTCAAGAGGCAGGGAGGTTCTAATATCGGTCTTCCTTTGGTTTCCCTAGACCCAGGTTGGCATCCAAAATCTACCATTGTCAAATTTTTGTTGACCATTTCCTTTAAACTGCTCCATTTAAACCTCTATTTTGGGACTAAAAATCACTCTCAGTTTCTTGATCCCTCAGTCTTTTGTATGGACGGATAGGCTCATCAGGGTTTTCTCGTTAATAGAGTACTTGATGTTGTACATCAGACGTTAATGCCTTTTGAAGTGTGAGGCATGAATGCCTCATTTGGTTATTTGCAAGGGGTGGCTGATCACTCGACTCCTTTTCAATAATA